>VWZV01007367.1:341994-512038 GCA_013397155.1 Irena cyanogastra
GCTGCTCCGCAGCGCTCCCGCCCGCTCCCACCTCCCAGCCAGCCGTGCCCCTTCCAGGAGCTCCGGTCGCACAGGTGCCGGCGATTTCTTGCCTCTACTTGTTTTCTTTTCCCTTGCATTGTTTCCATGCAGTTTAGGACTGGTTTTCGAGCCCCAAGTTTTAGAAACTTAGTTTTGAGAACTGTCTCAGTCTTTTTTTTTTTTTAATATTATTTTCAAACGTTTCAGTTGCTCTTATTTTTGTTCGGGGCTTTGGTGTTTATTTTATTTGTGAGCATGTGTGTGACAGAGCAGAGAAAACTTCAGTGTTTGTTTTCTTAACAAATCCCCAACCAACTGCTTGAGCCGTAACTTTGTGAGGAAATTGATTATTTCTAGTAAATGTTACTTGACTTTGTTTACATTTACGTGTATGAATAGCAGAAAGTGACTGTAGGAAATTAATTGCTCCCTCTGTTACTGACCCAACGTGCCTCGGTGTCCTGGTGGGAACGCCGTGTTTTCTGGGCAGATTAACATACAGCACGTAACATTTTGATGGAGGGGAGTTACTTTCCTCCTCTTTACTTTTTAATGTAATTCAAGGTAATTGCCTCCTTTATAAGGACCTTTTCTTTAGACAAGCGTGGGCGGTTTTATTTCGTGGGAGATGTCTTTTAACCTGCCGGTAGTTCATCAGACAAAACGGGGTCGTTCTCGCTGGGCTCTGCCGTGCCTTTGACCACTGGAGGGCTGCAGAGAACATTTTTGAATAACAGGAGCCGCAAGCTCCCAGTAGTTGGTGGTTAAAAATAGGCATTTAAACGTTTATATTAATATTTAAATGCTTTAAGTTTTTGCTTATTACTTTATATACCTTGTTTCTTAAAACTGGGTGTTTTCAAAGACTATAATGCAGTGCTAATAAAATAAATAAGATGTCTCGGTACTGTATGCAGTTAATATCGGATGCTTTTTCTTCCTCCACCTAATTGGTAGAGAAAAGAAAAAGAGGGTTTATTTCAGCAAGAACCTCGTGCTGCTTTCTTCTTGCTCTCTTTTTCTACGGTAAGCAAGTTTTAAGTTAAAAGGCATTTTGTGGGTATCTCGTGCACACAGTTGCAAAGCTTGGTGCTGTAACCGTAACCTGGACTTGTGGCCTGAAGGTGCATTCTGGTGGGAGATGGAGGTAGGATGTGGTGTGTACAAAGCTCCCCACGTGCCCTGAGCATCCTGTTATATACAGGATCAAAGACAGCCGAAGATAATGATTTCAGCTCTCATCTTACCTTGTCTACTTTGCTGTGCTCTGCTGCTTCTCATTTTAAAAACAAGACCCAGCTCCCTCCTCCCCCACTCCTTTTCTCCACATGCTTGTGAGGAAGGGGAGACGGATTACAGGAACAGTTCTGGTACTCACTTTTCATTCAGTAGAAAATAACAATTTCTTTCACGAAATACCTCCAGGCTGCAAAAATGATTTACTCTCAATAGAAAGGGGGAACCTGCCCTCTCCTCCCAAAAAAACCTAATTCTCTAAAGTTTTCCAAGGAAAAAGAAATACGAGGTAACATCAGAGTGTTTAGGAGGTGGTTAGTTACTGAACTTCATGTGTGTATTAAATATGCATATGCAATTTGTTAGCTTTGCAGCAGGTTGTTGAAACTGAGCTCTCTATCATAGGGTCCAATAAAAATCACCATTTTGGATAGGAAAATGTTTTCTTTTAAGTATTTTCAGATAGCTTTGCCCAAAAAGACAGAGGCACACTTTCTGGTATATTGGAATTGCATTAATGATGTCTGGGAATTGTGTGAACTGTCTCTTGTGGTCTTCAGTTACGGAAAATAGAATATGCTGAAGGATAAGGTTTGGTTTTTTTCCCCATCATACTCAAATTTCATAGGTCCATGTGGTCACAGGCAGGGAGTATTACAACCTGCAGTACTTTTTCTTTTTGTTTCCCCAAATCTCTGCGTAAGGCTGATCTCTTAAATAATTTATTATCTTATTCTAGTATGTACTACTAAACTACTCAGTGAAGTCCTAAAAGGGCTGTCATATCCAAATTTCTTGTAAGACCCAGTTAACAGGTTCTTAAATGTTACTGTATTTGAACTTCATCATTACCATAAACAACATTTTAGTCTTAATTTTTAAGTACAGCTGAAAGCTTCTCAATGATCTGAATAACTAAGAATATTTGATTCCAGTTAAATTAATTACATAGGCAAAACTTGAAGTCTTAACCATTGTGGACATTTCCAAATCAGTGGAACATTCAGTCACACTTGGCAGGCCTGTGATGTGAGTGCATCAGAGGAACAGCTGACCCAGGGAGACAGAGCCAGCCTGAGAGAAACCTTACAGCCTGCGGGGAGGAGAGTGAAGGAAAAGCTTTGAGAACACGCTGGACGGATCCTAGAGTCTGAAATTTTCTGCATCACTCAGTGTTTCCTTGTATTCCTTTTTATAGTAAATAATATTGAAATACTTCTTATTATCAGTTCATGGGAGACATAAAAAAAAAAGAGTCTTCTTTCCAACCTCATCCAAAATACATGAGGAGCAATGTTTGGCAAGTGCTTAAGTCTGAAGATGAGAGGTGAAGCAACTGTGCATTTTTTTGCTGGTGCTTCCTGTAGCTTGCCAATAAACCCCAATAAAGACATGTAAATGATTTCATGTTTCCCTTTCTTTTCATCAATAAATGGAGTTAGGAATCCTTTTTTTGTCCTAGAGTGTTTTGATTGAAAAGCAGTTCATGAAGACTGACTCTAGTGTCTCACAGGATAAAAGATACATCTGATTATGAAGTCTGGGTGTCAAGATAATGAAATGATTTGGAGGTCTCAAAAGACAGAAGTCAGTATTTGATAGCAGCTTTAGTATTCAGGTATTTCAGCATAGAAGACTGACAACTATATTCAAATTGTCACGGAGTTAGAGAATGTTTGCCAGTCAGAATCATATTGTTACCAATTTTAATTGCATTACTTGGAAGGCTACCAAGACTGGGAGCTTAAGAGGTTCCAAAGCATATTTTAATTGTAAGCAGAGTGTGTGCCACTTAAAGAACACCCCCCAAGGTGTGTCTTTTGTCACCTCCCATTAAGTGGCTTGTGAGCAGTCAGTTTGATCCTTTTTTTCTGCTTTGAAGTGACTGGTTTTGAATTCGAAGTGCTGTATCTGTATCTGGAGACACCTTCTCCTGCCCAAATTGCACACTTAAAAGGTGTAACCCAATGAGGGGTGGGCCGGGGACAGAGATGACCCCATACCCGATGTCCATGTGGCAGCAGAGAGTGTTTATTGGTTCAGCCCCTCTTTGTAAAGGGGGTTTGACTGGATAACTCATTGATCTGACCTTTTACCACTGCCCAGCTCCCGGGCCAGTGAGATGTCTGCAGCTTAGGGTGGAATGTAACTGGTGAGGTTCCTGCCAGTCCACCCAGGAGCCAGTTTATGGGACTGGCTGGGTTTCTTATTTATGGCCAAATTAATTGCCCAGTACAAGCCAGCTTGTGCTGTGACATACTGTGACAAAAAGGGACCTCAGTTTTCTTCAATTGGTTTTTAAACACCCAGCAGCTGTACCCAATAGGTGAGAGTTGTGCACCCTCGCTGGGGACTTACAGCACGAAATTCAGGATGCCTGTAATGCTTCAGTGTTTTGTTTCCTTTTATGAGCTGCAAATTTAGTCTATCAAGAAGGTTAATGAGTGGAATCTAACTATTTAAAATGTGCAAGTGTTGATTTCTAAAGTGCACTTTAAGACAATTCACTCTAAATGCCTACCAATTATTTTCTATGTGCATTTCAATAAAAATGGATATGTCGATTGCTTATATCTATAAGGGAGTGAGTTACCTCGAGTAAGTTGATAGAACATTGTGCATTATAATATGGCATCAAAGTTCAAGTGACTTCTTGATAAAATTAGCATAAAGGCTTTGGATGTGCATCAGTTAATTTGGTGCTTGTCGTTCTCAATAACTGATATTAAAAATAAAAAAAAAATCAGCATTTAAGACTCATTGAATCTAGTTTTGTTGTGTTTTTCAGGAAGGTTTTACCCTTCCTGCCCCAAAATCCTGCTTTATGAGGAAGATGGATGATTCTTAAAATCTATATTTTAAGAAATTGTTTGGGTTGGTGTAAATCTCTCGTGTGCTTGGTGGTGAAGTATCCCTGATGCTGCTGGCTTTGTGGTACAGGTTGGGTGTGTATGAGATGTTCGAGCTTGGTAGAAATTAAAGGGGTTGGAAAAGTGTTTCAAGTTTTTTGGGGCCCTTACGGGTCTGAGTATCCTCAAGATACAGATGGAGTGTGAGTTGACCAATGGATTATTGAAGAGTGTTGGGCTAGGAAAGATGATTTTTGCAGTTTACCTAAAAACATGTTTTGGAATAGTGCTGAACTACAATTGATTTTAATGTGGCTTCTCTCAGTATTGATTTTAAGGATGGCTCTGCATGGATTTGCAGTTTTCCAGCAGCTAATGCTATTATTTAGATGTTTGGTTTTCGTGTGTGTAATCTTGACCCTCGTTAAATCAATGCGAGATTTGCAGTGTATCTTGGTAGAACTGGAGTTTCATTCTTTGTGTGTTTTCCTATAAATGTAAACAGTTATTTCGAAGCTTTTAATATTGTTCTGCTAATGGTTGCCTTTATCCAAACAGGAGGAATGTTTGATTTAACCTTTCCTTTGGCTTCCTATGGTAGAACTGCTTTCATTGAGCCAATAGAACTGTTCTTGGTGGCTTTTGTTTGTTTTGTTTGGGTTTTTTGTTTGTTTTGTTTGGAGTTTTTTTTCATTCTTTTCTGGGAACTTTTTATTCAACTTCAAACTATCAAGTGAAGTGTTGGCCAGGATGGGTATCCTGCAGGTTTAAGCGTGGTCATTCTTCCCCGTGCTGCCTGTCAGAACAGCTGGGTTGAAGCAGGCTGATTTGCTGTTTGTATTCCAGCCCCACGATTCCTGTCTGGTACTGGGTAAATGCTGGGAGTGCAGGAAACTCAAGCACTGCTGCACTCTCGCAAGGTTTCACTTGTGCTCGTTTTGTGGAGCTTGTTTCTTGTTGCTGTTGTAAATCAGACCAACCACTTAAGTTGCATAGCCCAAATATGGATATGGAATTTCTAATAGCAATGATTAAGAATGACATTTAATTTACTACTACTCCACTTTGCCTGTCTTAGGACAGTTAAAATGAAGTAGGACACGTTTTATTTCATTTGATGAAAATTGCAGCCAAGTGCAAATACTAAGATTCTGCTTTTTGATCAGCATTCATCTATCACTCTCTTGCTAGCAGACTGGATTAAGTAAAGTAGGTGAGAAAAATAGACTCTGCTCATTTTGGGACTGATTTCCTCATTCTTTCTTGTGTGGATTCTCCTCTCGCTGAATATGCACATGATTATCAACACTGTGTATGTTTTTATATATGTACTGCATGTGTCTGACCGCTATCAGCTTACAAGGACTTCATGACTTCTCTGACATTTGGGTTTTTTCCTCCTAAAACTCCGAGCTTCTGAAATCAAGCAACTAAGAACATTTAATCTTTTATCCCCTAAAAAAAATAATAAACCCTGCCTTGAATATGAGGCAGAAGTGCAAAGGTCGTGCAGGTAAATCACAAAAACTGACAAAGAAAGGAAGTAATGAGGGTTTCCCTCATAACTTGGTGGGTTGTTTTTGTCTTACACCTGGCACTTGGGAATGAAATCAAAGTCTGACTGTGGCTGGAAAGTATTACACCCCTTGCCTATACCAGGTTGCACATTTGCAGTAGTTGGGTTGAATTTCTTGGTTGTGAGAGGAAAAATAGAAAATAAAATGTTTGTAAGATATGTATTGGTGTAACTAAGTTGAAATAATTTGTGAACTCTCTGTCATGATTTTCTGTGTGATAGATAATATTGGTTTCTGAAATTTGGTTTGAAGTTAGTTTCACAAAGGTTACTAGCACAAGTCAGTCTGTGACAGAATGCATTGGCAGATATATTTGAGGCATTTCTGAAGAAACTCTAGAGCAATCATGTTTGAAGGGTGATTTTCCCTTTTCCTTATGAGAGCTACTTTAAAAATTCCTCAGCTACAGCTGAACAGATGGTATTTGCCATTATTGTCAGGCTTAGATCTTAAAAGTTCATTTTTTCTTCCTTAGTTAACAGAATTTTAAATTTGTGTTGAAAAAGGAAAGCTAGAAAGATGTTAAATGTCTGATTTATACTTAACTGCCTTAAAAAGGCAGCTTTTTGATAGTGGTCTTTAAACCTGGTGAAGGTGGACTCACTCTTGATTTGGTGTCATAAAGGGATGTATCACTGGCTCCTGAAGCCAATTCTAGTTGGTTTCTGTCTTTTTCTTCCTCAAAAAAAGCATAAATACTGTGTATGTATAAAATTATCCAAATGCAATTATTTCAGTGTTTTGCTGAAGCTAAAGGCACAAGATTAGGCAGAGTTATTGAGATGAAATAATTGGAAGAGAAATATTTTGAGGTTTATTTTGGGAAACTAAAATAATTTCCTTTTTTTGCTTCCTCTGCACTCCTCCTTTAATGGTGGTCTTTGGTGTCGTGGGATCTGTGGGACTGTTCCAATGGCTGCAAAAAATAATCAAGAAAAACATGTCTATTTTCAGAAGGCTTGTGTTACCATTCAGCTGTCCATCTAAATTTGTAGAGATTCACAAATCAAAAAGAGCTGGAGCTGCTTGCGAAGATCAGCAAAAATATCTGAGAGGGAATATTTTTAGTGGAAACAACATGACCTCAAAAAATGTCAGTTTGTTTGTTGGATGTTTGACTTTCTAATGATAAAAAATGTTAAGATATTTTTCTCCAATATCCTTTCTTTTTAATAACTTAAATCTGTGTAGATTTGAGTATAATGCCTTTAGTTAGAAAGTACTTCAATTTGAGATTTCTTAAAAGAGATAGTTCCCTTCTAAGTTCAGGGGAATATTTACTTTTTTTCCCCTCCATTCTGCAAAATACAAACTTATTTTCCAGTCTCAAAGAGTATATATTCTTTAATGTACAGTGGAATTTACTAGGCGATAAATCCTAAAATGCTGTAATGATTTCTTAAACTCTCCCTTTGAACATGAAAAGCTAAATCCGTGCATGATTTGGCTTAACCTTCTTTGCAAATACTTGAAGCTGAACAATAGAAATGCTTTCTGTACAGAATGAGGCTGTGTACTTATTTTGCACAATAGAGAGCATTTATTTACAGCAAGATCAACAGAGGAGGAAAAGTAGTTTGTGTTTTGATAAGCAAAGCAGTTGGCAAATCAAGTTCTGAGGTTTTAAGGCTTCAGTGCTTTCAGCACTGCAAGCCCAACAGCAGGATACAAACTCTGAGCCACAAGGCTTCTCCAAAGAATTCAGATGGGAAAATGTTGAAATTCTGTAAATTTTTGGGTGTGTGGCCTTGACTGTATTTCAGGAAGCAGTTCTCATTGAGACCACAAATTCTAAATATAAGTTAGGGCAAGGGAATAAGGTCTGTTATAGAAATTTAATTATAGACCAGCTTCTGTTTCTTTGGAAGCTAATAAAACCCAATGTATTTTTGCAAGACTTGCGAATATTGGCAGATTAGTGGATTGAAGGATAACTGGGACATAGAAGAAAAATTAATTTTAGTCTGTGTTCAAGTTCTCCACTTTCTACACTAAAATACCTTCCACGAAGTGCTGACCGTAGCATAATTGTAAAGGATTTTTGAGTTTATCTTTGCAAAATGTTTCCCGAGTATCTTTTTGCAGATCTTGTCTAACTCAGTTCTTTTAGGCTGACTGCATGTCAGAGAATTATCTTCCATTCCACATAAGCAATTACTCTGATATAATTTATGACCTGCTGACCTTTTCACTTTTCTGCTGCAATGATTATAATGAGTGTGTTGAACAAAGGAGGAAATTGAAGGCCAAATACCCAGGGGACGTGAATCACCCAGGAGCTGGAGAAGTCTGGTGTGGTCTGTGGGCAGGGAGCTGATTGCAGGCTCTTCCTGGGGATAATGTGCAGATCTCTTTCTCAGCTATTGTGTCAAGCACGGGAGGAGAAATTTGATGATGGAGAGGAGAGGCAAGAAGGAAATGCACAGTGGGAACTCCTGGGAAAGCAGCATCAGCGGGATGCTGCTTAGGGTTTATTCTGCATTGTTCTGGGTAGCACTAACAGCTGTGTCAGTTTCTCCTCACTAGGGAGGGAAGGGACAGGAGCATGTGGGACATCAGGTGCTAATCTTGGTTTCTTCTCTGCCTCCTGAGAGGTGTAGTACTTCTAAGGCTCCAGAAGCTGAACTGAGGGGCTCTGGTTACAGAAAAACAGTGTTTTTCCTGATTGGCTCTGATACTTCAGCTGGTGTTGTGTTTGTTATTGCAAGTTAAATTTCAAGTCTCAGATCTAAATGAAAAGTTTAGTAAGAACTCTGTAAACTCGGCAGTATTTTCATGATGCATATCAGTGTATGTAGTGAGTCTGTCAAAATTGAGCACTCTGTGATCTCTGAGAGATCTGGAAAGCAGAAAGAAAATGAAATAGAACCTGTATCCTTTCACATTCTTAGGCATGTCTTATAAGTTAGGGCTTTGCTCCTAACTTAGTGATTGTTGTTGCAGGGAGTAGAAGAACTGAAATTTAATTTCTGTAGTAGTAAGTGCTGTTCCACTTGGCGTTCCCATTATTGAGTGGAACTGGTTGCCAGCAGCTTTGTATGACGCCTCAGGTGGGGATCAACTCACTTTGGCTAAACTCTGGAGTGCATGCAGCAAAACTGAGAGTGACTTCTACCCTTCAAAGGGAAGGTTCTCTATAGCATTTCCAAAATACCTGGCTCAGAACAGCAATTGCACCTGCCTTGGGAGGGTCGTGAGTTCCCCTGTAGTCCTCATACAAAATGGGCTGCTGAAATTGCTCAGGAGCTGCAGCATCCTGTGCTCACACTGGTTTTTTTTCTCCCAGATGTGTTTGATGGGGACTGCCCATGATCCCCTGCAGAAAGGGAATGGAGATGTCATTGCCAGCTTACAAATCCTAATGGCTTGAGTGAGAATGTGGCCTTGAAAAGCCACTGCACTCTTCACTGCAGTGATTTAGCTGGAGACACTTTGGCTGCAGGGGAATTTCCGTGCCGAACTTATTTGACAAAAATCGAAGGAAAAGTGTGTGCCGGTTTTACTGAAGTATTATTCTGAAGCGTTCCTGTATTTCAGTGGCACATCAGCTCAAATGGAAATCAATGGCTCATTCTCCTAACTATGGGGAAGCTGGGTCATTCCCTGTGTGCAAACCCTTGGAAATCTGCAGGTTTGCACACAGGAGTTCTGAGCGTCTGACAGAAATTGTGTTGAGCGTGTTTGATAGCCTTTGTATGAAGTAATGCTCCATGTTGCTATGACCTGAAATAGAAATATAGCAAGTAGTGTGCTTGAAAACCCAACAGACCATGTGGGACCTTGCTCCTTTGTGCTGGCAGAAGTTATGGAGAAGATTTTCCGGTGATTTGCAATCTCTGGGTATGATAAAGTGAGACTTCTGTGTGACCAGTCAAACACCTGATTGCTGCTGAGATTAACATGGTCTGTTAACACTACAGACTTGATCTGGGCAGGAGAAAAATAAAGAGTGCTTCTGATTTTAAAATAAGTTTTCATCAGCTGCTGGCTGGGTTAACTTGGTATTTATTACTTATGAATTGCTGTGTATGCTATGTTGACCATGCAGCTGCAGATGTTATTTTCAAACATCACTGAAAGTAGCAGTTCAAGGGAAAATTTGTGTCTTATCCTAGCTTTCATAGCAGGAATTACTTGAGGTTTGACCATTCCTCCTCTGTGTTCAGACCAGGCTTCAGTGTGACCCGTACCAGTGGTTTGGGTTTTCTTTTTCTTTCTTTTTCATTCAGAGTGGAGATACTGACTTTGTTCTCACTATACTAAGGCTATAAACTCCTTCTGTATATGCTAATGGTTCACTTTTTCTGCTATGATTCTTGAACAACTGTCTTTTGTGAGGTTGGGCTTGGTATTTCAAAAGCATCCAGGTATCAAAACCTTCTTCAAATTGAAGGAATTGTTCTGGAATGTAAACAGGTATCTTTGTAGAACTAGCTCAAATTCCAGGGAAGTTCTCTGTGTTCTTTCTTTCCTTTGCCTTTATAATAAGGGCAAATAGATTAATTTTTTTTTGGAGTTTTTGTTAAGGGTATTAACTTCTGGATGATCTGCTCAAGTGCTCCATTTGCATAACAAATTACTAGAATGCAGTATTGATTGCTATTCGTGAGCACCAACCTTCACTGAATAGCTTGGAAAGCTAATTAAAAATTATAATTGACTTTATTCTCCTTTCTCCTGTTAATGTTTCCTTTTCCTGTCAAATGTAAAGCTGGTTTTAGTCTTCAGTTTTTAAAAATAACCTGTCTTCAGCACAGTCAAGAGACTTTTGCAGCCCGTTCTGAATTGTTCAGGTGCAAAGTTATGGGTAAGTGGGCTGAAGTCTCCTGGGGCTTCTCTATACCCTTTTTGTAACTCAGGTAAGTTTAAAGACAGAGTGTTTGCATACTTCACAGCCTCTTAAGATTAGAGAGTAAGATTTTAGTTTAAAACTTTTAGAGAACGAGAAAAGAACCAAAATGTTGATTTATTAAAAAAAAACTTTACATATGTCAGTATTGTAAATCTCTTTAAAAAATCTTGTCTTGAGCAAATTGCTGCCTGACCAAGTGATGTGGTTACTGTTGATGTGCTGAAAAGTGTCTTTATTGCATCAGTTTTAGCCACCATTTAGTTTAAGTAATGTTCTGTAACGCGCAGGAGAAGATGACAGAAATCATGATATGGTCCCTGTTTCTGAAGTCTGAGGTGGATATTGAGTGAGTCTGGGATTGGTGTGTCAGAAAGTCCTGCTTTGTGCTTGCAGCTCAAATTTTCCTTGTTTCTGGAAAATGCTGTTTAGCCCACCCGAACATTTTGACCTTCTCCTTTTCCCAAGGTGCTGACCACTGGGCAGGTTATCTGTTTAACTGCAAGTCCTTTCAGTCAGGGATGGAATTCTTCAATCTGCAGTTTGGGGAAACTCAGCATATTTTCCACAGGACACCACTGTTGCTATTCTTAACTTATGCCAGTGCATTTTTGATTGCATCCCATGAGAAATATTGAATATCACGGAGCAATTGATAAGGATAATAAACCAAAGTGGAATATGCTAAAATAGCTTTTGCAGGTAGAAAATATGTTACTAAAGGACTGAGAAGGCAGTTGATTTGCTCAACACTTTGAGCATAAGAGGCACACTGGTGAGTGGACAGGGCTGTTTCTCAGCATGGTGCTTCTGGGGAGAAGAGGGATTTTAAAAAGTCTCATCACCAACACATCCAAATGCAGCTGGTAACAGGATAAAGTTCATTGCATATGCTTTTTACAGTTCCTTGTGTTGTACTCAAACTTCTCATACAAAATGTTCTGCCAGCAGCTGAGGGAAATGAGCTAGTCCAAGGTTAGGCTTACTTTAGGTGTATGTATTGCTGGTTAGAATTTAAATTTATTTGTCAGTAATTTGTAAAAACTCTACCCTAAAGAAGGATTTTTCATGCTGTTAGCTCTTTTTAAATGCATTTGGAACACTGATTCATGAAAAAGTTTACCGTTTTAAATTGACTTCTTGAAGAGAACTATATTATGATATGAGCACTTAAGGAAATTGTTAAAAACTGCTTTGAAAATATTGTGTATCCTTGCTGCATGCCATGTGTTATTTATGTGTACATACCCTGCATATTCTGAGTAAATTATTGTATGTAAAGTTCAACTTTCCACTTTGTAGAGCAATTGATTGATTAGCTTTATGCCACTGTTTCTGTGAATGAGGTGCATTTGTTAACTTCTTAAATATTAATTTGTAATTTTTCCAGGTAAGATCTGTAAACAGTTGAAGCACAGAAAATACAAATCTGTTTTGTGCATTTCTTAATGACTTGGTGAAAAGGCACGCTTTTTGACTTAAGTTTAATGTCTGTCTTTTTGTTATACATTACTTGTGGTTTGTTCTGTAATCAGATGGCTTTTTGGGATTAATATGCATCAGATTCTAATCCTTTTAATTATGCTAGCTAACGTCTTTTCCTATTGTTTTCCTTCATTGAAGTCAGCAGGGTGGCTTGTAAATGAAGTTGAAAGTAAAGAGATCAAAACTGGGCTTCCAGTTGGGAAATGATAACAGTGCATGTTCTGCGGATGAGGATTAGTGTCCAAGGCAGTACAAAGCTATGTACTCTGTCTTTTTCAAGGTGCTCATAAACCCGTATTTCACAATGAGATTGATAAAAACGGGGTGCAGACTCCCGGTGCTAAAGTGATTTCAGCTTTATTGAAAAAACCCTAAAGCATGGAGGTCCCGGCTCGAGCAGGAGGAGGCTGCAGGGCCGGCGCTGGGGCTGCTCCTCGGGGCAGGGATGTTCCCGATGTCCGATGTCGAAGGCATGGTTTGCCTGGCCTGGATGTCTCCTTTTTATACAGTTTTTTGTCCTTTTGGATTGGTTCCCATTTGGATCCTTCATTTGCATGGAGTTTCAGGTGTTGATTGTTCACACTCCGTCCAGGTTAACTGGGTTTGGTTTGGGGGCGAGGATGCACTCCCCTTAGGTGAAATACGGTAACCTCAGTACCGTAATTCTTGTAACTACACTTTAAACCCCTTCTACAGTACAATAACCAAACCTTTTAGCAGTACATGCTAAACAATTATTAACTATTTTACAAAAGCGTCTAAACTATTTTTAACAAGGTGGCTTTGTATTAGGATTTGCCTCCAAATGTGGCATTGGAAGGGAAGAAGGCTCTGGGCTACGACATTGCTCCTGTGACACCACAGATTTGCTCCTCATGCTTCCTTCTTGGCTCTGTGCGATTCCATGGACATGATTTGCTTGAAGTTTGTTTTCCTTTGCTGCTATTCTTCGTGGAAGAGGCGTGATGCCTTTTCTATTTTAAATGCTGCTCTTTGTTGAGAGGTGAGCCAGTGCTGTGACAATGACCTTGTCCCCTGTTCTGTGCTCCCTGGCGGAGCTCTCCCCTCTGTGCAGCTGGGTAAGGAACAAGGCGGTGTGCAGGGAAAGCAGGCAGTGTGTGCTGTGTGTGTGGAGTCAGAACGGGACTTTATCTGGCTCCTTTTGTTCTGTGAGTGGGCACCATCATCTCTGAATTCTCTCAGGAACCAGCTGCATTTGTGGTAGAACCACCGCTGTCATTCGCTCTCAGCTCTGCTGTTAAAGCAGAACAAGTCCCTTGCTTTTGAGTAGTGTGCTGAAAAGGTGCTTCCCACTAAAACTTTGGAAGAAAAGGTCTTCCA
Organism: Irena cyanogastra; assembly: GCA_013397155.1. Lineage (NCBI taxonomy): Eukaryota > Metazoa > Chordata > Aves > Passeriformes > Irenidae > Irena > Irena cyanogastra. The sequence continues at coordinate 355,353 of VWZV01007367.1, forward strand.
TAGCCCAAATGTCCTGTCCTAAAAGGTTTCATATGCTTGGAGATACTCAGACTAGCTGGTTCTCTTCTTGATTTTAGTTGCCTTTCCTCTTGCTGTCTTACAATCAATAGCTGTCCTTAACGGCACTCAGTTTAATCCCTTTGAAGTGCAGTAACTCACTGCATTTTTACCCAGGATGTAGAGACTGAGCAGCAGTACTTGCGCCGTGGGCTTCTAACTCCCAGGCTAGAGTTCTTCCCTTCCTTTCTCTCGGGGTTATGTACTATTCCTGAGAAAGAGTTTGCAACTTCTTTATTTTTTTTTCCCAATATTTTGGTTGTTTGCCATGTGGTGGGTTTTTTTTTGTTTGGGTTTTTTTTTTTTTTTTTGGTGGGTTTTGGTTTTTTTGTGGGTTTTGTTTGTTTTTGGGGGAATTATTTGGTTTTGTGTGTTTGATTTTGTGTTTGGGTTTTTTTCTGGTTTTTCCTTTGCTGACTCTGGTTGCTCTTAAAGAATTCTTTCCCCTTTTCATTATGTTTTATTGAGACCATTAGCTGTGATAAATCTGATTTATTTATTTGATCTCAGGAAGACTCTGTAGCTTGGATCCTGTCCTGTCCAGAGCTGGCTGCTCTGCCCACCAGCACAGGGGGTTACTGGTGCCAGCTGCAACCTTCCTGCAGGCTCTCAGAGCCAGTGCCTGTTCACAGCTGGGGCACAGCTGTGCTGGGAGCTGTGTTTGCTGCCTGCTGGGGGTTCGAGCAGCACCCTGGGCTGCTGCTCACCACCTGGTCCAAGGGATGGAGCTTCTCCCAGAGTGTTCTCCTGGCAGTTCTGTGCCACAGGGCTGAGGATGCTCTTGGCCTCTGTCAGCCACCTCAGCGTGCCACAGCCAGCACTGCCAGTGCAGCCAGGTGTGTGCTGTGTCTGTGACCAGAACCAGGAGGCAGCTGCTCATTAGGGCAATCAGGCTGTATGTGAGTGATTTCCCAGCCCCTGCCAGCGGTGCATTCAGCACTGGGCTGTTTGCTCCAGGCCGACACGCCTTTCTGGCTCTCAGAGGTTTTTAAGAAGGTTGTTCATTATTCTGAGCACCCCCACGCCATCTGAGAAGTAGGGTTGTTGGTATTTTGGTTCGGCTCTGCTAGCAGCAGTCGGGCTTTGTTCCTTAAGCTGAAGCACAGCAGGGCCGTGCGTGCCCAGGGTCGCTGGAGAGCGTGCTGAGTGCTGCTGGCAATTGCTGATTCTGGGGTGTCACTGCAGTGCCATCAGGCTGGCACTCTCTCCCGTGTCCCCTTGCAGTGTCACTGAGGTACCTGAGCCCCCGGGGCACAGCAGGGTCCCCTCTGGTGGCAGGGATGCCTTGTCCTTACCGAGGCAGGAGTTCGCAGGTTGCCATGCAATGATTACGCCCTGTGAGTTGCTGGCTGTTCAGGGCATTACAAATATTTTTCTTAGGGTGTTGCTAATTTTCCTATCACCCCAATTTATGTTTAAGTTTCTCCTCTAGCAAAAGCACTGAAGGAGCCTCAGAAAACAGAGATGGGAAAAAAGCTGGCAGGCTAGGGTTTTTTTTTACTTTTTTTTTCAGGCAGAACACTTTGGCTCTTATCTCTGCTTTCCATTTGCGTGGGTTTTTAGTTTAGCATTTCTAGCTACTGTAAAATAAGGATGTTATTTTTAATAGGTGTGGAAATTATAGATAAGAATGGTTTGAAAGAGGGGAAGAAAACCACCCACCAAACCCCCAAAGCAAGCTTATATTGTAATACAGATGCTAGTTACATTTGCTTTTGGTGTATTTAGGCATAGCAGCCAGACTCTTCGCCTTGATTCTGAATGAAACATAGTTTTCTTTTACTTTATTGGCTAGGGAAAGTTAAGAATTGTTTGTTTGTTTTTTTTTATTCTTCTCCTTAAAAGTTCTCTATGAATTAGGTTTTAGACTGCAGAAAATGTGTAACTAGCCTTATTGATTTTTCTCACAGATGGAATAATGGTCATCTCTCTTCTTAGCTGGTCTGCTGAGATTCTGTAGGCCACCCAGTAGCATAATGAAATCAAACACAGACACATTATTTGTTAAACTATACACCATGAATAGAAAATGAGCTCTGAAGTGACTCTTTGGTCTCTTTTGTATTTTATTTTACTGCTGACTTTGTTCTTGTGGTTTTTGTGGGTTTTTTAAAATATCATGGAGTATTAATATAGAAAAAACAGTGAGTGACAGAAACTACTGCTCAGATGGAAGTGCCATGTTTTTATATTAGGAGTAGCTGTCAGATAAAACATTAATTATAATCTAATTGTTTGCACTCGGGTACAAAAAAAAAGGGAATCAGAATAAAGTCTCCAATGTTTTTACCTTCCTTCATCCTTTTGTGAAATCAAGATTAGTGGGACAATTTCATGAGGTGAAAAAGGGGATCTAAGATGAAGAGTGAGCCATTTAAGCTCTCTTTAACTGATTTCTTATATTCATTTTTTGCATCATAAAATTCAAGGGGGAATAATAAAGCCATGAGTGTAACATCAGGGACTCCTCCTTATTTGAGAAGAGGTCTCAGAACAAAATTAGGACAAAGCTTTATTTTAGTCTTCATAAGACTAAAACTAAGTTAATTCATATTTTTAATAATTTAGAAGTTGTTCCCCATCTTGGCTATTTATTCTTGTCAAAATGTATCATAAATATCATTTTAAGTAAATCTGTTTTAATGTGATGCACCTTGCAGGAGGAAGCATCTCTCTGCAGCACATTCTTTTGTGGTTTTTTTTGTCTAAGTCTGTGAATAGACCATTTTTACCTTAAATTACAGCTCATATCCCTGGTTGCTCTCTTTGTAGGTTCTCCTGTGCCATTTAGTGTGCAGGGTTCCATACAACAGTTAGGGGACACAGTGGAGAAGGCTGTGGTTCTTTCCAGACTGATACAGGGTGTTGCTTCTATCCTGCATTAATATCAGCAGAGCAGTATTTCTTTGTTCCATTTAGACAATTATTCTGCAGTCAGAATGCTACTGTTGAATTTAACTTGCATTAACTAGGAATAGATGGTAGTAAACAAAAAGCCAAGTTAATTTTGAAGAACCTTCTGATACTATAAATGCAATCCAGACTGGCAGTGGTTTAACCAGTTGTATCACGTTGACATGGGCCTTCTTTTAGATGACTTTTTAAGTGGTTTAATGGCTTTTAAATGGTTTGATGGCTTCTGGGAGGAGCTTCCTATATTTCTGGCAGTTTTCTAGCAAGTAAATGCCATCACATTTCAAATAACTATTCAAGAAGAGGCCTAAATGGTAACAAAAAACTGAAGTCAGCCAACTTGGGCACAGTATATAAATAAAAAGTGAAAACTGCTGTTCCTCTTCCCAGTCATTTGCCCATAGCTTCCCCTTTGTTTTAGGGCCTGTAAAATGGGCTGGTTTTGATTAAACTGGCTGTGGTGTGGTTATGTTGGTTTTTTAATTGCAGTCAGTGAAGAAGTTTTACTTCTGAGTAAATTAGTCATTTGCACAAGTGTGAAATAGCAAATTCAGCCAATAAAAAAATGTACAGGAGCTAATGTTGGGCTAGAATTAGATTGACTCTGAGCCACCACCACGAGGTAATAAGGCTGTGGTGATACTCAACGGGAATTGAATGTTTAATCAACAAAGCTTTCTGTCTGAGCATTAATATAAATGCAGTGAGAATTCTGCTGCTCTTAAATGTAAAGATCTGAATCGAAGACTGCATTTAATCTGTAGGAAAAGTACTTTTTCCTCTGTGAAGAAATGACTTTGTGAAGGTTCCAGGTCCCTGTTTTTGCTGCTTTGAGTGTTTGTACCTGTGGGGCAAGAGGCTGGGGGTTCCCACTGGTGTTGTCCGTGCTGGATGTAAGAACAATTTGTGTGTCAGGGAGAATACGAGTCAGTATTTGTTCTCCTGGCAGGCCCTGTAGCTGTCCTGGCAGAGGTGCTGCCCAGGTTTGTTTTCAGGGACTGTTTTGCTCTGCTGGTGTCCACCCTCCAAAGCTGCTGACACAAAGCTGTGCACTGGCACTGCATTTGGGGCTTCTTTCAGGTGAGTTTTGTGGGATGGCTTTCCTGTGGATCTCCTCTTTCCATTGGCCTTTTTTGACTGTGCCATGGTTGCTTTCAGTGTTTGGGGGCAGTCTGTGAGTGCTGGGACCCTGAGATGAGAGCTCCCTTTGCTGGTCACAACTGGCTGTACCTCAGATTCAACAGCACCTGTGTGTTCCCAGGGCACATTTCACATTTCCTTTTCTGTTATTCTTTCAGCAGTCTAAGTGTACTCACTGTGCAAGGGATCTGCCTTTCCTCCTTTCCCCTGTGTGGTACAAACACTGTGCAAAGCTCTTTTTGCACTTGCTGTGAGTGTGAGTTGCTGGTCTGGGTGTAGGCAGGGTTTTCCAGGCAACTCTGTGGAGGTGCCCATCATGTCAGCTGGGGCCTTGTGTAAGTATAAAGATCAAACACAGATATTTCTTCATCTGGCCAGGATCCTGAGGGGAGGGCAGGATGGAAGTAATATCCCATTTATTTCTGCAAGGGCAGCTCTGTCTTTTGCATGCTGACATTGCTCATTGCCTGAGAATTTGTGGTGACACCTGGAGCTTGATGCAGATATTGATGTTAATGCAGCAGCTTCCGAGGCATAATTAGGATGATAAATGGGATAATTCCATGGTTAGATTCTTCTGCCACATGCTGTGCCATGGAGCTGCAGCTTAGCTTGCAGCCCGCCGGGACGGGAAGCGTTGCTGTTGGCTGAACGCAGTGTGAACTGTTCAGTCTCTCTGCAAATCTGAATAATGTTTTTAATAAAAGTAAATGCATTTGGTAATCAATATCCCTGTGTAATTGTTTAGCTGCTTTCTCAGTATGAACCTGTGTACTTTAGGTGCTCTTTTGCTTAACAAGCTGCAGTCAGTGAAGCGTTTCTTGCAGTATAAGAGGTTTTTGAGGAGGGGTGGGAGCAGAGAACTGCAATTGAGTTTTGACAAATAGAAGCTTTAGGAGTAAGAGCAAAGCACATCAGGTGCTTCTCTCCCTAAATTGTGAAAATCTCTTGGTGCCTTAGTGAATATATACTATTTCACTTGGATTGAAAATCGGTGTTGATACTGTTAAGCTCTTACAGTCTTGTGGAATTTGATGGTATAATTTAAACCTGCAGCTGTTGTTTGCCTCATGTCAGAGCAAAAAAGATTAATCTTTATTTGTATCCTGCCCTGCAATTATCTAGAGGTACTGTGTGCCTTATATTATATAATCTGATACAGCAGAAGATTTCTTGTAGTCTTCATTCAAGCAAAACTTGCAGGTTCCGAAGGGAGAATTTAATTTTGGGAAGGATGGTTGTCATGAATCAGAACAGAAAGTTCTGTGTCAGAAATGCTCCTCAATTTCATGCCTGTAGTTCAAGCACTGATGTAAAATTGCGACAGAACATCATTGTCCTCTGCCTGGAGTTGAGCTAAGGTGTAAATACAAAGCGTGCAGGGGTGCAAAGACACTGAAGATAGTGGAAAAGAAAAATGAAAAGTGTGGGAGTGTGGTTTCCTAATAGGAAGGAAAAAAGGAATTTGCTCTCTCCGCTGTATGTATTTCCACTCTGTAGTTAGCCCAGATGACTTGCACTTGAATTTAAACAGTTTAAGTAGGACAGGCAATGTCTGAGCAGAGGTGTATTGCATGTCTGTGCTTTCTGTGTTTTTATGCTCGTTTCTTGGGGCTCAGGCCTTCTGGATATGCCAGTCTTAGTTCAAGAAACTGTAAATTGCCTTATTGTTTTTCATGGGATTATTTCTGCTTTTGGCTGGTCCTCGTGCAGCACCCAGTATAGCTGGGTCTTCATTCTTCCAAAATACGTTTCTCTGGCAGTGGCATTAAACAAACCTTTACTCCTGTTACTGGTTCTGTGCAGCTGTGAACCAGCCTTGCCAAATAGCTTTGATGCACTGGTGCTCTTGATGTCTATAAAGGCAGAATAAGGAGTCCAAGTCCATGAGATGAACAACAAAAATGAGAAAGATGAGCTCAGCTGGTGGTAATGAGAGTGTGGGTGCAGTCCCTCATGTGAGAGTTGGACTCTGTGATCCTTGGGCTTCTCTTCCAATCAGAATATTCTGTGACATCAGACTCTTCTGTGGAATCAGGATATTTACTAAGAGAAGGTAAAAATACTGGTAACTGTAACAGTCACTGACTAAATCAGTAAGGAAGTTTTCCAGTGAGTTAAAAATTCCTATTAAGTGGATATGAGTAGTTACAGCTTTAAGATTTTGGTGTGGATTCTAAAAGCAGGAGTAGGGATGCAGTTGTGCTACATGGATACACAGCCAAAGGAAAACACATGGCTTATCTTTTGAACATCTGGAAAATGCAGAGTAAAACTGTTGGTGTCTGAGATTTTTGTTAGACCTGGTTTACTAATCCAAACTAATCAGGGTTTTTTTGGTACCAAATAATTTATTTGTTTTTATTGTAAAAAGAAATTTCAGCCTGTTTCAGGAGGAGTTGAGGAATCAAAATTTAGTTTTGAGATTGAAGCAGGGTCTGCAGCTTTCCAGTTTGCTTCTGAAAAGCTGTACATACACATCAGCTTGTAAACCATAACACAAATAAATTTCTACAGAAATGCTGAGGACACTGAGGTGCTTTGCAGACTTGCAGTTTTTCACAAGGCCATACTTTTATTTAGTATTATGGAACTTCACAGAGGCTTAGGTAACAACGACAAGTCTAAGTGACTTTTTTGGAGACATAAAGAAGTTCATAAAGGCTTAAACTAATTTGGTTGTTTTAGGGTATCTCCTTCTGTCTCATGGTTCTCCTTTTCTCATTCATGAACTGGCATGAGCTACTCTTTCCCTCCCATGTCAGATAGTTGTTGGAAAGGATGAACATTGTTCTTAAAACCTTGCTAGAACAGAGGAGAAGGGTAACCACAAAAGACTTAAAATTTAATCATCTCCAAATAAAATGTTCATGAAATTAAATACTGTTTCTAATCGTGTGAAATAATGTAGGCCAGCCATGGTCAGTTGTAGTAGGAAAAGCCCCTAGAAAGTATTGAGAAGCAATTAATTAACTTTCAGGACTAAGTGATTTTTAAAAATTTTGATCCAGCTCTTCTGGCTTTATCTCTGCTTTGTGAGTAGAACAGTATTCTTTCTGAGCATTAATTAATAATAGTACATGGTAGGTGCAAGTAACCCATTGACTGGAGTTCTTTTGACCTCTTGGGCAATTTATTGATCTGAAATGACTTTGATCAAAAGGAATAGAAGAACATAAGAATTGAAGTTAACAAAAACTCTACAAAGTTACTGTGATGTGAGCGGAGCAAGACCTTATGTCTGAAAACATCAAGGTAAGGTTTTATTCCAGTGAAGAGTGACTGTCTTGCCTTTTCAGGTCAGTCTGAAGTTTTGGAGGTTTTTGCCCAACGGGGTTACTTTAATTTTATAGCAGAGGGGCTGCTGTAGTGGAGAGGGAATGGAAATAGTTCTGTGGCATACAGTTCTCCGTCCTGTTGCAGATGCAATCTCACAGGCTACGTTTACAGTATATTTCTGTACATGTGTGCACACCATCAGCACTTCCATTTTGAACTGAGTTGATGCAGATGCTGCTGCAGTCGCCTGTAGGGCTCACACCTTGTTTGTGGACCAGCTTTCTAACTTGTGTGGCTGGCACTCACCCTCCACCATGTTCTTGCAGCTGCTTATAAGGTCCCTGAAACTGAAATGCTGGAAAAATGGAGAGGTGTTCTATGCAGTCCCATGTTATGTTTGGGGATTGATATCCATAACCTCAGAATAAATCCTTTTGACTTTCTTGAGGAGAAGCCCCTAAGACATTTAGGCTTTGTCGTTCTGGTTCACATCTAGGAAAACAGATGGAAAATGAAGTAAAATTGTGGTGTTCAAGTCCATCAATATGCAAACAGAAATGCAGACCTGTTAGTTCTGAAGTGCTGTGTGTGAGAGTTAATTTAAATCCTGGTTTAGGTTTCCCTGTCATTGCAGCTGTGCTGCCTGCTGTGCAGAGCTGTAGTGCCTCATTTCCCCGTTTCCGTGGCTGATGTACCACAGCTCCTTGGCTGGGCATGTGATCCATGGCAGGAAACATTGCTCTGGCCAGGGGAGAGGATGTGGGATCTGGATATCCTGGAATCTCCAACACACACCAAATGCTTTCCCTTATTAAAGGAGGAAGTTGGGTGCATTCTGTGATTTCTGTGGTATGGATGAGGGGGCAGATCATTTCTCTCCTGCACCTGGAGCCCTGTGGATCTGCTGCTATCCCAACCAGAGGTGCTGGCTGTGTGAATGGCTGGTGGAGCCCAACAGCCCAAAGCACTGTCACCACAGGGTGGGTCACCCCCTCTGGGAATGGAGGGTGCAGAAGCTCAGGGCTTAATCTCTGTCCCACAGGTGCTCCACAAGTGCTCGTGCTGTCCAGGGGATCCAGCTGCAATGTACAGATGTGGCTTTCTTCCTGCATGAGCCTTTACAGGAGGGTCCAGCTCTCTTTCACTTAACATCACTTAATATCATATATATGTGGTCATACAGAGCTGTGCATGTGACAGGTATGGCATAGATATTTGTACAGAATGAATGTTTTTCTTGCTATAAGGATTGTTCTTTATTGCTCTAGTGTATCTAGTGAGTAAATAAGTTTAAATGGGAAGCTGTTTAACCAACTGGTCAGTGGAAGTGGCTAACTTAATATGAAGTAGAAATAAGCTCAGGGCTGTTATAGAGAAGTGTAACTGTAGCTCTTAGCTGCTGATTTGTCTGTGAAATCTCTTACTTTCCAATGCTCAGTGTAGCATATTCCTCTGTGTGCAATGCTACACATAATGGGTGCTTTTCTCAGCAGTTCACTTTTTCCATGGCAGAACAGCGTCCTGGTAAGAGGTGAATGATTATTTGAATTCCTTTTTTCTGAGGATGGAGTTGAGTGTTTGACTCCTGTGTTTCAGCCTGGCAGTGCAGGGTGAGTGTGCTGACACACCAGAGTTTGGGTGCCCTGCTCCTGTGGGCTGGAACAGCCACTGCCTGCTGGGCTGGGTGCTGCTTGGATTTGCCATGGAATCCAGCATTTCTGAAGTGACAAGGTCTGTCCAGCTGAGAACTTCAGTGTTGTAGTCAGTGTTGCTCTCCTGCATTTCCAGTGGCTTTTCTTGCAGATCCTGGAATGACTGCCTTGCCTGCTGGGCTTTTTGCAGCCAAAGCTGCATATGGCATGCAGTCCTAGGCAGCACACTGCAGTGGGAACACATTTTATGAACTTGAGCTGGCTAGAAATTGTCTCTAAGCTACTTCTCTAATCAATATTTATAAAGAGAGGAAGGCTCATCTAGAGAAGGTGGAACAAATCATTCTTTTTGACAGCTAAAGTAAGTAGAGTTGGATTCTGGCTTAAGTCTAGATTATAAAACAGTGAGTTTGAAAAAATTTTGAATTTTCCCAGTCTGTTACTGCTGCAGAAACAACTGGTAGATTTTTGGTAATTTATTATTCAGGTTGATTTCCTCTGAGAAGGAAAGAGAACTTGGTTCACATGAACTGCTTGTTTATAATTTATAATCAAGGGCAAACAAATTGAAGTGGTCTAGGTAAAAGATTGTGTGAGAGACCACGTGAATTAGAATGTGGAAATATTTTCATGTAATGTTGATAAATATTTTCTTTAAATGAGAAAAATTTCAGTTTATTTCAGCTTTGTTTATGTGGCATAAGATGGTAACTTGATACAGAATATTTGTTTACCAACAGAAATGATCCTTGGGAAGAGGGGTGAATGTCACATTGTGTAAAGTGCTGCTGTTTGCTATTTGTCCTACATCTGGTACTGCTGTCAGTGGTGAAATTAACTGGGTCTCCTTCTTCCGTGGGAGGAAACTCAGTTTTTTGACCTTGATTTGCAATATAAGAGCAGCAAGAGTGACCTGAGCTGGAGAGACACGGTTTTGACCTTTAGAGTCACATAACGACATTTGTGAGTGCAGCTTTGATAGCTGAGCTGAATAAATAACTTGAGATATGAGAGACTGAAGCTTTCCCTGCGAGGAAAGGGTAGAAGGAGCCTGGTCAAAGACTGGATGAGTGTTGGAGATCACTCCAGCAGGAGAAGAGCCTGTGCTCCACCACCACTGATCTCCCCTCCCAGCCTATTTACAAGCAGCCCATATCGTTTTTTGCTGATTCATTTTCTGTATTCCATCTACAGTTTTAAGTGTTAATAAGAGTATAATTTACAAATCTTGGCTGTTATAATTACTCAGCAGAACAGGAGACTGAAATAAGCCTTCAGAGTGCTTGTGGCTTTTGTGACAGGATTCAGTCATGAAGGCAGAGTCGAGGTCTCTTGCTGGAAAGATGCCAGTGGAAGTTATTGCTGTAATTTTGATTAAAATTTTAAAACTTAATCTTCTAAATTAACTCTGTTAATTTTAAGAATATTCTTAAGAATCTGATGACATTTTTCTCTAAGGGGCTGAACACAGGATCTATCAGTGCTGTTAGTTTGGGTGTATCTGACCCATTATTTCACTGCAAGTCGTGAAGGGGCTATAACCAGGTGATGGCAAACAAATGGTGAGTATTACTCTGCAAACTTTGATTTCAGAGGAGATAGAATTAATTTTTGTGTAGATGGCCAACGTGTCCTGTAGATTTCTTTTCTGGTTTTGAGGTTCTTTAAGGAAGAAGCATAAATATTTTTGTGTAAGTTGTGGGAGGGAAAATGAGCTTTGTGGAAGATTGCTGGATTAGTCTTACAGCCACTGTCACCATGAAACCCCCATGCTAGGAGAAAACTTTTAGTTCTGATTCTTGTACAGCATCACTGATAGTTACACCACAACTCCTGTTTTATCCAGTATTTTCTGTTGTTTTTACTGGGTGATGCAGTAGGATAAACTCAACCAGCTTTCTTGACTCAAGAGAAAAAGCACAACTATTAAGTGTCCTAATGTTACCAGAATGAATTGTATAAAATTGCATTCAGTCTATAATTTAGAATATAAATTTATGATCATTAGGATGGGAGGGATGCTAGCAGAAGTGACTCTTGAGCTCCATGGCTGCAAGGTGGGGATTTACCAGGAGCTGGCTGTTCAGCCATGCCCTGGGTGCCCTTTGGTTTCATGAATGGTTCCCAGCCAAGCTGGGGAGCCCATCCCTAATCCTGGTACTGAGTACTTTTTAGGAGAACATTCCTTTCACTAAGTTGTTGGAGTTAAACTTCAATAAAGAGTTGTATTGCCAAGGGATTAGAAATAACAATTTAATACTTCTGTACTTACTGTTCTTCTGAAAAATATTGGTGGAGGAACATGACCCATTCATTGTGAAAAGTGGCCTGAAGAGAGTCTAAAGTCTGAACAGTGTGAAGCAGCACTGGTACCAGTGACTGTTCTTTGGAATTTGCTCAAGGTGTTTCACTTTTCTATATGCTTAGATGCTGTTTGGATTTCACTTACCAGTGTTTGGATTTCAGTTACAGGTATTTGGGAATTGAAATTCGAATCTGAAGTGATCTGAAGAACTTGCTTTCATTTCTCAAATGTTTGATTTCAGTGTTAGTTGGCATCTGGTGTGATTGATCTTTTGAGGGAGCAGGGTTGTTGTAATAGTCTTCTGTAAGTCCTCGGCAGAAGGGGACACTCTTTGAGCCAGGTGTTGGGAGCTCAAAGGGACCCATCTCACCCAAGATAGCCCAGCTACTCGAAATGGCATAAAAATGGCAGGATGGCTTCTGAGGCAGTGTTGGAAACAGAAGAATGTTTAATAAAAGGCAAGAATAACAAAACTCTTAGAGAGAAAACTCAAGCCAGGGCAAGAGGTTCTTGCTCCTGCTAAAACATCCCACAAAAGCAATTAGTTCCTTTGTTCTCTTCTTTTTCTGGTGAATTGCTTAGGTGGAACCTCTCGGCCTTGAGCCAATCAGCCAGCCCCAGGTCTGAGGTGAAGTCCCAAAGGTCCTAGGAGGTGTCTCTGCCCAAATTTGGGAGAGAAACTTCTGGGCTTTTTGCCTTTTTGAGCAGATAAAGAACAACCTGGTCACCCTGTGAACAGGGGCACATCACTACACTGAGCACTGTGTGATAAAACTGATTCTTTTAAAACCTAGAACTAGCAAGGGCCAGCTGGAAATGTGATGGCAGTTGTGGAATATTGGATCTTCAGGGAGCCAGGTCTGTTGGGATGGACACTGGACTGCAAGGAGAACTTGCCTAGATGAGGAAGAGACTGCTGGGTGACCCTGCCCTGATTTATTTTACTGATCTAGAGAGGTTCACAGCTCTGTTTCAATTTGGTCAGCTTAAGGTAGGCGTGAGTGGGAGATGGGGTCAAAACTTGAAGTTAAGTTGAATTAGATTTTGTTTCCCCAGTATATACAGTATTGGAAAGGGTTTGGACCTTCTGTTTCCCTTCCTAAAGCAGGAATGAGCCCTTCCCTCTGCTCGGGGCTGAAGCCAGTCTGTGTTTCAGAAAGAAGTGGTGTCCTCTCTTACAGTGGCAGAGATTGATGGGAGAGGAAGACAGAGAAGGGTGGAAATAAATCTTGTGTATACAAACCTTGTACCAAATACACTGGGAGTGTACAGCCACTGAAACTGTGACAAATCCTTTCTCACTTTTTGGTCTCTGAGAAAACATGTGGCACACGTTTATTAATTCTGAATGCAAGAGCTGCATCTCTGAGGGCAAAAATGCTTTATTTAAAATAATCCACCAGTGTTCAGTTAAGACCCTCATTTACCTCCCAAATGAGAAGTTTTCTAAATTACTATTTAATATTTGTTTCTAATTTGATGGATTTTGAAACAAATCAGTCTAAACTGTCTTTCTGAAAGATTTTTTTTTGTGTGTTTGTTTTGCTTCAGTACACGACCTTAACTTTTAGGTGTTATTGCCTTTTGTGTGATGAAAGATTTAACAGAGGTAAAAGATAAATGTTCTCTACAAGTTTTATTCTTCATTATATGATGGCAAAAAAAAGTCTTTTCATAAGGTTAGCCCTGCCTAAGGACTTTAGTTAATGTTGAGTGTGGGCTCCTGAGGAATTATTTTGAAATGTATAATAAAACTGCATATTAACTATGCTTATTTGCTATTCCTGCCAGGGTGCTGTGGAAAAGTAGGATGGATTTATTATAATTCACCTTTACATATGTGTTAGTTGCTAGACCTTGCTCACAAATGGCTCCCTGAGCTCTTTGTTAAAGGTCATTTTGCTGGTGTAAATTTCCAACTTTCATCATTATTTTAATACCTGAGGTGTCTCCCTGTCTTTGGGAAAATTATTGAAAGGTTGGGGGGAAATGCAGTGTATAAAAAAAACCCCAGACATAAAAAACAAAACAAAACAACCCAAAAAAACAAACATACCAGGAGCATTGCTGTCACACAGAGCTGTGCCCAGCTATGCAGCCCTGGCTATGAGAGGATCAGTAATTTTAGGAGCTTTTGGCTGCTCAGTTGTAGCTTGGGCAGGTCCAGCTGAGGCCAAACAGTGAGAAATTCCCGTGGGATTCAGTCAGTGGCCATTCCAGCAGTGTGTGGGCTGGATCTCTTGGTGAGCAGCTAAGGGATAGGGCTTCCCCCAGCAGCAGTTCAGAGACAAACAGAAAAGGAACTCAGACCATTGAATGGAGACTGGGTGTTGAGGTTTAAACCTTCCCAAGAACTCAGGATCAAAAAGAGCCTAAACCACTAAATTTGAGTTTAGTGAGAGTTATCATAAATCATCTCGACATAACTTACAGGCAGAGTGTGACACATGAATCCAGTGTGACAGCCTGTCCCTAAATCTGCTTTGGAAGGGACAGTTCCCACTTTCTTTTCCTAGGTTACAAAGTTTTGATCAGTTTTATTTCAATCAGGTACTTTAATGAGCCCCAATGTGGGGAATCATGTTTGAATTGTTGAGTTGGGTTTGGATGTTTCCTGCAAACAAATAGTGGAATTCTGGAATTTGTTTTGATGTTCATAATATTTGGGCTGACACCAGCAGCTGACATTATGAGGTTGGTGTCTTCAAGGCTACTTTCCCTTCTGAAATGACAATAACTGTGAGGATTCTGTACCATGAGGGAAAAAAAAAATAGAGGTAAAGTTGTGAAATGAAATTCTTGCGTAAAGAGAGTTCAGTAATTGGTAGAACTTGTTATCAGTCATATATTTAGCATATTTTGAACTGTCTGCTGAAGTTTTTATTAATGAAGTTTTTTTCTATTATGGAATGCTACAGTCTTAACACTCTTTTAGTTTAGATTTCTTTTTCTGCTGGGGGAGCATGATACTTTAATGAAAAGTGAGTATCTTGCACTACAATTCTAATTTAGATATGGAAAGAGACCTAAATGCTTTGTGAGGTTAGAGAGACTAATAAAGGGAACAGAGTCAGTTCACACTTTCAAATGGTATTCTGGCATTTGCCACATTAATTTTAATTACCTTCATAAAGATAGCTTTTTCTGAAGTGCAGATTTTAGTCTTTTTATGAGCAATTGGAGACTCAGTTTGGCTGGATTTTATTTTGGTGCTGTTCAGTCAAGTAACGTTTTCTTCAAGAACAACATCCCTCAAGTTCATTAGGTGACCTGATAAAGAAGTTTTTTCTGGTGCTGCCTTTTATAATATGGATATTTTTTAATATCCCTTGAGTCTCTAATCAAGTAGAGTGCCCTGAGATAACTGATGGAGAGATTTGTAACCAAAACGAGCATTTGCTGTAGCAGTCAGCAGAATGAAAAAGGAGTCTGAGTGGGACATGTGCAATGACTAACAGGTTGGCAAGGCTGCAGTGGACAGGCATTGCTCTGCCTGTGAGATGGTCTGCTCCTGTAATTAGTGGGTTTTTATTACTCTGCCAATGCTGCAGTCTGACTATGCTGCAGCAATCAGACGTATTCTAATTTCTCAACACCACAGATGCAGAGGAAACTCCTCATTCATTTGGTTGCCGCAGAAGTGAACACAGGACAGGTTCCTTTCAGAACTCCTGGGTGAGCTCTGTGTGCATGTTGCAGCTCCTGATGTAGCTGGAGAGAAATACTCTCCTAGAGCACCTCTTGGAATAGATACCAAGGATATACAAACTCTACCTTTATCCTGTTTTTGTTTGGTTTGTTTATTTGGTTTTTTGCTTGTTTGGTTTTGGTTTGTTTGTTTGTTGGTTTGGTTTTTGGGCTTTTTTGTGTTTGTGTGGTTTTGGGTTTTTTTTTTTTTTTTTTTTTTTTTTGTTTTTGTGGTTTTTTTTTTTTTTTTTTTTTTGGTTTTTTTTGTGTTTTTGGTTTTTTTTTTTTTTTTTGGTTGGTTTTGGTGGATTTTTTTTGGTTGTTGTTGTTTCTTTGGTTCCCACCTCCCCGGGTCCTTGTTTTTTGATTGGTGATGAAATACCAACTCCAGAGTTGCGAGTTCCTCCTCATAGGGAAGATCACTGTAGCGATGCTGTTTGATGGCTTGCCAATTTTTCTTTTTCTATTCTTTCATATAGTTATGTAAATATTTATTTTCTCCCCATTTTGCCTCTTTTCAGTGACTGTGGGCATTTGAAATGTAGCTTGCTGTAGAAATGATTATAGGTGTTCCCAGTAGTTTGATTTCTTTTGTGATTATTCATTTCTGTATGTTGATGTGAAATATGAAACATCCATTCTTTCAGTTGTAAAAAACCCCAAACCCTTATGTGTTTCCCATTTTCATGTGGTCATTTGTCCTCTGAAAATTCCTCAAATTCACTCTTTTATGAGATTGACATCAGTCTATTTGGAGATCCTGATCACAGTTGCTTCTGCAGTTTCCCTGAGCTGTGCATGGGATCTGTGATCTGCAGGGGCTGCTGGAGGTAATTCTTGGTGCACAGCACCAGTGAACTCAGGGGACAGTAAATGCATCACTACATGCTGCTCACCATTCTGCCACCTGCCAGTTTGTCTGGTAGCAGCAGTATTACAGACCTTGCTGGGCTGTCACAGAAGAATCAGAAGCAGTTTTTTCCTAGAGGCTGTTGACCTTCAAATAAAATCATTTAACAGTGTTTAGTTAATAGTAGCACGAGAGATCATCAGTGTTTTATAATTGTTTTCAAACATCAATAACCAGTGGTGAACAAAGCTTTGTTAGGTGTGGGCTTTGCTTCTCTTTGTTTACTGTTGTAGAATTAGGAGTACACGTGAATGAAGTGCATTATTTCAGAATCAATGATACTGTGGAGTAGGCATGAGAAATGAATAGTGTCTGGCTGCCAGGTGTTTGGATGGAGGACTGGAGCATGGGATGCAGGAACAAACAACAGGAACTCATTGTGTGTGCTCTGTGTGTGTCTGT
The DNA here is from genome assembly GCA_013397155.1 of Irena cyanogastra. Classification (NCBI taxonomy): domain Eukaryota; kingdom Metazoa; phylum Chordata; class Aves; order Passeriformes; family Irenidae; genus Irena; species Irena cyanogastra. Next base: position 371,698 of record VWZV01007367.1, read on the forward strand.
AATTCTAAAAAAGTGTTTTAGATGAAATCTGAAACTAGTGTTTTGACAAATTAGGTTAATTATGAGACTTGCAGTCTATTTTCACAGCTGCAAACTTGTCACGTGCAAATTCAGGTCAGATTGTTGAATTCCTTCTGTTTTGGGAAATACCCTTTCTGGCTTAGTCTGTAAGAGGTTCTGAAAAGCTTTTTTGTTCTCCTGGAAAGGAGATTTCATTTTGTAATGAAATCTGAGGTGGGACAGAATTTTAGTAGTAGATGGGAGATCCTCTACACTAAACAAATTTGGTACTTGGTGCTTTTTTTTAATTCCTTGAATATCATTGAAGTTGGAAATGGGTCCTTTGATGAAGCAATCAGTTTTAAAGCAGGGATAAAACATGAGTGATGTGGACAGGCAACACAAAAAATGAAGAACTCTGATTTATGAGAAAAGAAAAGTAAAGGTGCAGTTTTGTAAACTGTTGTGTAAGAGAGCAATAATTGGTGTGTTAGCTGTAATGTCACATTTCATTGCATTGTGGAATTCATAAGCAAAAGCTATTTTGGAAAAATTATAAAATATGTTTGCAGACTTGTAAAACAACTAAAGAGGGGTGCACAGACTGATGAAATTCTCAGAGCAGGTTCACTGTTCCTGAGTAGTCCTGTATACACAAAACACAGCAATTAACACTTGATAGGTTTCTTGAGGTAAAAGAACTGGGAGAATGTGTTAAGGAAAAATTACTTTGCACATTCTCTGACCCTATTTAAATAATGGGATATACTTGCTAATTAATGGTATTTTGAACTGTGAACATGAATAGGTATGGAAAAATCCCAACTCTGTGTCATGTATTATGGGATTTGCATAGTGATTCTAATGAATGGTTAATTAACAGTTGAGATTAAGTCATCCTCTCATGAAGCAACCTCCTCACTGTTGAAATCAAGTATCAAGTAATGAAGATTATATGCACTAGACACTTCTAGCCGTCTTAGAGCGTGAATCCATGGGTGAGCCAAGGTGGTTCCTGAGGAGCTGGGAACAGAACACCCCATGAGCAGCAGCTGCTGCTCTGATCCAGGACCTTTTCACCTGTTGTGTTTGGGTACAGGGCACTGGCTGCACCTGAACCACAGGAATCTGACCCCAAACAAGCAGAAATAACAAACTTCTGTTTCCTCAGCCAGATTTGCGAAGATCTGCATTCAGTATTGTTGCAGTTTCCGTGTGAGGGAGGTAAGACTCCTGTTATTCATTGTCTCCAGAAGTGGAAATCTTGCATAGTTTGGGATTTCCTCAGGTGACCAACAGTGGCAGAAATTGAATTGCAGTTGTTAAATAAAAAAAAGGTTTTATATTCCATGTCCTCAGAGAGCTTAGTCATTTGAGCTGGCTTTGGTTGAAACAACACAATTAGATTGCTCTTGGCTTGTCCTTGCAAATTTATCACTGTCTTTACTGCATTTGCAATATTCTGCTACTAAAGTCCCTGAACATAGACATGAAAAGAAGCTTTTCACACAGAATGAGAAATGTTAGCTTGGATTTTCAGAGAAAATATGCCAGCAAAGCCTTTTTTTCCCCTTAATGTGCTCTAAGTTAGTCTTATTTCTGCCTAATTAGCTTTATTAATATTAAAGACTACAAGCTGGTGTTCCCTTAATTCAGAGATCTTAACTTTAATACTTATCTGGGGATGCAGAGAAAATGTACATTATCATGTTCTGTCAATGCAAAGCAAGAGACCTGAAGTCCTGTATTTATCTCCGTCTTAGTAAGGCTTAAGAAAACAAGTTACCCAAGTTGTAAACCAGCTGAGAAACAAACATCTGAAACAAGATCTGTTTTTGGGAAAAGGGAAATGAACAGTGACGGGCAAAATGTCTTCAGGTAGGTTTGTCTTGTTTTCTTTTGGCTCCTTGACATTGCTTGTGAGCAGAACATGAGCTGGATAAGTCAGCTCCTTTCCCAGGCTGGTGAGAGGTTTTGGAGATGCTGTTTCCTGCAGCAGCAGTGGGGTTTTGGAGATGCTGGTTCCTGCAGCAGCAGCAGCAGTGGGGTTTTGGAGATGCTGGTTCCTGCAGCAGCAGCAGCAGTGGGGTTTTGGAGATGCTGGTTCCTGCAGCAGCCTCTGGCTCTGTGCCCCTGCCCTGTGCTGTCCCTTTTGTTGCAGCTCAAGCAGGATGTGGGCAGTGTCTGTGAGCTCTGGGACAGCTGCAAACCCAGCAGGATAACTGCCTAAACAAGGACTTGAACCCTACATCATCCCCCCTTGAGCTGAGGTCACCTCTCAGTGCTCGCTCACCCAGCGTGTAGGAGCTGGAAGCTGCTTTGGCTGTTTCCAGGCCAGGACTGTGACCTGCTGAGAGTCTCTCCTTGGCTGCAGCCGCTATTCCTGCATCCATTCCCTGTCTGCAGCTCCATGAGGGCTCCTGGGGTGCTGCAGGGCAGCACTGGGTGCCTGCTGTGGAGCTGTTGCCCCAGCTGCAGGTGCCTGTTGTGAAGTGAGGTTGGGCGTTTGCACCCAAGCTGCAATTTCTGCAGTGACAGCAGCTGCAGACAAACTGAGCTCAGCCCTGGCTGTGCTGCTTACACACTGCTGGGAGCTGTTATTCAAGGACATGTTCCCATACCACGTTTCTGTAAGGTCTGTCTGAGTAACTGAGATACAGCATATGGGGGATTTATATTGCAGAATACCTTCCAAGGTACCATATAGCAATTATTTTTTTAAAATTTCTTCTTAAATCAGAAAAATAAAGTGATGCAAAGTATCATTGTAATTATGTATTCATAAAGGACATACAGCTGTTGAGTATTTAATAAATATTTTGGAAGATTAATGTTTTGTTTACAGTTCTCAACTAAAATTTATTTTATTCCCTGGATGAAGAAAGAGAGGGCTTCATGTCTTTGATGCAGCTTGGACAAAAAAAGATCTGGATGAGAAAAGCAAGGTCATTGAAAGCCCTTTTTCTGAATTTAGAATAGTTGATGGCTTGTGTTTTGCACAAATTTCATGTCACATTAGGGCAAGAGGAAGTGGCTTCAGGTTGAGCCAGGGGAGGTTTAGGCTGGCTGTTAGGGACAATTCCCTCCCTGAAAGGGCTGTCCAGCCCTGGCACAGCTGCCCAGGGCAGTGGAGAGTCCCCTGCCCTGGAGGGATTTAAAAGCCATGTGGATGTGGCACCTGGGGACGTGGGGCAGGGGTGGGTTGGCAGAGCTGGGGCAACAGCTGCACTCAATGATCTTTTTTCCAACTGAACCAATTGTCTGAACCTTGCTGTCTTCTCACTCACAGAAGGAAAACATTACTCCCTTTGAGAGGTCACTCCTGCGTTTTCCAGTCTGCTGCTGCTTCTCCTGTTCCTTGTCTCCCTCTCAACATCTGTGGCATTGCCACTGACCTGAGGCATCCAAACTGAATAGTAAAGAATGAATAGAGAAATCTTCTGGAATTTTTTTCCTGCAACTTATGAGGAAGATATAAATGGATAGGTGTGGTGCTCAGTTACTTGAATTCCCACTAATCCCCTTAATTTTATTATTTCATTTTTTTTTGTTATTACAATTTTATAAATAAAGTTGTTTCATTCTCTCCTAGGCAGCACTCTGTCAGCTGCCAATGTCTTCCAGGCCATGTCAAGTATTTCTGATATCTTTTCCTTACACTGTGCATCTGCCAGCCTTTTCACAGCCACTCCTCTAAAAGGCATTCTTTATTTTCTTTTACATATTTCTTTTCTATAATTTGCAATACATAGCATATGAAATTGAAATGCCAAGTTTTGAAAAAAGCTTAATTAAGTACAGGCAGAAAAGTGGACTAGAATTTGAGTTTTTGGCAAATAACCAATATGTCAGGTTTCACTGAACTTGAATGCCCACTCAGGTTGCTGTTGTTTTGTTCTGAAATAGTGCTTAGTTTTTTTCCCATTGCTTTAAACTCATTTCTGCAATGAAATCACACACAGATCTGTGCAACTTCATTTGCCTCTATTAGAACTTTCAACCATAAGGAAGTGTAATTCAGTGTATACTTCTTGTTTTCTACAACTCCTGAGAGTTGTGCCTGCTGTCTGGGTCAGAGCTGGATTGAACACTTCCTGTCTTCATCCCCAGATGAGATATTTGTTAATGCAAACCACAGAAGGTGAATGAGATCTTAACCCAAGGCCCAGAGCTTGCAGTTGTCTTGTGGCTGTTGAGAGGAAACACCATTTCAGCTGGAACTACAGCAGAATCTCTCCAACCCAGGGTACCCCATAGGCACTATGTACACCCTTCTTCCACTAAAGAAGAATTAATGCATTTTTTCCTTAGGTGGAAGTGATTTTATCCATTTCAGATGCTTATGGTCAGTATTATTTGTTCTGTGCAAATATTCTCTTTTACTCTATGAAACTTTTCCTATACATCTGTTGCTAAGCCTCTCTTAAAGCTTGGTGGAAAATCCCTTAGCATTGTTTTACTGTTTTTTCTCCTTCAGAAAGTAACCCAGCATCACTTTATGTATCAGTTATTCCAACTGAAATGTCAATTGTTCTCTTGATTATTGACTGAACGTTTGCCAGTCTTTTTATTGTGTTTTGGTAAGGATAGTGATTAGAATGGAGAAGCAGCCATGTCTCAACTGGCTTTCAAACTCCCACGAATAAAGCTTCAAAACCACCTCAGTGGGTCTGTGGTTGAAGTGTTTTTTCCCAGACACACAGCCAGGACAAAGCTGTCCCCTGTGCCTCTGCTGTAGAGATTGCACATCTTTTCTGATGTGTCAATAGCTGCAGCTTCTGGAGGGCACAGGTGGAGCTGGGTGGGTTTTAAAGAGTGGAGAGAATTCAGTAAGAACATTGGGAAAAGGTCTGTGCCTTTGCTTCCCCCCAGCCAGGTCTAGGATTTTCAGTCTGGTGGTTGCTAGCTCCAGTGGAAATAAAGCTGGGGTTATCTTTGGCTCTGCTGAAAGAGTCCTGTGCTCCTTGGGAATGCCTAGGGTGCTGAATGGGAATGAATCACAGTGCTTTGAGGGCTGGGCAGAATTGTTTCCTGGGCTGCATGAGAGCTTTTTGTTAATTCTTGTGTTCTGGAGCCTAATTTCGTCTCCCAGGAAACACTTGTTTCCATTTTTCTCTTTTGGCCTTTCTCATAATGTTTGTGGTTTAGGTATTTTAAGTGATCCAGCTGCAAAATTGCAAGATTTTAACTTCTATTTTCTGTTGAAATTGTTCAAGCTTTCCTTTGGGTGATTTTCTTTAGATAGCTTGCCCATACATTGTCTTCTCAAGAGAGATTCTTTTAACTTTTCTCTCTCTTGCCTTTTCTTTTTAAATCAGAAAATTCTACTGGGTATATGATCTCTCTTGCAATCTGTGTGTAAACAAAGCACTTAATTTTTAATGTTAGCTTTATTAAATTGAAAGTAGTGAAGGTTCTTATCCTAGTGTTTGGATAGGGTAGGTGTTATTCCAGGAATTCCAAAATACCCCTTAATGCACAAAAGGTCTGTCAATGGAGATGTTTTGGCAGCCAGAGGGAGGGCAGAGTGGAGTCTGGCAGTGTTTGCCACACGTGCCTGGCTCTGTCAGCACCTGCTCAGAGCATGATGAGATCAGAGCAGCCCCTTGGGTGGAGATGTCCCCTCAGTCACTGCCCGGTGTTTCAGTCAAATCTGAGAAGCTTTCACTCCAAATCTGAATTCTCATACATTTATCTGATCTAGAAGAGGCTTTTAAATAACTTCATCTGTTTTGTTTAGGAACATGTGCAAGAGGCATTTTCCTTACTGTGTTTTCACTGTAAAACAAAAGTGCCTCTTTCAATTTGAAGTTTTGTGGAGAGGGGCAAGTATCCAATATGGATTTCTTCTTTTTTTTTTTGTTATACTTGAAGAAAAAAAGAATGCTGGAAACATGCCCTAGCCTACATAATTTAATGCTTTTTGCAAAGAGTAATAGAATGCTATGTTCCTAATTGCATTGAAGGCTTGTATTTACACTTTTATCACTTGACTGTAAATGCATTACCTCCTTTGGTATGCATATTATCCTTGTATTTTATTTAAAATTTTATTAACCAAGGGCTCTGTAGTTGTTCTAGTGTGAGGAGCATTTCTTCCTATAGGTGCTCTGTATTAAGAACCTGTTTTTAATGTCAGTGCTAGTTCTGAACATAAAGCAGTGTTTCTTCTATGACATAATTAGTCTTTTGTATTAATGTCTGCCCCTGTGGCCTCCTGACTTTGTGGTGTGTTACTGAATTTCCAGAGTTACCTTCAATCATTATCCATCTTTAAAACAACAGATTAAAAAATGGGTGTAGTGACTTCCAAAGCAGCCTTTCTGTATCAGCTGCCTTGTCCTAAATCCTCCCTGACCTGGTGTGCTCCCAGCCATCATGGGTGCCTTAAACAGTGAGAGAAACATCCTGCACGAGTCTGTTAAAGGCTAATTAATCTGTTAACTTTGTCAGGTAGACTGAGATTACTGTGCTCTCCAGGCAACTTCAGTCTTTTTCAATTATTCTAAGATTTCTGTCGTTTCATCTGCTGCACTTGACACTTACATTTTTATATTTCCATTTTTATTTAACAGTCTGATGGTTCTGTATTAAGTTCTTAGGGGCTTCCTTACATTATGTCCATTCCTATTTCCCTGTGCCATGGGCTGTAGAACTTATATCTTGCTTTTGTTTTAGCTGCTTGAGTCTTACCAACACACTTAGGACAAAAAGTTGAGCGCTCATTTGCATTTTTCTGCTCTTTGGTTTTCTTCTGTGCCTGCTCTTTCCTCTTTTTCAGCTCTTTCCCACTGTTGTACTGTGAGGCTTGGAGCAGATATCCATTTTCAAAGCCTTTTGAGAGTTTTCACATTAATTTTGGAGAAAGAAAGGATATAATTTGCTCTTCAAGTGTTTAAATGCCTTCCTGCTCACTCTAAGGAGTTGAGGTGAGTTTCTCTGATCTGCCCAAAGGACTCCAGTTCCAGGGGGGACAGCTGTTATGAGAAGTGTTGGATTTTCCAGCCTCCCCCTCAGGCATTAAACTTGTCCAGGCAATTAAAGGAGCTCACCATGGTCATGAGGGTTCAGCATCAATTCCTCTGACCCTAAATCCAGTTTGAGTTTTCAGCTGCCCTGCTGTATCTAAGACGTGTACTCCAAAATACATATTTTCTCTTTACTCAGGGATATTGGGCCTCTCTGTCCTAGCTGCCTAGGAAAAATGTCATGTTTTCTCAGTTAAAGAAAGCATCTAAATATCCCTTCATTAGAAAAACTCATGTCTCTCTCTCTTCCCCTCTCAGAGAGGGGGTGAGGAAATGGAACTTGAGAGCATCTTCTCCATCCAGACACCACCATTAGTATAAAACCACTGGGGGTTACAGAATGGTGCCTCTTTGGAGACCTGTTTTAACATTGATTTCTTGAGCCTGCATGGATTCCAAAATAAAGTATCTTCATGTGGAAATAAAAAGGCATAAATATGTATTTTTCTTTAAGATGTCATTATGAAATCCGTCATAACTTTTAGTGCTCAAAAATCCTACCTTTAATTGCATTTGTGAAAATTCAACAGAGTAAACAAAAATTTAATTTACTTCTGCAATAGGAACATGATTAATGTGTATTATGATGGTACCTAGGGCAGAGCAAAACCTAATTTTTTTTGCCCTCAAATTAAATTGATTCTTGATCAAGGAGATCTGAAAAATACAAATAAACTGTTTCATCACTGAAAGGAGAAAGCTGTGAAGGATTCTATTGGATAAAATGATGGGACATTAAGTAATTTTTGAGTCTGTAGCTATCTTTCCAGTGTTGCTGGATAAAGAATTTGTACTTGTGGCTGATAGCTACTGATTTCTGTTAATTTCTAGCAAAAGAACTTTGTCCAAATTGCCTGGTTTTGTATATCTTCCTTCTCATAAATAAGTGGGTGCAGTTCTTTCAAAAACTTTGGTAATTTGGGGATATGAAAACATCAAAAGGCCTTTAATGAAGTATTTTCTTTACAGATGGACAAATTTTCCTTCTCTTTTGCTAAGAAGTTAACAAGATTGAGTAAGCAAGTGCGTTGAATTGTTTTGCACAACTATAAAAAGCATATTCTTATATTTTCAAATACCTTTTCCTAAGGTATTTACAGAAATTAGATTTGAAATGATAAAGGGATTTATTAGCCCAGACTAGGATTTAGGAACCAGTAATGCTCTTTAAAGATTAAGGTTTGGGATTTTTTTTTTCTTTATAATTCTGCCTTCATCCAAACAGGGATCACATTCTCAGTGATTGCTAAAAAGGCATTTGACATGTAAAGGCATTGTGTGCTTAGCACAAAATATGAATTAATTGAGGGTAATCCTGATTTTGTAACTGAGTATTATGGTAATTTCCAGTTTATAAAAATAGTTGTTCCCTGAGTTTGGTTCATTTGAGTTTCAGTTCATGAGATGTTGATCTGGTGAACATGAGCAGCACTTAGTGGCTGCCTTACTTTGCTGTGCTAACTGGGGCTTGCAGTGGGCAGCCCAGAGGGCTGTGCTGGAGAGAGCTGGTTTGCATCTGCACCCACAGCAGTGGGAATTGTCAAATACGCCATCCAGCTGGTTTGCCAGGAGCTCAGGAGCTCTCTGGGCTGGTTGGGTGTGAAGTTGGGTCTGTGATTTGGTACAAAGAAAGGAGTTAAAGACGGGAGCAAGCTGTGCAATGTGGCTGTAAAGGAAAATTGGGAGCTGCCTGAGGGGCAGTAGGTGGGGAAGTGCTTTTCAAACTGGAAATGTAGCTTGTGCTTTTGTTTCTTTTTCTGCTCATTTCCTTGTTGGACCTTTGTGTGTCACCATGATGATTCCCCAGTGCTTTGTCCATCCCCTTTGGGTGCAGTGCCGTGGTTTGCCCCTCTGCAGTGTGGGCACCCTGGGCACAGATCATTCGTGGACCTTTGGCCTTTCTGTGGGCTACCCTTGGGATTGTGCTGGGACTTGGCCACTCCCAGGCTCTGTGAAAGATAAGGGGATGGAAGAGCTGATGGGAAAGGACCTTGAAGCAGGGATGCTCTTGTATCCCTGTCATTTCTTGCTCGAGTGACTGCCAGGCCCTTCAGTTTGCTGAAATCAAGCACAAGTATCTATGGAAGATAAGGGCAGGACCTCATTTGAAGATAGTAGCTTTTCTTAAGGAGGAGGATTTAGGGTGGTTGGGAATAAGGAGAGATTCAGGCTATGTCAGGAGGAAAGTTTCTGTGTTTCTGGGAGAGAGGAGGCTGATAGATGTGTAATTGGAAGGACTGGTGGTGAGGCAGCAGTGGGAAGCCAGCAGGAGGGAGGCAGAAGAAGGGCTCTTTGTAGCTGGAGAAATTTGTAAAGAAAAAATATTAGTGGAAGAGATGGATCTCTGCCTTATAGAGTGGGAAGAATGAAGAACACAATTCAAGGCGGCATTAAATGTCCATGGAGTCTTTCAGGTGCTTGACATGAAACCACAATTATAGCTGGACAGAAAGAAGATTTATTTGCTGTGTAGATGTGTTGGAAAGGTAGACCTGGTCATCTGGAAGATGCCAAGATCAGTGACAGCAACAGACTGACTTGAACTGGGTTTAATTCTAGCAACTGTTTTGCAAGGTTTTGTATCTAGTGTTGGCATTAAAATCAGACTGTGTATGATTATGAGAACATTTTTTTTTCTGCTGCTGCCAATTAACTAGAGAAACACAATTACATTAATGCTTTTAAGCATCTTTATATTGATACTATTTCATTTCTAGAAGGATGATTCAAAACCTGCTGTGAGCAGTAGAACAGAAAACAATGCTGGAAAAGGCTTCAGTTTTCTATTTAGTAGACAGAAAATTACATCATGAGCCAGTTTTTACATAGGCTACTGTGACTTGTGCAGCATGTTGAGAGGAATACGTGTGAACTTCCCGGAGACATGGGCCATTATTTATTGATCAGAAGGGTGAGACAAAAGTAGCCAAGAACCACCAGGCAGAGCACTGCAATAACAACTTCTGTATTAAAGAGCCTGCAGGAATGTAGTAAAACCCCTGCTGAGTTCTGCTCTCAAGGCTTTTGTGACTCTGGGGATGTGGATTTCATGGCATTCCACAGTGAATGTTCTAGTTTGTTCCTTTTCTCGGTTTATCACATTTTCTGTCTATTAATATGGAGTTATTGTTTCTGTTGGTCTTTTTGATGCTAATCATGGCAGTGATGCCTTTTGTTTTACAGCATCAGCCTTGTAGAAATAATGACCTGCACTCCTCTAATCTAACCTAATGATCCCAAGACAAGGGATAACGTGCTCCTCTGAAACTTGCTTATAAACCTTTTAAGGTCTCCTGTTCATTCTAGCATTTAAAATTCAGCTTTTATTTGGCAAATGGACTTCTTGGCTCTGACATTTATAGCACTTCTAGCTGTGAACAACTTCCAGCCTTGAGTTAAGGCTTGTAAAAAGAAGTAGACCAGTTTTAAAAATTAATATTATTTTGCTTACATGTGAGTGACATGAGGCCCTGGACGCTCAGTCCATGTATTTCTGGTATTTTCTTATATGCCTCATGGCAGTTTCTAAAAAGATTTTCCAATTATTATCTTTCTGGAGGGACACTGTAGATTTAATGCCATTAATAGAGAGTCTGGTTTTATTTCTCACAGTAGATGTTCTTGACCAAACAGTTTATGATGTTCTTCAGTACAGAAGAGGGTAGAATGAGTATAATCAGGCGTTGCAGCAGTCCTCTCATTAGGGCTAGAAATGAGCCAAGACACAGACTCCCATTTAACAACGTGAAAAGGGTCCCAGTTTATTCTTCTTTACAGCTTAGCCATCCTGACTCTGACTACAGCAAGCTCTGACTGCTGGAACACGACTGCAAGTCATACCTGGCTTGGGTATGACTGCAGGCTCCAACTCCATCAGACCCAGCCTGACCTCACAGCAGATCTTTTGCAGCAGCAGCTCTCTTCTTTGTGTCTCTCTGCATCATTCCTTCTTCCTCAGGGCTCCTCTACCTCCTCCAGGCTCCCCCTGACTGCCCAGCCCACCCCACCCCTTTTATCACACTTATCTTTATTAGTCACAGCTAATGTGACCCATTAAGGACCAGGCTGTTCTCTTTGGTAAGTAGTACAACTGGGATTTATTGGGGTGAGGTCACTTGTAATCCCTTCTTCTACACCTACAGTCAGGAATGGTATTTGGAGTGAGATTTGTACTATTTCTTTGGCAATAGCTCTGAAGCTGCTGTGGGAAGAAACCTGAGCAGCAATGGATGGTGCCCTGGAGCTGCAGGAGTGCCGCAGGCTGTGTCTGCAGACCTCACTCAGCCCTGTGTGCACAAGAGATGTGCTTGTCTGGGATTCCTCCTTGTCAGCTGCACCACTCAGATGCTGGCAGCAGCTCCTGGGGTAGGCTGAGCACCTGGAACACACTGAAGGTAACTTTCCTTCATAGTTCAGGTGATGAGTAGTCAAGTATTCAGAGAAGTAAACGGCTCTTTTTTTTTTTTTAAAGTTTTTGGGTATGTGATAGGATAAATTTAGTTTGTACATTGTTTAATTTTGGGGTTTGCAGGAGTGTGTGTGCAGCTGCTGCCCAGTGCTGCCCTCGGTGCCAGATAAAGCCCAGGCTGTTGGGATGTGTGTGCTGTGTCCTCAAGTGCCAGGGGATTTCTTTCCTTGCATCTGATGTGGAGTGGTGCACCTGACACCAGTGAGATTAATTGAATGTGTACCCTAATTAACTCGTGATACTTGGTGTTTATTCACAGAAAAAGGTCATTAATCAGCAGGAATTTGAGTCTCTTAATTTAAACAGATGTCTGCTAAGACCCCCGGTGTCAGCACTGGCAGGTTCAGCCCAAGAAGAGAATGGCTGTGAGGAGCACAGACTGATTGCAGGGGGCTGTGCTACTGAGAATGAATCCTAACAAATGCTCCCTCTGGCCATCTGCATCCCAGCTGAAAAATGGGGAGAGATCAGGTGTAGCCAAGGACTCCAAACAAAGGTGGCCTGGCAAAATAGCTGTTTCAAGAAAGTGTTGGAAGTCCTTCTTTAGTGGTAAGTTTTGCACAAGAAAAAGTAATTTATCAGTGTTAAAGAAAGGCTGGATAGAGAAATTAGGGGGAAGGGCCTTTATTTGATAGTTTTTACTTCAAGCCTCTTAGTCCAGTCAGTCCTGCTGTGTGTAAACACAGGGCCCATATGTCCTCTGCCAGAACTTCATTTTGCTCCTCTGTTGTTCTGTGCTGTGCAGTTTCTAGATAGGAAAATGCATTTCTTTCAAGTGATGGGACTGGTTTTTTAAAGCAGCTTGGGAATCTGTGGTATGGAAAGGTGTGATCTGTCTTAATCACTGTTTTCCCTGTGTGTGTTGGAATTTTGCTATGTAACTCTACTTTAAAGATGTTTCTGCTTTCCAGAAAACAGCTCAGTGGAAAGACAGAAATATGATTTTGGCTGCTGCTGAAATGAGTGACTTCTCCTCTAATACTTAGTAGCTGATTGGCTTTTCTCCTCTAAATCTGTGTTTTCCATTTGCAGTACATATTGCCTAATTAAATGCTGTCAGCTGCTGTCTGACCTGTGGTTGTGGAAAATCCTTAGGCTCAATTTATAAAGGGAGAAACTGTGCTGTAATGTCAGTGGGATTAGTGGTTCTGAAAATGCCATTACTGTTTAGACCAGAAAAAGTGGAAAAACAATGTGCGTGTATTAGGACTGCAGGAAAAGGTTTTTTGACTCAAAATTCTAAGAATCTCTGTCTTTATGAGTGTCTTGGGGTTTTTTCCTTAGAAACAATTTCAAATAGTTTCCTTTCTTTATTGCTGTTTCCTCATTCTCCTTGACGTTGGAGATAATGTTTTCCTGGCTCTTCAGGTGAGACTTGAGGGAGCTGTCACCACCTGGCAGAGCTGTTGCTCAGTTATGTCCTGATTTGAGAGCAGCCTTTCCTAATGCACTGTACCAGGGGCACCCTGTGGCCCTGACTGAAACCAGCTGTAAGGCAGCCAGGGAGGAAGGGGAATGGCACTGCTTGATTTTACTGCTACTGAGTGGTGCTAGGTGTTAAATTCAGCCATGCAGAGGCAGAAAGTGATGCACAAAATATGATTTGCCTGCTAGGAATGTGCTTTTCTCTTTTAAATTAGCAGCAATGTCAGTAACAACTGTGCTATAGCATCAGGTCTGATTTAGTGGGCACTTATTCTGTAATTAGTGCTCTCAATTTAGCATCTGTTTTGGAGGTAGCACAGCAGGTCCCAAGGTAATCACAATGCATATGCTCTTTTAGAGTATTTTGAAGAATTAAGATCTAAAATCAAAGTTCTGTTTGACTGTGTTTATGAATCTTTCTACTTTTCCACCAGACTGTGGAAGCTCCATGTTCATCTTTAGTCAGGGGAAATAAAGACTTAAATGCCTCTGTTTATATCTCCTAATGACCATTGCTAAAATCACCCAGTGACTGATTTGGTGTACCCAGGTATCCTTGATTCCATGAGATGATGGGTTTTGCTTAGAGCTCCAAAGGAAGGACAGAAAGTATGCTGGTATCTGCCTCATCCTAATTTTAATGTCTTCATATGTGGTGGAAATAATAATTCCATAGCATTTCAGAGAATAGGTCTGAGGGAAGCAAAAATGCAGGTATTTTATAAAATGCAGTAGGTAGCTGATGTTTAAGAATGTAAATGTTTGCCAATTGATCAGTGCCTCTTCTGCTGGCTCGTCAGCAGCACTTCTGTATGCAAGAGAAATGACTGTAATAAACTGCACTGTCATCCTTAAAAGAAAACTTTTTACTTATTATTCTAAAGGCAACTTTTTCATTATTTTTTTCCTGTAGCATAAGAAATACTTCCTTAAAACAATCTGTTCTCTTGTGATTGTAGTTGTTGCATGGATTTTTAATATGGAAATATCTCTTTATTAAAGTACAAAGTAATTTTTTGAAATATTGCTTCCCTTGGCTTTAGGGAAGTTCTGGGATAGGAGTGAGGGAGTATTTTTCAAATGATGGCGTAAATATAAATAATGCATTGAGATATTCAGAATAAAATTCAGAATTGTTTGTTCAAAAATACACAGCCATTAATCTCAGAATGGAAGAGTCATTTTGGTTTTCATATTTTCAGCTGAAAAACATGTCTAAAAGAAAAGAGGGGATTTTTTTTTTCCCTAATAAGCATAAAACAATAAAAACAAAGCTATGATTGTCATATGAACTTTCTTGCAGCATTATAGCATCAATCACTCTTCTGGGTTGCACTAAAACCCCTCAAATTGCATAATAAAACATTGCATCATAAATAATTACCTGGCAATTGTGTGTTTTCTTCCATGCTGGAATTACCATATCCCAGCTGATGCCTTTCAGTTCTCCCAGATACAGGACATTTAAGTGTTTAAGCCATTTTAACAGTAGCTGTTTCTCTGCTTGTTGGAAATGGAGGGAAAGGTTTTTCTTTTCTAGTGCTTCTGTAGAGGTTTCAGATGTTTTAAAGCTCCCAGGAAAAGTGTTGTATGCCCAGAAGGCTTCCAGTGACTCCAGTGGTTTCTAAGGATCAGAATCAAGAGTTGATGTGATGGAGTTACATTTGCAGTAAGTGGAGGAGTGGGCTAAGGAGGGAGCACAGGTCAGGGATCTCCTGGCAGGAGCTGGAGCTGTGTGTGTGTCCTTGACACACGGTGTCGTGGAGTATGGGTGTTGTGCTCTGTGCTTCAGTGCTCACTCAGCAATCGCTTACTCTGTTTTTTCTGAACAAAAATTCAAGTTCCAATCTGGTGCAAATCTCCTTCCTGGTGAGGGCCTACTCAACACGTGCAGAACCCCAGCTCTGTGAGCGCAAAAAGTTTCTGTCATTTGTTCACAAACTCCTGAGTACAAAACCTGTTCCAGCTGATGGGTATGGATGCTGTAGTCATTCATGGTTGTGCCTAGTTCCCTTCTTAAAGGATAATTCCTGGGTTTGGTTGTCTGCTGCCTTGGACATGTGCCCAACATGACCAGAAAGGAGGTGAGGTCACTGGTGCTAGTCGTGGCTTCCTTCCTTGCATGGCACAGCTCCCTGCCTGGCTCGTGCTTATCCAGGCTGCAAGGGAGCATCTGCTTCTTCCCACAGAATTTCCAAATTTCGTGGTGCTCCTATGGAGAAACTGCCTGGCTGGGCAGTTGCTTCACCTGCAACTACCATGTTTTAACAAAAAAGCAGCGTTCTGTACAAGTACTCTTGTAGAACTTTCTGAAACCACTGCTGATTTATTCCTTTCACATCAACTTCTCCAGGCCATGCTTTGTTATTAGATTTCCCAGAGCCCAGCCTTAAAGGCAGCCTTAGCTTCTTTTAGGTCAGCATCTGATTATATTTAATCAGAGTAAAGTTAGGAGACTTGAGGAAGGCCTGGGATAGGATGTGACACTTCTGGGACTTTCTTTGGAGTGAATAGGATCACATCAGTCCCCATTTCTTAGGCAATATAAAATAAATATCATTTGAGTTTTGGAATCGTTCACGTTGTGGAAGCTCTTCAAAGAAGTTATGGAAACCATTGCAAGTTGCAAACTGTGTTGGAAATTTGTTAGTTTTTCAAAGGTGCTTTAATGTCTTACTATTGCCTTCCAGCAAATTTTTGTACTTTCTTCATTTATGAAAATTAAGTTATTGCAATATTTAGGGTAAGATATTATAAATTGGAATCCTGTGGGAAAATTTTATTACCAGCATTTGCCTTGGGTAATATCTTACTTCATATAATGAGGAAATAGGTCTTTTTGTATTCTCTGGGGTGATTGAAAAACATCTGCTTCACATTAGCTCCTCCAAGTACTTTGTTTAAAAGAAATGTATTAAAGAAACCTTTCACAGCTTTTAGTAGAGCAACTGTCTCTTATTTAGTCTTGAGGTAAGTGCCTTCCAGTATGAATGATTGCTCTGGCAGCAAGGACAATTAGAACAGCAGCCTGCAATAAAACAGCACCCAGTCCTATTTGCAGAGTATTAATGGTCTGCTTTCCCAGCAGGTTATGATCCAGATAATGCAAAATGAGCTGCTACTAAGGGTTCCTAGAATTTTATAGTGCTTTATTATATTTCCTTCTTTTTGCAGCAGCAGCTCTAAGTGAACAAGTTAGAGACCATTGGTTGAAATTTTTCAAAGGTGTGGGATAATCCTTAGATTTGTGGTTCTTCACTCCTGAGTTAATAGGAATGTTGTTGTCCATCAGTGTTGCTGTTTTCTTGTCTCCTTTGTTTTCCAGTCAGAAAAGCATTTGAATTTTTATTCAATGATTTTCATGATTTAATCTGAAACCATCTTCAGAAAAGAACGCTGAGAGCTATTTTTAGCAACCTTCCTGTCTTATTCCATTACCACCATTCCATTAGTATTCAGTCCTGTTTTTCTCTCTTGCATCTGTCCTATATTTCTTGTTTTCAGGCAGAACTAAATTTATAGCTGCCTTTTTACCCTCTGATCACAGACTGATTCCCTCACTGCAGAATCCTCTCAGCCTTGCAGTGTGGGAGTCTGTGCCCCACAGCTGCCTGTGGTTCCCTGGGGATGTGCAGCCTCAGCAGCCTCTGCCTCAGCCATTCTCACTGCAGTGACCAGCAGTAACAGATTATTCACTTGTACACTCACATCACTGCTTTGCCCCTGTGTCCTTTCCCTGCATGTGCAGTAATATTGCAACATGCTGCACATTTCATGGCTTGCTGCTGAACTGATACATGTGAAGTTTGAACTCTCTGAAGTATTAGAAATAACTGGTTTATTTTTTATTCCTATAACTGTTTACCATGAAAATGCACAAAACTAGGCTTTTTCTGTGTGTATAAATGTAATACTTAGTTTAATGTAATTTTATGTTTCTATTTTTAAGAAAGTAAGCAGGTGCTTCAGATGTATGATTTTTTCCCCCCACTTGTTGATTTAATTTTAGTGTCCAAGGGACTTATTTTTAAATTTGAAGCAGATTTTTTTCTGCTCTATTTTCATCTTTCTAATAATGCTGGTAGGCCAAAATGGTGTCACAGCTGACCCTCACTAATTAAATTTGGAATGTGTTTGCTGCACATCCAAAAGGCACCTAATCTTTTGTGATATGGGCCAGTATTTAATGATGAATTGCTCAGCTTTTCTGAATTGTTGTGTGCTTCTATTTCATGCACCATGGAATCAGTGGAAGCAAATTCATGAACCTTAGTGTGCTTTGTTTCAATGTGTCAGCAAGTATGTGACACAAACAAACATGTACATGGCTGTCATGTTGTGTGTTTTGTGTAAGAGTTATGGATTTAGGGGAGAACTTGCTTGTTTGTTTAGTAGCATGATTGTAAGGAAATTCATGTTGTCATTGCTGCAGGCAGGGTCAGGTTTTATCTTTTTAATAGGTGTGCATGTTTCAGTTGGTCTCACAGCGTCTTAGTGGCTGAAATCCATGATTGTTTTGTATTTGAGGAGCAGTTGCACTAATTTACTTCCTACTTGTTTCACATCCTACTGGAAAAATGACAAACTCTCCTCAGCCTTGTAAATCATAGAAGATTGCAAAGGTACATATAAAACAAAATAATGCACCAACCTTTGTTTTTCTGTAGCATCTGTCAGCTCGGAATCAGAGGACAGTGCAGGATGGGACATTCCTGTACGTGTGTGATTTCTTTCCAGAACCTGAGGGTGTTAAGAGTGCTAAAATCCCTGTATTGCACCTGCAGCACTGCTGTGGACCCATTTCTGTGGGTGCTGCTTTATGAGTCTTCTCAGGCACCCAATACACGAGTGGACTGTGAGACACGAGGGCTCTGAAATACCGAGGTGCTAAATGAGTTTTCTGGACAGCTCTGGCAGAAAAGCCAAGTGAATGATTCCTTTCTGGTGCTGTAATTATGCTCCATCCTTCCTTTGCTTGATTGGGAGCTCCATTCTGACCTGTGCATGGCGTTGCTGTCGGTGAGCATGAGTGGGAACATTTACCAGTGTCTTCTCTGCTACCCCTGCAGGATTTGTAGCTGTTTCTTATCCTAAATTCAGGAACAGTGGCTGTGTTGATGCTTCTAAAAGCCAGCCATGTGGACAGGAGGTGGCTCTGCAGAGTGCTAGTTTTTTTAACCACGTGCAATAAGCAATTAGCAAAATGTGTGCAGCCTCCAAAGCAGTTTTGTTTCTACAAAGTGATTTGTAGCTAGCTAGCAGGATCACAGTGCCATGAATGCTCATTTTAGCTAAATCTAGCTGTATTTTGAGGTTTGCTCAAATGGGAGATGAATGATTGGCCTTGAAGCAAAGCAAAATGCACTTCTTTTGAGAGGTTGTAATTATTTTGGCTTCACCAGAAAATGCACTGATTTCTTTGAACTCATTTTAAAATACAGAATGCTCAGCCCTATCCTATTCCATTTTTTGACCTTTCTGAAATGGATTTGATGGGAATTTTGCATGTAGCAACAGATAACCAACTCGGACTATAATGTGAAAATTATTGGTACCTGAATTGCTAAATCTTTAATGTGATCATGGCTGACTCAGCAATGCTTAAAGCCCTCAGCCTCAGCCCTGTGGTATGTGAGAATGCCAGTAAGTCATGCCCCATTTGTCATGCAACATTTGGAGATTTCCTGGAGACAGAGTAGTAAATTTCAGAGGAAGGCAAAGGAAATTTTCGTCTGTTACTGATTTCCAGCCTACTGGTGAGACCTATAAATTTAGAAAAGTGTGGTTCAAAGAAGATGAAGAAGTTAAAGTCTAAATAAAAAAAATAGTTTAAAGTGGAAGGGATTAATATTTGGGAGCATTATTTGTCTACTGAATAACACTTGGGAAAAGAAAAAGATAGATACTTTTTTTCCCCTCTTAAACTTTACTGCAGATGGACTCTGAAGGAATCAAAGTTGTTGTGTGCAGGTGCAGTAGCCTTGGTGAAATCCAGGGGGTTATTTGTCATGTTGCTAATGAAGAGTCAGTTTTATTGTTAATCTGCTCAAAATACTGTAAGAATCCACGTGGACAATCAGTTTATTTGTAATGAAGGTTTTAGCTGCCGTGGAGATTGTGCATGGTTTGCACAATCACTGAGGAAGTTTCATTAACTACAGCAGCACAGGCAAAGTTTTTGGGGGAAAGCACTGGTCTGAGTTTGGGGTTTTTGGGGGAAAGCACTGGTCTGAGTTTGGGGTTTTTGGGGGAAAGCACTGGTCTGGGTTTGGGGTTTTTGGGGGAAAGCACTGGTCTGGGTTTGGGGTTTTTGGAGGAAGGCACTGGTCTGAGTTTGGGGTTTTGGGGGGAAAGCACTGGTCTGAGTTTGGGGTTTTTGGGGGAAGGCACTGGTCTGAGTTTGGGGTTTTTGGGGGAAGGCACTGGTCTGGGTTTGGGGTTTCTGGGGGAGAGCACTGGTCTGAGAAGGTGAGAAAGGGAGAGCACAGTGTGTGAACTGCCCTTGTCTTACTGAGCCAGCAGGAGAAATCCTGCACATTCAGGGCTCTCACTGTGGAGTAAGGAAAACCCTGTCATTAATTATAGGTCTTATGATAATTAGGTGTTTGTTAGATGATAAAAGGGAAGAATTCTTGCATGATGGGAGGAAAACCCTGGAATTTTGGGCAGCAAACGATGTACCTGTTTATCCCCTCCAATGTGATGCATTTCTGAGCTACTCCAGTGAGTGCATCTTGCTTCAGTGGCTTGCTTAACACTCCCACACACAAGGATCTGTCTTCTGTCTCAGATCAGCCTTCCCTTTGCCAGTCTCCACTTTTTGTTTGCTTTTGATACTCCCCAAAGATTGTGCTTGAACTCTGGGAAATTTGTTCCAGCAGCTGTAGTCTTGCTTGAGAGGTGCTTTCAGAGGCTACTGAGTATAAAGCTGTGGCAAATCAGCCCCTAATGATAATTAAAGCTCTAAAATTGGCTTGTACAGTCATTGTCCAGTTGAAAAATGAAGACAAGTTACAGTAATTTCCTAAATTACCTGAATTCAGAGAAAGTGCAGGATTACAGGGACAAGATGACATACATCTGATGTGTGATGCAAAACACTCTTCCCTGAAGAAAGCTTTATTCCTGGGTCTGTGATAAGAAGTCTGAATTTTTAATTTATATAAAAACATTTCTGAAAAAGTTATGAAGTTGACATGTAAGGAAAATCCATTGTGCCAAAGTGTCCATTTAGGGGTTAGTATAAATCTTTGGGGCCTTTTGGTATAATGAAATCATACCTGCTGCATGGAGCTTATTTATTCAAAACAACCACTGGAGATTAAATCATTGGCATTTATTTACATCTTAGTTGAGAAGTAAATGTGGTCATCTTAGCACTCTGCCTCAAAGCCAGGCCACCTTGAAATATGCTGCTGAGCTTTCTTCTGTTATTGAGAACATTTCTATTGTGCATATTGCCCTCAGGTAGATAAGCAGAATAACCATTAATCCTATGGTTCTCTCTGTTTTAAGGGGCCACTTAACAAGATAAAGTAGAAATGCAAGAGTATTTTTCTAGCTGCCAAAATCCCAGGCTGAGGAGAGCCTGATTAATGCCCAACTGTTTACTTAAGTATAGAGGCTGTCTCAGATGAGTGAGTACTCTGCTGTTTCCAGGTGGGGTATTCCCTGGAGTATTGCTTGCTTCATCACAGGCTTTCCTAAAAGCAGCAGGTGCTTTATTGTTGTTTTTCCAGTCCTTGACTGCTATGGCTGTGGCCCACATTGTCTGGCATTAGGGAATTTGTCCCAGCACTTCCAGTTAGCAACAACCTGCACTGGTGATAGAAACTCGGTTACAGGAGCCTGTTTTCATAATGCAGAAAGTTGCTTTGCACTATTTTCCCTGAAAACAGTGATGATTTTCATTAGATGAAGATCTGTGGATCACAGAGCCATTTTGATTGGAAAAGACCTTTAAGATCATGGAGTCCAACTGTTAATCTAGCACTGCACATGAGAACGTGGAACATGTTTTATCAACCAGTCTGTGCATCTTGTAGCTTAGTTCTGATGGCACTGCCTTCATACACTCACAGAGGAAGCAGAACAAGTGTGAATCTTCAGCTCCTCCCCGCAGACAAAAAGTTCATTCAGTGTTGGAGCAACTAAATACATAATTGTTGACTATGCTGAAGTGTTACTCTGTTTTCTTATGGACAACAAAATAAATGGCTTATTCACCCAGCTGAACACTTTCTCCATCTCTGTTCAGTAGATGTAGAACATAAATTAGATTTCTAGCCTTGGTGCTGTGTTTGAGGATCTCAAGTTGCACATCTTCCCTGTATTTGACATGAGACTATATTGCCATGAAACACTGGCTGGGTGAAGTATTGCAGTGAAGGGTTTCCACCAGTCATGTCCTGGAACACAGATGTGCAGGGAAGGGTTTTGTTGTGCTGAACACACTTCAGGGAAGATCTTTTCCAGACAGAAATTATACCTTGCTGCCGAAAGAGTAAAAGCCAACAGAAAAGCTTGATAATACATTTTTTAGGCCATTGTGTTGCCCAATGCATTGAATTTTGTGTGCCTGAAAAATAGTAAGATAAACTGACTTTAACGGCATTATCTTTCTATGACAATAATAGCAATGTGGCATAATCAGAGAAATTAAGTGCCAGTATATTTTGGAAGTGTAGATATATATATATATATATATATGAAGTCTGGTTTCCAGTGTTAACTTTGGTTCCTTGCTGTTTAGGCTGCAGTTCCTTAAGTTCACTTAAAATGAGAAAGCACCTGGCTTTTGCAGTGATTCAGACTTCATTTCATTCTCTGTGTGTCCACCACTCCCAAATACTTCTTGAGAGTATAGATCTGTGAATTTCTTTATTTTATTGCACTCTGGTCCTTTGGCTTGTGCATTGTTGCTGTCTCAGTTCTGTTTCTCTTGGCATGGAAAGGGAACAATGCCTATTGTGCCCAGCACAGCAGGTGAGAAGGTCAGGGAGTCTTTGAGGGCATGAAGAGACAGTGTTTTATGCTTGAGTTTTAAACTAAAGTTTGTCCAAAAGGGTTGTGATTATTAAAGGTGATGTGTTTGTAACTGGCATAAGTTAATCTGTGATTAAAAAAGAAGAGAAGGAAAGTACAGAGATTAAAAAAAAAAAAGATGTGTTTTGTAGAACCCAATGCTTTTAGCTGTTTACTTAAAACTTTCATATGTGTGGCTTCTGTACCTCATTTTAAAGCCAGCACATCTTGGGAATTGATTTTTGAGTGATGGACAGATCATTAGAGTGCAGAGGAGCTGTGTATGGGATGATTGCCACCAATCCTGTGCTCCCATGTTGTGTTGCTTTCACTTCAGGCAGTCATAGGAAAATAAAAGCTGCTGCTCTTGCAGTGCAGAAGAACACGAGGAGCTGCTGATCTGGATGGAGAGCTGTCTCACCAGAAGGAAATAACACTGGCTGTGAGAAGCCTTTGTTGAGAGACGTGAGCAGCTCTTAGCACAAGTAGGATCCCAGATGTCAGCTGGATGCTGCTGGTCCCAGTGGTTTGTCTGCTGTTACTGGTGTCAGCTCCTGTGAGCTGCTTGCTGAAAGCACTCGTTGAACTAATGGGAGTTGGTGTGCAAGGAAAGGTCTGAAAATGGGAAACACCAGATTTCAGAGCACAGGAGGCATGTTCAGACTTCAGTATGAGGTGGAGCTTGAAATTTTAGTTAGTCTGGAATGCAAACCGAAGTACTTTCAGACTATGATGAATTATTTTTAAAACCTGAATTTTATATACCACTATTAAACTATTGTTAGGAAGCTATATATGTGAACCCTGAAAGTAGGGTAGTAAATCTTTCATGTTACCTTTTTGAAATGCTCCACTGATTTATGTAGCTGGAGAGCAAGACCTCCATTTGGTATCCACCCAGCGTGCTGAAACAAGACTGTGCTGCCAGTGTGTAATTCAAATATTCAGGGCATGGAGTGGCCTCTGAGAGCTGTGACAGTGGTAAGCAAAGCTGTTGGGAAGAATTGAAGTAATGATTATCAATACTACAAGAAGCTACACAGAACCATGCAGTGAGTTTTAAAAGTCTGAGATGGATTGCTAAGAATTAGGTGGAAGGCTTCAATTATGGAGCTGCATAAATTGGTGTTTAGTGGGCTTTGAGGACTCCTGTAACTTTGTAGGCAGACAAACCTTGGCTTGGGGTTTGTCAGAACAGAATAAGATAGAAATAATAACTTAAGCCTGTCTTTGTTCCAAAGAACGTGATGAAAGGATGGCTTTGTCACTCACAATCCCTGGATCCCAGACACCAGGGGATAGCTGGGATGACTTCAGGCGAGGCAGGAGGTGTGTGGAGGCTCGTGCAGCTTGTGTTTGCCTAACTCTGTTTGTTCTGCAAAGCTGAGGGACAGCTCTTTGTGCAGCACTTCCACGGGGTCTCGTGAGCTGTCAGTAACCACACACCACATTTCTTTGACATGAATGGAGGGCACACTGCTAATTTCTCTAGTGTATTTTCCAGTGCTGGGAGGAGCAGCAAAGCTGTCGTGATTAATCTTAAAAAAAAAAAAGTCTAAGAACAAAATCCTAGGACTCGTGGACCATGAGTATTTACATGATAGCATGAGTGTATTTAAATAAATGAGCCTTAAAAATGAGTTTAAAACACTGGAGTGTACTAACAGAAAGCAGTGCTTTGCAGTCACAGCAGTGAGAATAGAGCTGTATATGGCACGTAGAGAGAGCTGATACAGGACTCTGCTCAGAGGTTGCACTGATAAGTTATTTTATGTAGGAGCAAGCCAACCTTCCCTTGACAGGAGCAGCCTGTGGTGAGCTGTAGAGATCTAAAGCAGCCCTGTTGGCTGCAGTGCTGATTCCCACCGTGCTCTGGAGCATTGCCGGGCTGTGGGACTGTCACAGCAGGCACCCTGGAATTGTTAACTGCACCTAGTGCTCCTCCAGGCCTGGGACTGCAGAGCTCCAGGGACACAGCCCCTGCTCAGGCTGCTGAAACCTGTCATTCCCTCTGACAGTCACATGCACCTTCATTCAGCTGTGTCCACAGCTGCACTTTGCCTTGCTAGCTGTGCTGGGGCTGCCCTGGAAGGGCTCCTTAAGGGAAATGGTGGGAATGTGGTGTCAGGCTGCTCTGGCAACAGTGTAGGATGACTCTTACTCCAACAGCTGTTTTCAGCTCATACATTCCTAAAGCATGGTAAAAGAACTATTTCAAGCTGTGCTTTCAGGTTTGAATAAGTTAAGAACAACATTATTGATGTTTTTAGTATTGTGCTTAGCATTGAAATCCAGATTTCAGACGTTGCTTTATAATATTTTTTGTAGTCTGTCATTATTCAACATCTCAGATGATGTGATTTTTATGAGGTTTTATTTAGAGCCCTCTTTTGGAGGCAGAAGACCTTCGGGTATTTATTTCTGTGGTATTAGAAGGGGAGTAGGAAAGCAAACACTCTGTGACTTCTAGAGGGTCCCATTAATTTTAAACTCCGTTCAGTGCAAACTGTAGTATTGCCATGTAACTTTTGACAGCATTAAAATCTTTCTCACTGTCTCACTGAGCATTTAAGGACTGCTGCAGGTGTGCAACGATTCTGTGGAAGAAAGGAGAACAGAATGTCCCTGGATACTTTCCTGCACAGTGGTCATGGTACTTCTTTCAAGGTGTGGATTTACATTTTTAGCACAGATGTGGGACCCATGAAGGAAAGCTGAGTGTCTCTTGCATCTTGACTGTCCTAAATGCAGGCTGAGTGAAATGAACTTTCAGTTCTGTAAATTTAGTAAGTTGTTACTTTACTTTATTGTGAGCTCCTTCAGTGTATCTGAGGAAAGGTCAAACCACTGTATTTTGACTTTTCTGATAATCTGCTGTCCCACTTATTGTCTAGCTACAAAGAGAATTCATTTTGCAACATCTAAGAAGCACCAAGTGCTTGGAAGATCTTTTTTTTTCCCCTAGTGAGTTCGTTACTTTTGCAAAATGGTTTTGCCCACATGAGCCACAGTGGCTTACATGGAATTTAGAAATTTAGAAAGCTGATGTATTTTGTGTTTTAGTTACCTTGCCTTGCTTTTGATAATTATTGCTTGGAAGCCAGTGTTGCTATTGCTGTGGGGGATCACATGAGAATCACTGGAACCAGACTGTCCTGGAAGCAGGGGAGAACTTGACTGCAGTGTCTGGCCTCTCTCAGCTGTATTTGTTTTTCTTGTCAGTGACCTCTGTTACACACAAACATAAATCCTATCGCTGAAATATCACCAGAGATCAAACACCTCCCTGCAGCTCGTTGGACAGTTCAGCTGCAGAGGAGAGCAGAGCCTTGCAGGTGTTCCATGGGAGCTGTCACAGTTACCCCTTCTTTACTCTGATGGATGCTGGAACTTTGCATGAGTGGAAAATGTAATCAGAACACCTTTCCAGGGGTGATTTGGATTTGTACAACACTAAAGATCTGAGAGCTGTAACCACGGTGAAAGCCCTTGTCTGTCTCTTTCTTGCATAGTTTTTATTTAGTTAAGACATGTCTTAAACAGCTTGAGATGCACTTCAAGACAGACCTAGATTTGTTTTCTTGGCTCTTGATTACAAATCACATTTTCTGTTTTCCCAGCCTCTTCCAAAGTAGCTTTTCAGCCTTTTACATTCATTATTCCCCCAGGAAATGTCAGATGACTTAGCTCCCTGGTTTTAGTCTTGTCTTGTACCTTCTCACAGTGGGTCCAGCTGATGCCAGTTTGTTCTTTTCTCTGAATGGTTCCCTGGTTTGGTCCCCACACCTGCCAGTCTTGCTGTTGAGTCTGTGATAGGTAAAGCTGATGAAGTATTAAATATCTCTGACATATCCAGGACAAGTTGCCCTGTAGAACAGATTGTTTTCAGCTGTTTCCTCTGTGAGAGCTAAGGAGGTGTCTGAAATGATCTTAAAGGGACATTCTATTTTTATCCTGGTATAACCTAGGAAAGAGAGGTTAAAAGTTCTGTGGTGTAGAATAGGATCCCTGGCACTGCCACAGGTGGTTGTTAAAAATGTTGGAAAGTATGAAGAGCTAAATCAGTTTTAGAAGTTGCCTGAAGAAATTAGTTGCTGATAATGAAACTATTTAAAGAAGTGATACCTTGTTATGAAATTTTAAAGTAAATAAACTCCTAATCAAGAGTTAACTCCTTTTCCTTATTCTCAGATTTGGTACTGATATAATATAATATCCTCAGTGGAATCAACTGAGAAAGGAGGAAGAGGCTCACTCTAAAATCCAAGAGCAAAGTCTTGGCAATGTGTGAGAAGGTGATGATGAGTTGCTGTTTTTTCAGGTGATTATAACTTATACTTTTTGTTCCTTATCTTTACAAATGTTTTATGGAAGGGCAGTAGTGAACAGATCTGCTTTTTGTGCCAGATCATCCAGAAGTAAAGTCTTGTCCTCTTGCTCGGGAAAGAACCTCCAGTACTTCATTCTGCTACTTCCCCACATTTATCTATTATGCCATCTGTTTTTAAGGAAAATCCTCTCACTGCTGCTTGGCCAGCCTCTGGAACATGAGATATGTAATGTCTTCCTTGGCTATCTTCAATCTTTGCTGCAATGCAAAATTAATCTGCTGCCAATTCAACCAGGTGTATCATCAATGAAATGTGTACTTAGTAAATAAAGCCTGCTCCAGACTATTGTACCTAAAATACTCTTTCCAGGTTTGTTTGGTTTTGTTTATTTGTTTGTGTTTCTTTTTGTTGTTGTTGTTTGTTGGGTTTTTTAATGTACCATCTTGCTTTTATAGATTGGTTGCTATCATTTTCATAGACCTCTTTCTCTACTTTCCACCACTTTTGCTTTTCCCCCCACAGATGAAACAATCTTGATCCAGCTCTGACTTAGGGGGTTTTTCCCCCTCTTTTCCTGCCAATGAAAAATTCAATACCAGCTTTTTGTAACTACTGCCATCATTGTTTCAGCCTTTTGCACAGCTTGTTTTGGTAAGGTTACACCAGGAGGTGTTCCAGTGAAGACAAACCAAGGCAGTGTGGCCGTGGTGGTTGTGCTCTGGTGCAGGGTCCTTCCCTTGACAGAAAGTGCTTTGGGTTCTGTAGCCTCATGGTGGGGCAAGTGTGTCCCAGTGCTTTACCTGGCAAGGAGACAGTGCCATCTGATTGTCTGTGTGTTTTGTCACTCTGGTTTTAAACCACACCAAACACATTGAAAAGGTGCTGCAGAAATGTGTTTCCTTTCTATGACTTGGGGAAAGATTGGTGATAATCAGTGTCTTCTGGTGATGGTGCATCTGCATCTTTATTATTAGGAAGAAATGAAAATGTCTGTCTGTGTCACATCTAAAAGGTTTGACATCTCTAAGTAGCCTTGGGACCTTCCCTAAACCTTCACCTCCCTCACTCCCACAGGGGGCTTTCTGCAGTGCACACAGCTGCGTGCAAAGAAGCCTTGATTGACTTGTTAATTTGGGTACTGATTGCACCACTAGTGCTTCCACTGCCTCCTTCCTCCTCAGATCCTGGGACAGATCCCCAGCACTGCTGTCACCTCTGCTGTAGTACAGACACATCATAGCAGCTGTTCCAAAAGTGACAGCGAACAGTTCCAGGTAAAACAGCTTAAATGCTTGATAGATTTAACTACAATAATATACATGTGTATATATATAATTCCAGGCAAAATAGTATATCCACTAATGAAAATATCTACTTGGTTTTATTACCTGCAGTCTCTCTGTAAAAGGAACAAAAATGCTACATCAAACTGCCTATAGCTGTGTTTCATTATCAGACTTACTTCTGGTTTTTCTTCTCTCACAGCTTTTAAAATTATTGTTGGCTTTGACTAACCATCAACAGCTCATTTAACTGAGATTAGCCAATTCCCAAGAAAATTAGATTTTGCTGAAGAATATGAGCTGATAAAAATGAGTGTTTGATGTGTGTGTGGTCAGGTGGTCCCTGGCAGTACATGGTGAGCATCTGAAAAGCTTCTTCCTGCACGTGCCAGGAGAAATGTGGGGGCTCTGCAGGAGCTTCTGCAGACAGGTCAGACAGGCAGTTCTGCAGCAGAGGGAACAGGAGGGCATGGAGAGGAACAGATTTCAGTTCTTAGCTTCTGGGTGGAGGATTTTTGGTGGGTTTTTTCTGGTTTTTGTTTTAAGTTTTTGTGAATTTTCATCATTTGCTTTGACTAGAATCTCAGAATTTGGAGGATTTCTGAGGATTCCCAATGCCTTGATTCCTAGCCATTTCTAGTAACTAGGGGCCTGTTGAGAACTATGGTTAAGATGAAGCTTTTTGCCATTCCAAGTCAGTTGAAATCTGATTGCTTTGATCTGTCAGTTCTGTCTGTTCACCACAATTATCCCCATCTGCCCTATCAGAAGTGCCTAAGCACATGCTGCAATATTTTGACAAAACACCTTGCTTTGAAGATTTGCTGAACAGTTCTGCTGGGGGCACATTTCTGCAAAGTCAACAGCCAAGTCCAATCCTACGTAGCACTTTATGTGTAAAATTTCAGCTTCCCTTTGATGGGTATTTCCCCCATTTGGCAGCTCTTGCATGTCAGAATCCCCAGTGACAGCTTAGCAAGATGAGCAGGTGTTGAAACAAGGTGCAGGCTGCTAAAGCACCTGTAGAATTATGGTTTTGTCCAGAGTTTTGATTATTTTGCTAAAGCTGCAGTAAGGACTTGTTCATTAGGATCTTACTTTAGGAAAATGCTGTGTGATGTTTTCCCAGCGAATTTTCCCTCGGAGTGTGAGATGGGCTGGCAGGCAGCCCGAGGTGCTGCTGAGGAGAGAGCCAGGGCTGGCAGCCCAAGGAGGGCTTGGAGCTCTCAGCTAGGGCTGCTCTCCTTTGGCAGCAGCTTCCTTCCTCCCTTCCTGGGAAAGCTGTGTGTGAAGCATAAAGAAGATGTGGTGTTTGTCACCTCTGTGTTCAGACTGCTTTCCCAGGGTCATTAACAGCCTTGGAGTGGGGGGTTCAGCCTAACTGCTCCCTGTTCCTCTGCAATATCTGCACACTCTTGGAACTTTCTCAAGGCTGACTCTCAGCCTGTCTGCCTCCAGCTGCCTGCTCTTCAAGCCCTTTACTCTGTCAAGATATCAGATGAATATCTGCACTTGTGACTAATGTGTAAGGTGAAGGAGGTTCCAGCAATATTTAGAGAAGTGATTAAATCCCTCGATAGGATGTAATTCTTTTGAATAATTGCCAAGAAGTCACCTTCTGCTTTGAAACTCAGGCTTTCTGTTGTGTGCAATGTGCAGCCTCCTCCACCAGGCAAGGGCACACGTGCTTGTCTGCTTTTTTTTTTTTACATTTTATCTTTGCATGCCTTTTGCCACCAAAGGATCCTTGTGCTTGGAAGTATAGCAGATGTGCTGAAAGGCAGGAAACTACTCTGAATTATTTTCTGCACCGTATATAAATGCATTTTCAAAGAGAAGCATTAAACGGCATATTAAAAAATCCAGAAAACCAGATTTGAACTGATTTCCCAGTTGGACTATAAGATGAAAATGCTTTGCAGGATCACCTCTCTCCTACTTGTCCTCCCAGGTCTCTGGGTTGTGTCACATCATTTCCATTATTCCATGCTTTCAAAGCAGTGCTGTTGAGCACCTTTGTTCTCACAGCTGGTGTTGAGACTGGTGGGGTGCACATCTGACCTAGAACTTTATTCATGCACCACATTTCACATCTTCATCCAGCTGCTTCAGCCACAGCAGTTAAAATAGTTCATCTAATCAATAAAAACACCCGAAGGACCAGGGCGAATACTAAATAAATGTTTTGCCAGAAATACTGTTCAAATTATATGTTTTTTTGTCTATTTGTATTGTGTCAGAACCTGTTTTGGTGTCGATCTGTTTAAATGACATATAAATGAGTTGTGAAGTAGTCTGTAATCTTGTTCTGCTCTCTGGAGAAATTTAATCAAAACTATTTTGAAGGCACTATTTAAAGAACTCCTGTATTTGTAATAAATTTCATGTGAATGTGAAAACAAGATTGGTGCTCCCTCTGTAAGGGATCAATGTTCTTGTGCAGGTACAGAAATATGTAAATTAAGAATATCTTTTATCCCCACACACAAACCAAAATTTATTAACTAAAAAAAGAACCTTGATATTAATTCAAGAGACTACGGTCTTATTGCTGTCATTTGTGGACTGGTTTTTTATCACACCTCCAATAAGGATTGAAAGATGGCTGTTCATTTCTCAGAACAGAAAAAATGCCCTTGGGATTTGCATGCCTGCAACGTTTCCTGTTGAAGTCTCAGCATATCTGTCAGCTGCTTTGGAAAACATACAAGTTTGTTGTGAGGTGACAGATAATTTGGAAAAAGAGGAATGAGAATGAGATGTTTTCACCTACTAAAGGGGCCACAAGTCTTCTGTTCAGGCTGCAGAGGTCAGGAAATGGTGATGCTTGCTGTCAGTGTGAGCTCGCAGGTGAGAGATCCCTGGGTTCCAGCTGCACATTGCAGGGATAACTGCACTGTATTTTCATTCTGGGGTTTTAATGGCCACATTACTCATATTTACATTTCTCTCTTAATTGGACATTTGGAGGAAAATTTATTTGGTAGTTCTCCTATGTTACAGTTTTCATCTTCAGCAACTTTGTTGTTGTTTTTTTTTTTAAAGAGCACAGTCTTGGTCAGAATATGTTCAAAGCGCTGTGCATTTTTACAAAATTATCTGTACAAGAATAATGAAGGGTCTAATTATCACTGCAATTACAAACTAATTCTCAAATGCAAAATATACCTCCCATATAATTACTGGGATCAAACTGGATTTTCAAATAATTTATCCTGTTTAACTGGAATGCCTTCTAAAATTAACCTGTCTCAACACTATAGGAGGCAAGGTTTCCACTGTATTCCACTTTTCTTGTTCTTTTGGCTCTAATGTGCACTGGGAGTCTTTGTTTCTTCTTCTTCTTTTTCTTTTTTTTTTTTTAAGATACTGTGTGATTATTGCTCTAACCCAGAAATCAGTGTTACACTGAGTTTGTGCAAACATGCTCCTGACAAAGATACTTGCAGGAAAACACTGAGAGGAACACAAGGACGCAGTGAAATGTTTTCTTTAGGATACACTGAAAATAAGTGGCTAGGTAGTAACAGCTCTGTGTTTTGACTGTTGTTAGATGAGTGGTGGTTGGGCAAGAGGTACTGGTTTATCTTTGAATTAAAAATACAGACATGAAACTTAGCTTGGTTTTTCTATTGATTTTGTCTTGGTTTTCCCCTTTCCCTGGCTTCATAGTCACTCTTTTTCCAAGTGCCTTGATATTTTTGAGCCAAGATCCTCATGTATCTGATTATTTACTGGTTGTAGTAATAATTTCTGCTGCGGTGATGGTCCAGATAAGGGACTAACACAATTACCAGACAGAATAATAGGCTCCAGATTCCTGCAGGTACTTAAACCTGTTTTGCAGTGCATTAACGTTCCATTCATTCTCCCTCAGTCCCGTGTCTGGAGTCTGTCCTTGGCTCACTTGCCATTTTCTTTGGGCACCTCAGAGGTGTCTCTCCCACAGAGAGAGGACTCTGCATTAAAGATAATATTCCTCTCCTCTCTTCCTTGTATTCTTGAAGCAGTTAGTCTATGGAAAGGGAAGAGCAAACATGCCTGATCACATTCTGGCCATCTCAGGTCAGCCAGTTCCTCCTCCACTTTGGGAGGTCTGGGAATAAATCACAGCTTCCTAAATTCCCTTTGAAATGAGTCAGGGATGGGTGGATACCAACAGCTAACCTCCAAATCCAAGATGATGGGGAGAAAATTTATGTTCATAGAACCTTGATATATTGGTGATAATTTTTGGCTTAGTCTGATTCTTTTTTTAATGCAAAAAAAAAAATAATCTAGGGTCCAGAAATTAAATGCTTTCTGAGCTGATGCAAAATAATTTAAAAACCCCTCCTGGTGTAATGGCGTTGGCAGGTTGTAGAGGCAGCATTTAAACAGAGAATCACTCTTTTAGTGACTTGGACTTGGACTTCAGTGGTGTCAGAGCCTCGAAAGCCTCAGAGGAGCAGAGCTGACTTCCAGGGCCAGGGATTTTTGGACGTTGTAGCTTTACTGTGCTGTTACTGTTCTGTTCAGGCTGGGTGTCCAGATAAAGAGGAGTTTGCTCCTGGCTGCAAGGACTTTGTCCAGCAGCAGCTCCCAGGAAGGGGGAGTGGGAGCCTGAACAGGGACAGGCCTTGGCCTCACCCAGGGCCAAAATTAGGGAGTTGGAAATAAATTTTGATGCACAGCACTTCCTAAAAGAAATATTTCATTATTTCTTTAAAATGGAACGTTATGAAAATGTACTGTGAATGGCCTAGTGGTAGAAAAACTGTTTGAAGTACTTGGCAGATCCAAAATTACATGCTTAATATGTGTGGGGTTGTTTTTGGTTTTTTTTAGTTCATTCTGTAAATTGTAATGATGTTTTTCCTTTGGAGATTACACCTCTGCTCATTTTGAGTTTAAATTCTGTGTCTAAGAATGTGCTAAGTCATTACAAAAAACATTTAAGTTATTGTAACCTGTGCTATCTCTTTTGAAATCTGCAAATAGCAATCTTTTCAACAATGCATATTTGTAGATTAGTTTATCTAAGAAAGAAGTTGTACATTAAGGTGAATGGGGGGGTTTTCAGCTGTGAAAGCCAAGTTACTGCAAATTCAAATTAAAATATTTATTCCAGTGGGAAAGTTAGTGGTGGGAAAGGTCACCCTCCTGTAGAATAATCTACCTGATATTTATGGAAGGTACTGTAATACCAAGATACAACCTGGTGTTAAAGACAATGAACCTGAAAATCCCTTCTGACGTTGTTGAGTCAAAACCAGTTGAGTCTCTGAACTGAAGAGAGGGTTTGGCTCCTGGCTTTACTGAGAAATAGAACATCATCTGTGTTTGGGGTGAGATCCTGCTCGGTGGAGGGAGGAGGGAGGCAGTTCAGTGCAGTCATACTTCCCATTTCCTTTTGCTTCTGAGACTACCAGGAGCAAGGACTTCAGTGTGCTGCAGAGAAAGGGAAAGAAAAAATAAGTGATAAAGATCCTGTACTTGTGGGCTGCTGGGGGAGAAAATCTTTCTTCCTGCCCCTGTCTTTAAGAAGGAAGTGCAGGGTTGCAGAACAGGCTGTCTTCTGAGACGTTTTTTATCCCTTTTTCTTCTTTTAAACCTTTCTGTAAAGTGAGACTGCACCAGTGGTGAGAACTGCCCTGAAAGACTTGGAGCTGCTCTTTCTTTCCATGCCTTTTGTCACTGCTGTGGTAACTGTATCACAATTCTCTAGCAGGCAGCCCCAGGAATTGCTCCCTGGGGAAATGCAGCCTTTTCCAGCGGCCATGCATGGCTGGAATGGGTCACTGGCCACCCTGGCCTGAAGGTGTGACAGGTGTGAAGCCCTGCTTTGGACTGGAACCTTCTCCGTGGCTGTGTTTGTCAGTGCATGGCACAGGTGCAGCAGGCAGAGCTAAAACAGTTGATTTGAATTTTGTAATCAGCATGGCCAGGTCCCTGTCCAGGCTCTGCCCCCTCCCTGCCTTCTGCCTGCCCCTGCTGGCTCTGGGGGCAGAGGGGGGGGAAAGGGAAAAAAGCCTTGAGCATGTGCAAGGACTGCTCAGCAACAGCCAAAACTCTGTTGTGTTTTCCTGCTGGTTTAGTCACAAATCAAACGCAGCACCAGGCTCACCAGCAAGGAGCACAGTGAACTCCAGCCCTGCCAGACTCAGCAGGATGATTAGCTGAGGTACCTGTCTCTAATGGTAACAGTGCCATCGAGCCTGAAAGTGAAAGATCTGTTACTCCAGGGTGTGCCAAAGCTCTTCAGAACAAAGTTTGTCTTCTGGAACAATAAAAATGTAGGTGATGGTTAGATACCATGAATAAAAGGATAAAGGGGATATAATGCAGCACTTAACTGGCTGCTGGGCATGTAAGTGTTCAGCTTATGCATGATCCAGCAATGGGTATTTCTAAATAACAAAATAGCATCATTTTAAACCACTTTACACTTCTTCATCCAGAAGACAATACTTCTAGTTCTACTTCTAGTTCCACTAAGTTAAATTTCTTGTTTTCTTATAGAAGTCTTTTAGACCTTGCATCTTTTAAGTTCTGAAAAGCACCACATGGAGTATTAGACATGGGTTAAACCAAGCTCTCCTTCTTTCACCCTGAATCTCATCTTCCCTTTTATACTGCCAAAATAATTCTTGGCCTTAAGGAAGCTAAAAATGGGCAGTGAGGTGGCAGACCATCACTTCTGTGAATGCCTCCCATGCAAAACTACCACATTCTCCCTCCATAGAATCACTGGTAGTGTTTTCAATGAGATTTCT
The DNA here is from genome assembly GCA_013397155.1 of Irena cyanogastra. Taxonomy (NCBI): domain Eukaryota; kingdom Metazoa; phylum Chordata; class Aves; order Passeriformes; family Irenidae; genus Irena; species Irena cyanogastra. The sequence goes on from VWZV01007367.1 coordinate 406,012, forward strand.
TATAGAGGAGTATTAGATAAGCAAGATGAAGTGGTAACCTGAAGTTACAGGAGTGCTAAAAAAGATAGTAATGAAATTTCTCACTTGTGCTTTCATTTGATGTGATTTCTCACACCCAGGTGTGGGGAAAAACCTGATGATTCCTCTTCTGTGGCAGGTCAGTGGGGCCCAGACCCAGGGAAGGGATCTCTTGTGTTGGGGATAGAGGTGGAGATAGCCATGGAGATGCTCCTCTGTTCCCTAGATATCAGGAATCCTGTCTGATTTCACACTGGCTGAAGAGCCTGTGCCACCTCAAACTTCTGCTCTCCCACATCTGTCTCGTGCTCAGCAGCCACAAAGATAAAGCTGCAAATATTGACACCTGCTGTGTGTGTATTTATCATCCTGACTGCAAAACCCCCTCAGATAGTTTTTAGTCTGCAAGGACGAATGAACTGCATCTATTACATAGCTGAAATTAATTTTAATAAGTAGAAATCTGGCTTTTCTTCTGAAATGAAAGTTTAGAGGTAAGTAAACTAACCCTGTGAGTTTTAATCCAACATTTCTCATTGGGGAGCACTTGACAGAGTTGACAAGCAAATAATGCTCTTTTAAATCTCAGCTTTTGTCAAGTAAACATCACTGCAGTAATGATGAAAAACCCACTAACAAAAAAATCCAATGAATGCCTGATATTTGAATTTTTGGGAAGTTTGAATCAGTGCTGCAGATGTTACCTGCCTGTTTCCAGCTCTGAGTGATTCCAGGGCCAATTTAAACAAAAAGAAAAATTATCTATGTCAGACATCACCCTTTGCACTTGCAGAATTGTGTAATTGGTCATTTTCCTCATTTTCAAAGGCTAGAGGAATGATACGGTGACAAACCCTGACCATGAACACTTCATGAAGCCTTTTGTTGAAGATGTGTGTGTTTGGGTTTGGTTTTTATTGTTTGTTTTCTTTTTTGTCTGCATCTCCATGCTCTGCCCAAATGAAATGTTTGAAGATGATGTTCTGTGTGGTATTTTTGTAGCCAAATCAAGCACAGTCTTTGGGATTTAGGAGTCATGAATGAATGTTTGGACTTGCTGTTGTTTCTTGTGGATGCGTGAACAGGAATAATGAAGACTTTCTGCATGAAATTACATGAAGGAAAATATCAATATAAATATTCTTAAATTTCTCTTAAATACTTGATTTTCTACATTTCAAACCACTTGGGTTGAAAGAGACTCTTCTGGCCACTGTTGCCCAAATACCAAACTTATGTAAATTAAGGTATCCAAATATAATGAGATTCTGGTGGTCTGAGGACACTTGTAGAAAAAATTTCAAGCAGACTTTGTTTCCATTCTCCTGAATCATTCTGCTGCACTTGTCTCGACCCAGAAGAGGCTATTTGGAGAGCATATGGCCTGGAAAAGTATTTCTAAGCAGGTGTAACAGGAATTCTTCTCATAATGGCTGCAAATAATTCAGATAAATATGTCATGGATGGTTGTTCCTGACAGGAGGGAGTATATAATGTATAGAAATGGTAACTTGTGGAAAACTGACTTTGAAGAACCTCGTTCTTTGCAATAAATGAGCTCCAAATGTGTGAAATCCTGGCACAGCTGCATAATGAAGGTGATTCCAGGACCAAGGTTTTTTCAAACTAGAAATTGCACCAGGTGAGATTTCAGTGATTTATTATCAAACAAGTCTACAAATAAGCAGTAATTGAAGGAGGATTTAAGTATTTTTACAGTTTAGGGTTTTTTTCCCCTCTATTACTTAGAATTTTAGAAATAATTCTTTGTGGAAAAAGAAAATAACCTTTATAATGTAACCCTCTATTAACAACTGACTGAAAACATTCATCTGGTTCTGGTGCTGACAAGACAGAAGGAAATGGATTACTGCCTTTTTAAATCTAAAATGAGTCATGTGAAGAATTCAAGTGATTTTATTTCATATGTTTGAATGGAATGATGGCTTTACAAATGAATTTTAGGTCCTGTTTGCTGTTGTTGTTTTACTGAGAAATACTCACAAATTTATTTTTACAATTTGTTTTTGGATTTATTGCTAACAGAGGTGTAATGAAGGAGGCTGCTGGCTTTATATGTAATTACTAAAAGTTTTATTGTTGTGGAAGTGCGATGCAGATCCTGGTATTTTATGTATGAAGGAGAGGTTAAAAGGGTTGAGTGTTTGTGGTTGAATATAAAACTTCAGCTGTGATCAGTCTGTTACCGTTATTGTAACAAAAGACACAGACTCCAAAAGCTGGGCTTGCAGGAAATCTACTTTTACTGCAAGTTCTTCTTCTTTTATACACTGTTCTGATCCAGATGGATCGGATTGATCAATTAATCAATACATTCTACCTGGTTGGCTGGCCAGCTCAACGTCTTAAAACGAGAAGATAGAAAGTAAGAAGAAACAGCACCTGCAGGTTGTTTAGACTAAAGCTATCATTGCTTATATTAAACTGCTCAGAGCCTCGCAAGCCCATCCTGGGAAAACTTAGTTTTCTCACTTTCTGACCAAGGTTGTGGAGACCACAATCAATCAATCTGTAGCCTGGTTATAATGTATATATATATTTTTAGTTTTGCTTTAGCTGAGCTAGATTGTTTTGAAAAGTAAAAAGTGACAATATTCATCTCAGAACTAAAAATTGCAAGGATTCTGATTGGTGTGCCATCTGCTCATTAAACACCAGCTTTTGAATTGGCATCTTACTGTTTGCTGACACATTCACAGATAGAAAATGAAGTTAGAACTTGATTCTGCCCTTCCTCAGTCCAGCCAGTCCTGAACCAATTATCTCATCCTTCACCTCCAGCCAAAGGGTCCGAGTGAAATTGTGGATTTAGAATGTGGAGCACATGAACTGACCTCATGCACACGCCTCAGGTTCTGTGAGCTCACACAGGGCGGGAAGAGGCAGGACACTGGAAGAACACCAAGCCCTGGGAATGAGCTGCTGTGGGGAGACGTGGTGGGCTCAGCTGGGTGCTGGAGCTTTGCCACGGAGGACAGAATCAAGTTCTAACTTCATTTTCTATCTATGAACGTGTCAGATGGAGAGTGGGAAGACAGAAGAGATGTATAGGCTAGTGTTCTTTTTGGGGTGAACAGTTAATTTGATACTGAAGTGGCAAAATGAGGCTAAGTAATTCTATTGCTCACGTAATTCCTAACAGAATAAATAAAGATGGGTGAAACTCCCTAAAATGCTGGGAAGGTGTGAAGGACTTCATCAGCAGCATATTGTAATGGCAGCACTGCAGTTTGCTGAGGCATTTGCTAGGAAGAACAGCTGCAGTACAACATAACCAGCCCTTGGTGTGGTCACTGTGCAGTGTTCAGGGCTGCTGGAAGTGCTGCAGGGCTGTGTGTGCATGTTTGGCATGCTGCAGAGAGTGTGATTTAACACAAAATGCTTGCAAATCATGAGCAGAAGTAGCAGCAACTGTGTGGTGGTGAGTCCTGAGGAATGACTGGTTTTTCATGGTTAAAACTTGAGATTAGAAATCCAGGCTCTGTTTTTCTGCGAAGGGGCACTACACAGAGCAGTGTAATAAAGCTTCTGTCGAGAAACACAAGTGTGGAATAAACCTTGTCCCTTTCAGGAAATATTGTGGAGACTTAACTTCCCAGTTTGTGCCGTTGTGTCTGCAGTTGAGCGTGGAATGCTTCTGAGGGAATGCTGTTGTCTGGAATTCAGCCAGGAATTCATTCCTGAGCAGGAGGGGATGTAGCTGGGTGGGAAGAGGAGGAAGGAAGGTAGGAGCAGAGTCCATCTTATTGCAGGGATAAAGGTGAAGGAGGAGCTCCACACAGGGACTCTGGAAAAGCTCAAGTGACTCTTGCATTGGAGATGGATTTGCTGGAATCCCGTGCCTCTGGAACACTGTGTGGCTGTGATGTCTGAGTGCAGTCCGAAGGCTCCTTGGTGTTCAATCCACTCTGGAACTTGTGTTCTTAGACCAAGAGCTGTAAAATCTATGTGGGCAGAGGCTGTTGAGCTAGACATCATCATTAAATAAGAATGTAAGTATTGGAGTTTGTTCCTGTAAGCACTTGCTGCAGAGGATCCTGCTCCCTACTCAGTGAACTGGGGCGAACACGCACAAATCTTTGTCACAGCCTGGATCACAGCAAATGCAGGTGCCTAAAATTAAACACCTAAATAAGCCATCTGGATTTGAGAACTCCCAAGGTTCCCATTAAAGAAATTAATGCCAAAGGAGAGCAAATTCCACTAATGCTTGGGAGGGGTGAAGCCACTTGAATTGCTGTTGTCAATAATTTTGATTTTCGTCGTAAAGCTCAGGCTGATACTCTGCTGACCAGTAAATATTGTCTATTGATTCTGTCACCTGAATTCATGTCTCTGAACTGGATCCTGCCTCCCCTTAATGCTTGCTTTCTTAGTATCGGATGCAAGAGGCAGAAGCAATGTGAAATTATAATTTATTGTTTTAAAACATCAGTTTGGGCTGCATAAAACTTGACCAAATGTATAACCCATGTGAATACTTAATTGTGGTGGTTAATCCAGTGCCATTGCATCTGTGTTGGGAAGAGATGGAATATTGCATGGCTTGGGTTTGTGCCTGACTGGCACTTACTGCACCGTGCTGTTCTGATGATTGGAAGTTTTTAGTAGCCTTTTATTCTTTTTCACCCAAAGAAAACCAGGCACAAGTAAAATTGCTTTGTTAAAGTAAGAATGAGGTGAGTTTTACTTCTGAAGAAATAGTGCTGTCATAAAAGCATGTCCCCCAAAGGCTGTGTTTTCCATTAAGAGTGGAAGTTTAGTCAATGTCCATTAGAGTGGGATATCTTCTGGTAATAGGTAGTCCCAGGAGCACTTTCTCTCACAAGCTTTTTACAGAGCAAATCCTTGAGGATCATTTGTATTTTTGTACCATTCAAATTCTAGTCTGTTTCTTATGACGTGTGCTGTATAAATCTTTTTATGTTCTGCTTTGCCTTTTACTCTTAACTTCTTGGCAATTTATTCAACTCCTGGTAAACCTTTTAACACCTACAACTTTTTCCCTTCAAATAATAGCAAACTGCTGTTTCTGACAAAGTTCAAGTTCTGATTTTTTTGTTAAGTTGAAACAAGTCTTTTCCCCGTGGTTAAATTTTAACATTAATATTTTCTACTAAGCTACTAACAGAGCTTTACTTTTAATGAGAAAACTCACAGCAGATTTCTTGCCAGCTGTCACAGTGAAATGCTGGGCATTAAAAGTTATCAGAGGGAGAAGCTGCAAAATTACATCAGTGGCTAAATAAAAGGTTTGTCAGGAAATGTGTAAAAATTACATGTTTATAATTTCAGAGACAATTAAGTACAACTGGGCTATTTTTATAACCTATCTTCAATATTTTAAAATGCCTCACAGTCATATTAAAAATATGATATTTCTTTTCTTTTTCTGGGCCTTGTTTCCAGTTCTCTTTTCCTCTCTGTTACACAAGTGACTTGTGTACAACTACTTGCTTTGTATTATTTACTGATTCACATTTTAGGATGAAACGTGGTTAAACATAGAGAAATGAGTTTCAAGGTTTGTACTTTAAGCTCTTCGTTTTAGGTGTCCTCTCAGTTCTTTGAAATGCTATTTCCAAGGAGATAGTTCAGCAAAAAATTCAGTTGAGCACAGTATTTAGGAACTTTCTAGGTGATGAATTTTTTTTTTCTTTCTGAGGGTGCTAGTCTATTTTTCTCTTGGCGTACTATTGCTAGAATGGGGTGGAAGGTAATGTTTAAGTGATGCAGTCTCAGATGTGTTTTATCAAGGAAAGAAATGTGTTTGCTGCATGAACAGCCTCTAATATAGCACATGACATGTGTGATATTGTGGGTGCAGTTTGTTCTCTGAGGAGAGGGAGGGGAGAAGGTCCCAGGCTGTGGATGTGAAGTGAGGACACACGTTTGTGTCTCAGGGCTTGGGGTGGGCTTTGCCCTCCTCAACTGCTGCAGAAATCTTTATTTATTTATATATAAATATATATTTATATATATTTATAAATATATATATATACACTTATATTTAAATATATATTATATATAAATATATAATATATAAAGTAGAATTTATTTTATTTATTCCATTATTTATTTATTGAGGCCCTGGGCCCCTGCCCTGTGGTGCACAGCATTTCCCTGCTGTGCTCCCCTTTGTGTGGGGAGCTGAATCTCCTTTCTGGCATTCCTGTGTAGAAGCACTCCTGTTCCAAAGCACGGATCCAAGTTCTCTGGGGCTCGCGGAGGAGCCGAGCTTGGGGACAGTGCCCAGCTCCATGTTCTGCACAGGTCAGCGTGGTTGAATTTACGGGGCCTTAGAGAAGGGGCTGGAGCTAGAGCAAACACACGGTCAGACCAGTATGATCAATACGCGCAAAGTCCGTTTATTATCACAAGATGGCAGGTTATATAGAAGCTGAGATAGTTCACAGTAACAGATGTCTTCTGATTGGTATACCAGGTGAAAGGAATGCAAACAATTCTACTGTTAAGGTAGCTACTGTACTAATCATGCAATTGTTCTATCTACAGTTAAAGCACACCTTAATAAGAATTTCTGGTTGCGCCACAGGGCCTAGCACACTCTTACACAGGCCTGCCATCAAGGCCTACTTCCCAGATAGCTCAAAAATCACTACAGGTCACCGTGCTGGACTTGCAGCTGGGCCAGAGCCTTCCCACATCCTGGTCAGCTATACACCAGAGAAAATAAACAAACCAGGTCCCTGCAGACCTCCTGTGATCCCTCCCTGCTCCAGAGCCTCCCAGTGCAGAGAGAAAAGCGTTTTTCCTTCCCTCAGTCCAGCCTGCCTGGAGCTGAGGCTGGCACTGCCCGCTGTGGCTGCCTCAGGTGCCTCGCACGTCTGCACTTCCAGCTGCAAGGCCCTGGGCAGGAAGGTTTTTAGGACTGAAGTGTTTAGTGCTGTTAGAGCACTCTGGCTCCTGGTGGCACCCCCAGGCAGAGTGAAATATTCATTGGTCGGCGTGACAAACCATGAGATCTGCACTGGAGACTGATTATTCTGTGGCTGATCGGACCTCTGCTTAGCTCTCTGCTGGGAACTTTTTCTTGCTCTTGTCAGACTACTTCAACATCTGAAAGTGCAGTCTTTTCCTTGGCAATTAATCCCTCCTTCACATGAAGTTCTGCAGTCAAGCAGCTGATGAGCTGTTGTCTGATCTTCTCAAGGAAGAGTTGAGGCTTTAAAACAAAACCAAAAGCTTGCTGCTGAAGAGCAGCGTTTTAGAAGTGGGACTAGCAGAAGGTACCATTCCCTTTGAGATTACAGGCAATAAAAAGTCCAGAAATGGAGCAGTCAAGACCTTTGCTTTTTGTCCTTCTTTCTGTGGAAGTAGTGTAGGGATATCACAAAATTGAATTGTAGGTCATTCCACACTGTTGGTCGAACCTTTGAAGTTTCTTCTGGAATTAGGTAACACCTCATCAGCAGCTCATTTTTTCCCACCAAACCCACTGTGGTGTTGGTGTTCTTTCACTTTTGTAATGGCATATGATGGTGGGGGAGTTCATCTCCTGTGCTTTCGCTGGCATCACCAGCATATCCCAGATGTCATCTGAGCTCAAAGCTCAGATAAACTTCTGTTGGCAGAGCAGGGACAGGGAAAGTTACTGCTGTTAGAACTCTGATACTTCAGTAAGACCAGGATGTACTGCAAATCTTGTATGAAATGTGTAATCTCATTTATATGGATTTGATATTACTTTGAAGTTTGCCAGTTCTGTAAAAAGAACAAAAAAAAAATCCTTGAAGCATATTTGCAGTTTCTGATTTCTCCCCCAAATGTTTGACCATGCTATTCCAGTATAAGTTAGAAAAGAGTTTTCAAATCTCAAATATTCATAACCTGAACTAATTTTGTCCAGAAAATGATGGGTGGAATTGCCAGCTCTAATGATAAAGAAGGATGTTTCTGAAAGGGCGAAGTCTCTAAAAACTGAAGCTAGAGCATTGTTTTAAAGTCCCCTCAGACTCTGGTATTTTTACATGCTTCTGTACCAGTTGTGTGTTGTAGAGGTTGCAGCAGTCCTTTGAAAATTCCCAATTATTCGAGACCTTCCAATTATGTCTGTTATTGATCAGCATGCTGGAGAGTAGTGTAGGCAGAACCAGTGATCTGTGACCCTCTGGGAGGCCTCTCATGTGCTAATTCAAAGCTTGTGGATAATTCAGGAACAATAGCATAAGTCTTTGTGGGCTTAGGGTGTTTGCAGTGGAATTAATGCACTCACTAGTTCAAAGGCTTTGCAAGCCAAATGTCAGCTCAGCTCCCTGCTAAACACTTTCCTTGGACGTGTCACTGGGAACCTGTGAAATTACACTGGTAGTCTTCATCAAATTCCAAATACAAACCCAGCATGTATTTGTAAATAATGTAAAAAAAGCCTTGATCAGCAAAGCCTTTCTGTGCTGCAGCATTTCTTCCATTTCATAAATGGAGAGAATAAATGCAGCCTGGTCATTTCACGACTACTTCAGTGGTCTCAAGGCCATAATTTACTGGAATGTAATGAATTATTCTTTGTGAGGGGGCACAACATGGTTGATTATTTTTTTCTTGAAGCTTTTTCTGTTTCTTAAGGGGTTTTTTGTTGTTGTTGTTTTGTTTTGTTTTGTTTTGGGTTTTTTGTTTGTTTTTGTGGTATGGGGTTTTGTTGTTTGGTTTTTGTTTTGGGTTTGCTTTTTTGTTTTGTTTTTTGTTTGTTTGTTTAGGGGTTTTGTATTCTTTTTTGTTTGGATTGGTTTTGGTTTTTGTTTTGATTTTTTTTTTCACCTTGGAGAATAAGTTGCACAGAATGCCTTTAAAGATATAGATGATGTAGCATCATTCCTTTTCCCAGAAATGAAAAGTCTGCTACATGATTAGTTTGTGAAGGAAATGGTGAAATTAAAATTTCTCTGCTATTATAATTTAGTGTTGATTCTGCTCTGCCTTTGGTTCTGCCAGCACTGGAGTTTGTCTGAGTGCAGGACACCTGATAATGGACAATTGGCTTGGTTTTTCTCATAGCCCCTGTGGGTACACACAGTAAGTTTAGAAAATTCCCAATTCAGGCTGCACAGTGTAAGGAAACTTAGCTTTCTGTTCAGCTTTCTGGGGCTGTACTTCAAAGATACTGCTGCAGGAGTCAATAAAAATGAGGATTTGTAGGAGTAATAGAGATTTTGTTGCACTGCTAGCTTCTGAAATTTCTTCAGCATTTTTTTGTGATCGCTGACGGACTGTGTATTATTACCCTTGAATGAAATTTAACTGCCCTCAGCGTATGAAATTTTTGTTTTTTAAAGATTAAAAAAATGGATTTAAGTATTTTTCGTTTTTAAATTGAATTTTCCTCAAGTCCACATTTTAGCTGTCAGGATGTTTTAGCACATCTGGAGCTGGGTGAAAGCAGCAAGTTCTGTTGATGAAAATGTCTGTCAGTATTTTCATATCTCTTTTTCTGCAAAGGGGTTCTGTCATTGCTGTCCAGAATTGTGTCTGTGCTGAAGTGACCCAGCCAGCCCCAAACAGTTTGTTCAGTGTTTGTTTTCTATAAAAGGTGCTTTGCTGGAGGTTAAACCCCATCAGTGCTGAGGAAGGTGAGCCAGGGCAGCGTGCTCTGGCAATGCCACGTGCAGCCAGCTCCAATCTTTCATCTTTTCGTCGAGAGACCCCTCTGCCACCACCAGGGCTCAGCCAGCAAAATTCCCTCTGAGCCAGCCTCCTGGGGAGCAGGAGTGCCTGGCAGGGCAGCTCCCAGTGCCTGCAGCTCGACTCTGGTCCTGTGAGTCCCTAGAGTCACAAAAAGCTGAGTTTAGCTCAGCTCTGGTCCTGGTTGTGTGCTGGCTTACCTGGCACTGGGTTGTCCCACCGGTGTCCCTGGAAATGCTTCCCTTCAGGAGCAGCTGGAACTGAAGCACAGTGCCGTGGTGACAGCTCACATGTGCCAGTGTTCCGTGGGGATCGACAATCCTGGAGCAGGAACTTGGGGATCAGCTGATGAGGAAGCCCAGCTTGCACACAGGATCATGACAAGAGTTCTGTGTGCTGATGGAGCTGTGTGTTCAGCTATGGGCACTGGAGTTCATCCCCTGCTCTGGCAGTCTGCAGCACGTGGCTGGGATGGATGGGTCATGGCAGAGAAACAGGAGCTGCCTGGATATAAAAGGAGAAAAAGCTGTCAGGGCTTATTTATCTTCTTGCTTCCTCTGCTACCCTTTGATTAGTTTATAAATCAATTTACTGTGCATTTAACCCAATAAGTAAGAAGCTTTATGAGGAAAGTGGATGATCTGAGATGGTTGTGTTTGCTTTTGTAGTGTTCTTAATTTTTTATTAAGGACAAGTGGAGATCATGTATATGTACACACACACATTTTTTCTGTGCTGGATTGTTCCCTTGACATTTAAATGTCCTCTGCAGTCGTAGGAGACACACAACCCTTTAAAGTAGATAGAAACCATTCTGCAGAGTTTGTGTCAGATTATACAGGAGCATGGAAAAGGGAGAAAAACCACTGAAAAAGTAATGATGTGTTGCAACCAAAGGCTGTGTATGTTTTGTCAGAATCCTGTGTCCACCAGCAAGAAACTGCTGTGATCCAGATTAAAGACACCTGTTCATTAGCTAATAATTCATCTGTCAAACCAACTGCTTGAGCTATTCTGGTTTGTTGTTTGCAATTAAATTTATGGCGGACACTTCCTTTTTATTTCCTACAAATGAAAACACAGCAGTCTTTCCTACTGAGAGCCTTGGGACTTCTCATTTCAGTGGGAAGTACTGCGAGTGTTGTTCTTCTGTCTCAGTCCAGCAGGTTATCCAGTGCAGGAGCTTCAGGTGCAGCCCTGAATCTGGCATGATGTGAGCTCATTTCCTTTCCTCTCTGGGCTCTGCAGTTCTGGTCACTGGGACTGTTCCCCAACTTTCTCCTGTTCCAGAAGCAGGAGCTACATGGAAGCTCAGCAGTACAAGATGCTGTAATGTCACTTATTTCTACCTACATGGATTTCATTGTAGCAGCTGCTCATTTGATCAATGTAGATATAAAATACTGCTTGGTAATACAGGCACAGCAAATTAGGAAAAAAGAGAACTTTTTGAATGGCTTTTATATTTAATTATTTTTCTATCTCTTTAAATCCGTATGAAAGTAGAGGTTCAATGGAAGTTTCCTCAAAATGTGATTTGCTCCTATAATAATATGGAGCTACCAAAAAGCCAGACATGTTTGCTCCTTAGGTGTGAGTTAGCTCTGTGTCCAGTTCTGTGGCCTCCCTAATGAATTATCCTGGAGTGTCTGTTCAATAATAAGAAGTTCCAAAAGACCTTTACAAGGTCACCCTGACAGGTGGAAGTCTAATTTCATGCATCACCGACTGATCAGTTCAACAGGAGTGGATATTTAGGATATAGAAAAATCTCTCTCCTCCCCTAAAGAAGAGATTGCAGCATTTTTTGGAGGTAGGGCAATTTCCACAATTAGAAACACCTTATCAGCTTTCATGAAATATGTATTTCTCTTTGCAAATTAAGCTTTCCTTGCAATCAAGCTTTGTCTTAATTGCTCTACAGAAAATAAATGCCAATAAACAAAAAAAAAAAAAGATGTTTAAATACTCTTGTCAATAATGCTTGTTGATCTTCAGAAAAGAGTAAATAGTTCCCTACCAAGAGCTTGATTTTGCCAGCAATTGCTCTGTGAGAGTAACTAATTGTTGGTTGGGGTTTTTTTCAAGATATATGCTAAAAGTTTCATCTAATTCCATGTACTTTCAGTTGCTTGTTTAATATATAATAAATCAGTTTGTCAACTTAAACTTGATTTGGATGTGGCCCAGCACATCCATGCCTGTCATAGTGCACTCTGCTGGCTACAGAAGTTTAGTGAAGTTAAAATGGATTATTCCCAGAAGTGCCTTCTCAAGTCATGAATTATTTCCTTTTTTGGGGGGGGAAGGAAGAAAAAGGAATTAAATTAGTCTTGATATGACCCAAGAACAAAGTAATTGATGGTATTCCTGATGTTTGGAATGCCCATGCTGGATGGCAGCTGGGGGATTGTGGAACTGAGCATGGGAAAAGTTCAGAGCTGCAGGAACCACTGAGATAATTGATGTGTGTGACCTGCAGCCTGAAGTGCCTCTTTTTCGGGCACCTCTGGTAAGCAAATGTGTTCTTGATGCATGGAGTGTCTTTCCCTGGAGACACTTCAAAGGAAGAGTGTCACTCAGGTCACTAATGAGCATGGTGTGGCAGTGCAGTGCACAGGTACTGAGGTAGGAGGATCCATCAGGATTGTTCCTGGAGGGCGAAGTGCAGCTCAGATACCAGGGCAAGGGTTGCTGCAGATGTGGCTCCAGGTGCTGTTGTGCTGTGTTCCAGACAGCTCTCCAGGGGCCTGGGCTGGGCAGAGGTTGGTTTGTGACATTTTCTGCTGGGAATCTGTGCTCTGAACGCGGGGATGACGTCCCAGGGCAGCTCGGACAGGGACACTGAGCATGCCAGGGCTGCTCTGCACCTCTGCCTTGCACTGGGCTGGCACCTGCATCCTCTGCAAAAAAGAACATTTTTGAGATACAAAACCACTGTGTTTGCCTTTTCTTACCAGTTTGTCTAACGAGACAGAACAGAGGTGAGGCAGGGATGAGGAACAGTGATGTATTCCAGGTAGATGAGTAAAAACATGGCTCACCTGAGCTGTCCAGACAAACACTTTTATGGGATATCAGCCCTTTCAGTCAGGAGAGAGGGGTAGGATCCTTTGTGCTGAGACTTCCAGTCACCTCGATCTGTTCTTGCTTTCTATGGCCTAGAAAAATAAGGCGTCACTTGATTATGTAATTGCCAACATAGCAGGGAGAGAGAGTTTCATGATAGCAGCTCTCTAATCTACCAAAAACCCCAGAAGCAGCTAATGGGATCCAATTATCACAATTTGAAGTTGAATTAGAAGTTGAAATGAGAGGGTATTAGAAGCAGTAATAGAATTAAGTGGCCTCTTTCTACTGTAATGGTTTTCAGTGGACATGGCAAGCCAGCATCCTGTCAGGGTTTATTCATACAAAAATGGGTTTCCTCCCTGCCTGACAGAGCTGGACAGTCAAGGATTTTAGGTTCCTTCCTACTTTCAATTTGAAACTCTGAAACTGAAATACTTTAAACAAGTGCAGATTTCAAATTTCAATATTGGACAGTTCAAGCTGAGCTTTTATTTTATGGAATTCAGAGCTTTTTGTGTTCCTCTAAAAAGGATATTTCAGTTGTATCTATGGTTGTTCCAGAATGGTAATTGTGAAAATGGTGACTTTTTAACATGAAAAAAAGCACAATGAAATTTAGAGGAAGTTGTTAATTCTCTTTTTCTTCTTGCACAGTTTATAATTTCTATAGATCAGAAGTCATAGGATAAAAGGGTGTATTAGAAAAAGGAAAAAGAAAATAGTAATTCTGGCAGCTGGCTAAGAATATATTGCAAAAGGTCATGGAGTTAAGTGCTCATTTCTTGCAAAAGGTTGAAGAATTCCCTCAGAAAATGCCTTCCCAGTGCCTGGGATCAGTTTCTAAGTGAACAGCTGGATTTTAGTAGGAAGTTACCAATGGTAAATACTAAGGGACTTGTGTATTTGCAAGCACATTTTGCTGTTGACTAACAAACAGCTGGGCTGTGTTATGTTGGACATGAGGTTTATCAGAAACCATGTTTGGAAGTGGAGGTTTCTGGTCTGTGTGGGATGGCTGCTACATGAATTGAAGCATTTTGTGTGCCTAGATTTAAATGTGCTTTTAAACCAAATATTTCCAGACTTACCTGCCTTGTGAGACATTGATGCTCTTTTCGTAGTCATGTAAATCTCTGGAAGATGCCAATAGTCTAAATGGGAATATTTCAAATTCATAATGCTGGTTTGTAATTAATACAGGGTATAGTTTAGCACAGGCACCTGGTCTGTAGGATCTGAAAGCAAAATGTGTATTCTATGATTAACCATCTCATAAATCATCTTCAGTGTTACAAAACGTGCCACTTTTGGAAAGCTCTCTTCCCCTGTTAAGCATTCTCTCCTGTTTTATAGCAGCAGCAACAAAAAAAACCCCAAAAAACCCTAAAAAAGTCCCAACAGTAGGCCAAGCAGTTTATACTGTTAATGTCTCATTTCTGATTTTCTGGACTTGCAAACCTGTTAAGGATTTCCTAAGTAGAATCTTTCTGTCCCAGCTGCCTGGCTAGAAGACCTGCCCATCTCGTATTGCCATTTACATAACGTGAGTCACAATGAGCAACTTTTTGTGTTCTCTACTATGGAAGCTGCTAAACTGCTTTTCATCAACACCTTGTTCCATAGAAGATGAAAGCTGTTGAATAGGTTACTGTGTTTCCTACCTGAAACTACATTTAGCAAGTAAAATATATGCCAAAATGACCCCTGTTATTTTCCTAGTACTTGTTCTAAGAATTAGTAGAAGGTTAGGAATCCTACACCACTTAACAGCATTGTTTGGATGATACCAAAGCCATACAAATCAAAACAAGAAATTAAAAAGTGATCTTGGCCTAAAAGGGCCAATGGAGGAGGGGACAATACTGAGTGAGGGACTTTGGCCATTGTGTTCTGGATGCCCCCTGAGCCTCTCCCAGTTCATCTGGCTCTGCTGAGCAGCTGCTGCCTTGGTCCTGGGGGAGTTTGCTCTGCTGGGGCCATGGCAGAGGGGACAGGTAGGACAAGCAGGAGTGCAGTGCTGGGACATGTCCTGGATGGAACACTGCCCAAATATTCATCTGTCACTCAGGGCTCAATTACCTTGAGAGTCTGTCCTTTTCAGCAGAGGGCACTGAGAGAAAAGGAGCAATTCCTGATATGAAATTAAAACTAAATTTATTATTTAGAAATAATCCAGAAGAATTTAATGAGTAAAATGCTATTTCTACCTTTCTGAAATAATAAGTAGTTTGTGTTTTGTTCTCCACAAAGCTGGTTTTAGGCAATATCTTGGGGACCATTTGCATGACATGGGTAATCAAAGTTCATATAACCAAACAAGTTTCCTGGCTTCAGCAGTCCTCACTTTGCCACAGAAATATATATAGGACCAAATTTTAATCTTGATTATTGATGTTGTATGGCTTAGGAGCAGGAAAAGTCTTACAATTTATTAATTTGGCTGCTATTTTATGTCTAACATATATTTTTAACTGAAGGGGCTTGAATGAACGAATGTAGGTTCTTGATAGTAATTTGCATGTGAAATCCTAGGAGTTAAAAAATAGCAAATACAGCGTGTGCCTTTGACAAGAGCCCCCATTTGCTTTGTAATATTTTATATCAGTGTTTGTGTGGTGACTTTGCCTATGAAGGTTCCTTTTCCATTCGCAGCTGATTTCTCACAGTTAATCCTGGGAAGAGATGATCCTCCTGAGCCTTTGTTAGAGCCGAAGTTCCCCCTCTCAGCTCTAGGCTGAATGGTTTTTCTCTCCTCTCCCTTGAAGTCTGCTCCCGCTGCAGGCCTGGAGCTCAGGAGTATGTGTGAAACACGACAGCCTGAGCCCCCCTGTTCACCTGGAGCTTCCTCTCCTTCCTTAGGGGAAATTTCTTGCTCTCTTCTGGAATGAGACTTTACAGGGTCACTCCAAAGACCTAGTGAGGTGGGGTGCACTTCAAGAAAAAAATTAAATTAAAAACCACGATTTGAGACCAATCACTTCCTCTGTTACATCCTTCCAGTTTCCCTGGCCTGAGAATTGTTGTTATACTATGTCATGAAAAAATGAACACAACCCAATGAGCAAGAGGAAACCCCCTCCAAATATTAGGAAAGAAAGGATTACTGAAAGCACATAATTATTTTTACCGAAATTGATACTGTACATGTTTTTGATAGGACAAATGTTGAAGATATCATATTTTATTCTTAAATAAATCTGCTGCACAAACATCTTGGTTAATGCCTGGCTCTGACTTCACAGATGATTTATAAGAACTTTCCTCCTTTCAGACAGTGCATTTGTTATCCATTCATCTGACTGTACATTGAAGTGATGATAAATGTTGAAAAGTTTCATAGGCATTAATTATTCCATGAAGATGGAAATCATTTGTGTAGTTCCTAACTAATTCTTGGTGGGGTTTTTTGGTAGAACTTAGAATAAATGTAATCATTATCTATGTGCTTTGTGAAAATAACTTATTTTTGGGGCTGCATAACCTTTCAGATTCTTTATCATGCTGAAACCTTCATAATTAGTATATTATCAAAGAATAATTGCTTGGCTCCTTTCAAAGATGAACTAAGCAACTTACCTGGGTGCTAAGAGACTGAAGAGATAGCTGAACAGAGACAAAATTGATATTGAGCAAAATTGACTTATTTTTTCACTGATCCAAAGTGTAAAATCTTTATCAAAGAAAACAACTCCATGATCTCTTTCTGAGCACCTCTTAATCCCCCTGAGATTCTGGGAGAGCTACAATAAATCAGTGTGTGTGTCAGTTGCATGCTTCTACCTAAATGTCCTGGAGGTACAGGGCACCTTATCCCTTACAGGAAATGGAGCTTTCACACCTCTGTGCTTTTCTCCTGCAGCCCAGGATGCTCCTGTGAGCAGAGATCCTTCCCAGCTCCCTGCCTTTGTCACTTGGGGTGTTTCAAATTCCCACCAGCAGGACAAGTGGCTGCAGAACGAACAAACCTCAAAGGCTGGGCGTTCCAAAAGGACAATATTCAACACTAGAACTGTGTTAGGTTTCATTCCATGTTTTACTGAAGGGAAGTAGCCCCAGGCAGCTGCTGACACCTGAGCTGGTTACCTGAGAATCCAGGTGGGAAAAAAATCTCTTAAAAGGAGTGCAGGTTTTGGGTGAAATCTTAATGTTCATTTTCCTACACAAGTGAACTTCCCTTTCCAGAAAGTTCAGCAATGGGATGCTCAGGCAGTGGGTGCATATCTAAATATTTCCAGCTAGTAAACATTGTCCTCCTGTGTAGGTACAGACAAAGGTCTGCTAGACTGTCAGAGGCCCATTTCCATTCCTGGTATTTGGGACTGGATGCAGTTAATTGATAGAAGTGTTGCTTTCAGGCTACCTGCCCAAGCTGTGAGTGTGAAAATGAGCAGCATTTCTCTGAGAGTCTTCAAAATTCAAAGTCATCTTGTATATTTTCCCAGTCAGTTAAGTATAGTTTTAAATTTTGAGAAAGGAATGCTTGAGTAGGTTCAGGACAGGGTTCCTTGCCTGTCCTGAGAGAGGCACATAGAGGGAAAATACAATTGTTTTATTTGAGTACATAATGATAACAAACCTTCCAGGTTTGTTTTTTTTTTAATTTCTTTGAAATTTGTGTTCTTACTTTCCATAAAGAACTATTCTGCCATTATCAATACATCTTCCAGATGATGCCTTGTCATTTAGTGACTCTTACCTGAGAAAGTAGATGTTTAATTTTTTTTAATATTATTAAAATTTTCACAGTACAAACACATTTTATTACCAACTAAATTATAGCGCTTTTTAAAAGAATGTTACCATCACAGATAACTTCATATTTTACACTCTAGTAATTCAGGTCAATAAATCCAATTATATAACTGGAGATACACAAAGTCACACCAGAGAAAGGAAAAGCAACTTCTTAAATTTATTTTTTTAAAATTTAAATTAAAAGCCTAAATTTGGAATTGACTTCTTGGATCTGTAAAGAATTAATTGTTCTATTAATTTTATACCTCAAATCCATGGGACTGTTCACATACGCTGAAAAGGTGTTACATATTTACAGCCTCCAAAGTGGAGGCTTTAAAAACAGAAATGGGTCAAATATGTAGTTTTGAAGCACAGCTTGGTTCAGGCATTCTGTAATTTCAGACTTACATCCTGATGAGCTGAATGACAAGACCTCCGTGGCATTAATAGTAAATCAGGTGTAATTTCTATCTGCCTCCTGGCCTAATGAGCATGTTGCTGATGACAGCAGCAAGTTCCAGCCCAGAGACTGAGGCTGGGAATTTTGGGGGTGTATGCTGGGAGTGCCCTGCTCCAGCCCAGGCTGGCACAGCTGGTGTGGCTCCAGGGAGGAGTGAGAACAGCCCGGCAGCACTGCCTGCACTGCTGCTCTGGTTTTTCCAGCTGCAGCAGAGGTAATCATCAGAGAACCCCCCCAGGCAGGGGTCACAGCCCCGTTCCTCCCCAGGCAGAGGGGATGTGACAGCTCACTGCACCCTGACAGCTTTTGCTGGGATCACTTACTCCTTCCTCAGTGCCAGTTGGATATGATTGCTCTAATTGCTGCAATAATCGAGGATGAGGTCTTATCCTCTCTACTTCTGCTGGTTTTCCAGCAGCTTGTAAACACAGAGTAAATCCACTGAAGAAGGAGTAGCAATTTTAAGCTGTAAAGTCCACTTAAAACCTTCTTTGTTCACAGGATTAAAGAGCAGGGAAACTTAGCTGCACCAGAAGTAACTTTGAAAAAAATTTATCCCCTTTTCTATTGCATTGTTCTTTTCCACATTTGAAAGTACATGGAAAATCCGTGCTTTTTTGGTGAACCCAACAGTATTTGCCTCTGATTCTCTACTAGTCTCAAACCCAGTCTTTTTGCTGCCTTTGATAAGTGTCTGTAAGTGTCTCAAGGCTGTGGGTGTGCTCTTGCTCTTATTCTCATGCAATACTTTGCAGCTTCAGTTTTGCAAAACCAGATAACAGCTCAGAGAGAGTAAGGCAGTTCAGTGTGGTTTCGTGGACGTCTTCTGAGGTGCTGAATGAGGTGATTTCTCACTCCATAACTTTATCTGGAAGGAGGAACATGTGTTCACAGCACGAATCTTTCAGTGACTGTAAACCAGAAGCTGTATCTGTCTTACAGGAGTAGAGATCAGAATTACTCACTTCTTGGAAAAACATGTACCAAATACATCTGTGGAAAGTCTGGGGGGAAAGATGATTTTTGGGTAAGTACAAGGACTTAAGGGTATGTGTGTGATGAGGTCAGACAGAAGGAAGGGAAAGGTGGAGGTTTTAAAAGAAACATGCAAGAAACTGGTAGGTGCAACACACTGTGAGTTTAGAGATGAGATTGTAGACAGTTCTGATTCCACACAGGCAGTGCTGCATTCAGTTCCAGATCTACAGCAAAAAATAAGTGAAACATTACAGAAAATTGAATAAAAGAAGGGATAAATTTTGAGGACTAGAGGGAAATGAACTCTGAAAAACAGAACATGTAAATGATCATTTATCTAATTGTCAACATATTATTTCTATGTAAGCACAGATAAAGGACTCAATTTTTGTTTCATGTTCAGCAGTGAGGAGGGCAGTAAAGGGGTATCCTTAATACAAGTACCAAGGGGAAAAAATTGTAAATAGATACTTTTAGTGCTGGTGAGGAGTTTCTCGGGGGAACAGTTACCACCTCAAACATTCCAGCTGAAGTGGGGAGAGCACTGGGAAACATGCTGTAAGAAAGGACCCTTTGTACAGCAGATGTAGGTGGACACTGTGATGTGGGATGTCATCTAGACAGGATGGGAAGAGGGGAAAGGCAGTTGGGGACCAAACTGGCTTTTCTGAATCTCTGAACATGCTGTATTTATTTCAGACTTGTATTAGCCCAAGGCGGAGCAGCCTGTCCCAGTGCTGCTCGTGGATTTGTCACTGAGGAGTAGTTTCCATACTTTGCAAACCAGCCTGTCCCAGTGCTGCTCGTGGATGTGTCACTGAGGAGTTATTTCCATGCTTTGCAAACCAGGCTGGCCACTGAGGTGATCTGGTTTAACTTGGGAAGAGCAGAGTGCTTATGATGACAGTGTCCAGTACCTGTGCAAACCAAAGGCAGCCCTCCAGGGGGCAAAAAGGCACTGAGCTTTTCCACACCTGCTCAGAAGAACAGACCATATTGTGCTTTTCTTCCATTCCTTTTTCAGCACTGGGGTAACTGCTCAGTCTGCATGGTATAAATACTTTAAGTTTTTGGTCAGATTAGGGATTTAAAGGAGAAATATGATGCCTGCAGTGTGAAGTAAGCAGATTATGGTAGAATTGTGTGGGAAGAAACAGGAGCAGTACTGGTCTAATCAAAGTCAATGGAGAGGCTTTAATTGAATGAGGGCTTCAGTATGAGTTTGAGAATGATGAATTTCAAATTGAAAAACAAATTGGTGGAACATTCATGTGACATTTCTGCTATGGACTGTGAATTTAGGGAAGTTAAATTCTGCTGAATGGTGACAAAAATACTTCCTTCTGTAAAGAGTATGAAAACAGCAATAGCAGCTCAAAACCAAGCTATCACCTTTGAGGTGTGAGAGAGGATATATACACAGAAGAGTTGGCAGGTGGGGATGTTTGGGGGCTTCGTTTTGGTCTTGGGTTTATGGAGGTTTTTTGTGGGTTTTTTTCTTGGATTTTATTTAGGATTGGCAGGAGGGAGTTTTTAAAAAACCCAAACCAAGACCAAAATTAAAGAGACGTCAAGTTATAACCTAACCTTGGAAGCAGGAAGAAAGGAAGCTGGTTGAGATGGATGGGAGGGTAGAAATCCATCAGTCACAAACATCCCAGGTTGGAGAACTGATGAGTGACCCAATCTCTGTGGGAGCTTAAGGCAGCATGACCTCAGAAGAGGATGGAGGAGAACCTGACCCTCCTTCCAGAGCAGCCCTTGGTGGTGGGGAAGGGATGAAGGAAGTGTCTGCAGTGTTCCCTGAAAGTCCTGTGGCCTCCCAAGGTTTGAGTGGCTGCAGCTGGAGGGTTGTTCTGTACTGTGAGATTTTCATGTATCGTGAGCATTTCCTTTAGACAAATGTAAGGAATTGTCAGGGTTTTAGACCTTGAGGCACCAGTAGTTTTGTAATTACAGGTTTTAAGTTAAAGATCTGAAGATCTGTCCAACACAGTCACTAAAGGGCATCCTTTCTGGGAAAACTATACTGATTTGATGTTTCTGTGGATACCTAAGTGCCCTTAATTAATGCTAATAAACCAAGCTTCACTTAGAAAAGCAGCAGAGGCCATCATGCTTTTCATTTTCTTAGCCTGAAATTTGAATGGCAGTAGTTTTTAAGGTCCCTTCTATATTCAGAGGTCCCAGAAAACTTCAGGCTTGTTTTACTCAAATCAGTGTAACTGCAGCCACTTTGACTGGAGGTGATCAATGTAAGTAATGTAAGGGAAGTATTGAATGTGCTCTGCAAATACTGCTTGGACCAAGCTTTCAAAATTGCACCAAATCCCATCAAGAAGCTTCACAGCTACAAGTCTGTCAGAACTGTTGTGATTTGGGGCAGATCCAGAGCAGACCTGAGATCTGCACTGACGTGGCTGTGGAATGTAGTAGGTACTCTGCATTAAGTAAAATCTGTTCAGTGAGAGATCTTTCCTCCAGATTCTGAAGGCCATTGGTTCTGTGGTACAGTCAGCACTTCCTGTACAAGTGTGACAGTCTCCCACCAAGCTGGCACGATGCCACAGCAATCAGACCATGGAAGAGCTTTGCATACCTTCAGTTGTGTTGCAGGTTCTCATTGTCACAATAAGAAATAAAGCCAGGCTTACACCAGACTCCAAAGCATTCCTGGGAAGGAAAATAAGCCAGTAATTACACTGTATTTTACTTTTTGGAGAACTCACTCCTTTCTCCCTACTTGCAATTATTGCAAGAAAGTGGGAAAATAAGTATTTTACCTCTGGTCTGTCTACATGACACTGTTTTCTGTAAATTGGTTTTTCTTGTTAATTATTTGCAATTCTTACCTCAAAGGAAAGAAGAAGAGTAGTATGCCAAGGAAGCTGAGGAACCTCAGACAAAGTATAGGAGGTTCAAGAAAAAGTGTAGCACTCGCTATTAATTTCTTCTTCTTCTAAATAGATATTAACCTCTCCATGATCCTTATTAAATTAGCTGAAGTTTAGAACTAATTTTGCAGCTCAAATTTAGATACCAAATTTGCTGATATTAGGAAATTTAATGTAATACCTAGTTATAAAATAAACCAGCAGCACTGTTAATTTAACCTTGGTTTTCATTAACCCAAGTGTGTTTTGACATCCAAGCCTCCCAGGGCATCACACAATCTAAAGGACAGTGCATAAAAGCTGCTTGCCTTGCATTGCAACTCAGTGCAGATTTTGGAGCTGATCAGTTATTTTTACCTTAAGGCAACATTGATCTGCTTTGCACAAAGTTAGCAGCAATTGCTTAGTGTACTGAAATCATAATGCTTTGTAAAAGCTAATTAATGATGGAACTTGTACAGGCATGTACTTCTGTTTGCTGTGCTTTTGTGAGAATAGCTGTCCTAAAACAATTTCAGAAATGGAAGATTAAAGATAAAAAAGAAATGGAAATGACCTAATTTTTCTGTAGAGAGGAACCCGGTACTGAAGTGGGTAAACTTCCCCATCCCTGTGAACACTCATATTCCATAAATCCTCCTTCCTTCTGTACTGGAGTTATGTGCCTGAGTTCCCTCATGATGTTAGAATGCATGTGCTAATGATAACTCATTAGTGGTGATTACCATGTACTAATAACTCTTCACAGGCTTCTTTATTCTGTTATCCTTTTAAACTCTAATCAATATAAAAGGTTCTCTGATCTTGTGGTACCTTTCATTTCTGCTCACCTCTTCTTTAAGTGGAGTAATCATTGTACATGCTGCTTTTTTTCCTGTTTTTGAGCTGAGCCTGCTTTGCAAATCCCAGACTAATTTTGTGACTGGCACATTGTGCATGGTTTGAATTGTAAAGGGTTAGGGATTCAGAAGTGTGTATTTGGACTCCTTGGGAGTTAGAAACACAAAAAGAGAATGGGGGAAGAAACTTGAATAACTGAGACTTTGAAGAACTATAATTTGTGTATTTTAAGTAAACATTAAACTCTAAACATATATTGTAGACCTATAAATATTAGTGTCTGAAATAAAACCCAGGCAATTTCAAGATAATAGGACTTAACTGTGTCCTGTTCCCCAGTGGAGCAGTGGACTAACACTCCTTGGGGTCAGGGGAATATATCTGCAGTTTAACTCCCCAGTTTGGCTCAGCTTGGTTTTATTCCATCTGGGACTGAATTTGGCAGATTTAGGCCAGCACTTTGAGACTTGAATGCTTCGAAATCCAAACCGTGTCCTTTTGGTGGATTATCACTACCTGGGGAAGTCAGGGCTGCAGAAGGTGAGCACGGTCCCTCTGCACCAGGTAGGATTAACTAAAAAACCACTTGAGGAACAGAAAGAGGCTTTTGAACAAGGACTTGCTCAAAGCAGATGCAGCTTCAGGTGGAGCTGCTGCTCAGGAGTAAACTCGTGCCAAGTGCTGAAGCAGTGATAGCAGCTTTGCAGAATGTTTCTGAGGTGATTGCCATTACCAGGCAAAGCTTCACAGGAGGCAGAATCTTCCAGTGGCTGCTTTTTCCTTGGATGTTTGCAGGGCATGCCAAGGCCAACATCCTTTGTTTGATGAGAGTGAGATACCTCCCACCTGCCTGGTGTTTTGGGGAAAAGGCTCCTGAAGTCACATGGCTAGGTAGGGATTTCCCCCTTTGTTTTTCCTTCTTACCATCTTCCCTTCAACAACGCTCTAAAAAGTGAGAGGTGGTCGAGAGTAGGTTCTTAGTGATTTGCATTTGTTCTACCTGTTTCTTCCTGTGCCACGTGGCTCAAATTTTTCTGTATTTCTTGTCTTCATTTGCTGGCTTGGGATTACATTTGGGAATGAGGTTAATTAATATAGAGAGGTGATGATGCTCTTTTAGAAAACAAAGGTATTTGACAGCCTTAATGTCTTAGTGCTTCACTGGTCAGGGCACACAGAATGATCAAATTGATTATTTTTCTTCCCAGTGTAGAATGACTGGGGGAGAAAGTGTGGGAGAAAGAGGAGGACTGGCAAGTACAAATCCACTGTTCTGCATGTGTATCCTTCTGTTTCCAGGGAAAAGAAGGATTTTCCCTGAATACTTGGGTTTTTAAAGTTTTTTGGCATAGCATTATGTTCCCATCTTCTCTGAGTATGAGATTGCAGAGCCACCCTGTAAACAGGTAACGTGTTCTGGAATTTTGCAGAGTTACCATCTTGGATCTTTGCTGATGCTTTGCTTGTTGCTGGTGTTTTGGCTGATGTGATGTTCCTGCACTGATCAGTGGAGGGACAGCTCATGCATCTCGTGTTCCATGTGACTGCTGCTGCCTGTGAGCAGTGGGATGTGATTCCTGCATTCTGCTGCCAGAGCAAGCTGGGCTGAGTTTGGAGAAATCTGCAGTGAGGGAGCTCAGTGAGAGCCGTGTTACCAGCTGCAGTCGTGATGAAGACTGCTGGAAGTTATCATCAAGACAGAACTGATTAAAAATGAACAACTCTTCCTGTTGTTGTACCAGTCATGTTTTCAGGGGAACGGTGTGGTTTTGGAACGTTTGAACTTGCCAGTTTGGATCAAAAGCTCAAGCTTTCTACTAAAAGCTTTTAGTTGGGCTTTGTAAGCATCCTTGTAGCACACTGCAGGATAAAAACCTGCTAATGTAGCTCTGTGGTGTTCTCTTTGAACTTCCTGCATGGATTAACTGTAGCAAAGAGTAAAAAATTTACAGATAATTGTGAACATAAAGAAATGTTTTAAATTATTTGAATGTGCTGTTTTATACTGGTAGATTACAGTCTGCTGAGAAATGATGTGCAGAGAGAGGACGAACACTTCCTCTTGGTGTGAGTTCTTGACTCATCTGTGCAGTTCTGCAATGGCAAGTGCTGCTCCTTGTGCCTCACACAGAGTACATCAAGTTACTTTTCCTGGCAAATTCAGGCTTATGTACTGGTAAAACTGATACAGGGATGGAGAGAATTGCTTTTTTTTTGCATTACCAAAAGGTGACTTATCCAATTTAAGACAATTTTTGCTTTACTCCATTAAGTACTTAATTTCTTGTTGAACTAATTGTTATTTCTGCTGTTAATTTTTTTTCTTCGGAGAAGGCTAAGGAGAAGGCTTGAAGGAATATGAAGGATTTGTTCTCTTGGCATAGTGAAAATGGGAGCATGAGTGGTGATGTGGAATCTGCTGGTCTGTAGACTCTCATTCTCTGTTGCATTTGCAGAAATAGCAGGCTCAGATTTTTGTATTCCTCAGTGATTTCACTTGTTGCAAGCTAAACTACAGCACACTTCAGAAAGATGATTTAATATAGCAAAAACCACATGCAATTCTTTCCTTTTCCAATTATTAATCATCTGTGTATCTATAAAAGCGGCAGATTTGCCCTTGGGTTTTGGTCATAGGTCACTATGATTTGCAAGCCGGTATAGATTCTGTTGTGGCTTGATACAGGGCAGAAAAAGAGAGCCTGAGGTATGAATAAATCATTCAGCCCACTGTGGTAATGCACAGCAGTTTGTGTCACCACTGCTCTGAAAGGCCAACAGTCTGACTTGCCAGGAGCAGGAAGTTTTAAAGAGCACAGCAGCCCTGTGTTTTGGCAAAATGTAGCAATGATGATTAAATGTCTGAAAGTTCTTTTTAAAGATAATGAGAGTGTGAAGTTTGGGAAGCCTTTCAGTAGGGCTTCAGTACATACAAATCATCAGCCCTTCAGATCATCAGTGAAACCAGGAACTCATCAGCAAACTGGACATTTCCTCTGATCAGTTTGGCAGAGGCTGTATCTAAAATATCAGGATTGCTATTGTGTCTACTTTAAAGAAACAGAGGTGTGCTTGAAAAACCCCCCTCTTATTTATCAGATGACAAGGAGATACCAGAGAGTTTTCAGAGTGGCATTTATACCTCTCTGCTGTCTATTGATACTGCTGAAACAAAGGTGCTCATTGGACTTGCTTACTGGAATTGGTTTTGGAAAAAACCCTGGGTTGTAAGCTACATTTCTCTGGGTTTTGCTTAGGCCAGGTTCTTTGTTAATTAACCCATGCACATTTTCTCAAAACTCAAGTTATCAATGCCTCCAGAGCAGAAACTTAGTGTTTCAGACTTGGAGCTTTCAAGGTTGTTTGAAGCAGTGTGGAAGCATCTTTTGTGGTATTTTTCCATTCTCTCCAATATTCAGTTCCTGATCTTATTATTCTGTAAAATGCATGGGAAATATGATTAGTGGTAGATCAAATACAAAGAAGTAGGTCATGAGTAGACTGTGAAATGTGGATAAAATCCTTTAAATTAAATTGTTTTATTGAAGAAAATTATCTCGGTGCCTCTACGATGGAAAGGCTGAACATGAAAGAGAGGTTTACTGAAAAAATGTATTGGTAGCAGTTTAGTATTGTGGTAATGAAAATTATTTCAGTATATTCTGCATTGGCTATTGAAATCACAGCATTATTTTTATTTACACAGAAAAACTGATATAAGACAGACCTGTATCCTGAAATCTTTGAAATTACATCGGCTTTAAAATTAGATAAATTTTTCTTTAATCAGCATCCTATAATTTTATTCCAATTAATCTCTTTTGTTCTAGATCTTGTCCTTAAAAGGGGGAAAACAAACTGTATAAGCAAAATTATCAATTTCCTATGTCTCAAAGTCTTATCTTGATAAGGTCAGAGGTAAACCCTTTATCCTCCTGGATCAGCTCTTGTGGAATGTGCTCACCTGGCTGTTCAGGTGCTGTGGGGAAGGCTGATACCACTGCACATTAGGCAGTTCAGTTTAAAAGAAGAGGACATTGCTGCTGTTTGATAAATGGAGATCAGAAGCCTTTCACATGAGGATGGGGATGGTGTTGTTCAGAGTATGATAAAGGAAATAGCAATATATTGCTGGGTACAGCTCATCCTGCTGGTGGATTTTGGACCCTGTGAGTCAGGCTTAGACTTTATCCAGTGGGCACACACAGAGCCTTGGCTTAGCTGTGACTTTGCTTAGGCTCCAAAGACCATGCAAAGCAAGAAAAGATAATTCCAGCTAAGGCTGGAGCACAGATTCTCTGGAGCAGATGTCACTCCCACAGCCTGCTGTGCTGAGCTGCTGCTCGCCCAGGCTGTTTGTGTCCAAGGGTCATCTTGGACACGAGACCAGGCAGCCCTAAATTTACCCCCAGCACAGCCCCGACAGCCCCACTCAGACAGAACTGATTTGTGCCACCTGAGTCCATTCCTAATTCGTATGGCTCTTGAGTCTGTAATTAACAGTGTTGACCTTTAATGGGTATGCTTGTCACATTTTTTTCCATGTTTAAAACAGCACAGTAAAGCTTACTTAATTTTTTTAATATAATAGATTAAAAGGTCTGGCCTTGTTATCATTGCTGTGATTCTGTGCAAAAAATGGCTTTTTCAGTGGGCAATGGCAGGACTATGAGATAAAACTCAATTTTTATCATCTTTCCTATATCTGGTTCAACAGTAACCTGATTACTGGGTAGCCCTCTATTGCACCTATGTGAGACACTGAGATTCTGTCTATTGAAATTATGTTTTGGGTTACCATTAATAGCATTTTCAGGGAATTTTGCTTTTTTAATTACAAAATTACAGTCGAGTAGTTTTTTCATACGTGCTGGTGAAATTCTTGTGCAGTTGATTCTGAGAAACATATATTATTATTTCTAAGTTGTCTTTTTTATTCTACTGAATGATGAAAACCATTACAATGTCCTTTTATCTATGTTAACATATAGAAAAAAATCATGCTTAAAAAGTGGGAGACTGAAATAATTAGGTGTATCTTTATTGGAAATTACAGTTGTACCTGTGTATTTGCTGCCTGTGCTAGCTGTAAAATTATGACTTTTTCTGCAGTCTTGATTGAATCAGAACTGGCCAATGCCTGGAACATCCCAGTGCTGTACTCTGCAAGAACTGAGCAAAGGGGCTGTTTGAGAGAAGTGTGTCTGTCTGTCTGTCTGTCTGCAAACCTTTCTCATGCTGTGAGGCAGCATCTTGCTGGATCAAAATATGCTATTTCTACTAGGACAGAGTGCTGTGATCCTCATAATTTAAGCTGTGCTTCAGAATCCTGAAAGGTGAGGTGTGGTCTTGGAGGGGCAGAGGCAGGGAAGGTGAGGCTGGATGGGATACAGGGGTGGGCTGGCAGAAAGCTGTGCTGCTGCCACTGAGGAGGGTGGGGATGGACTGAGAGCTGCTGAACTGCTTCCTGGGCAGCAGGAAACGTGTCTGGAGTGGAGGGGGATGATGGTCTGTGCATATTTAAAGTGAATTTTGTTTGTCCTAATCCCAAATCCTGCTGGCTGTGGTTTCTGCTTTCTCTAGACAAGGGGGTGAGGTGTAGCTGATCTAAACAGCTTTGTTCTCC
Organism: Irena cyanogastra; assembly: GCA_013397155.1. Lineage (NCBI taxonomy): Eukaryota > Metazoa > Chordata > Aves > Passeriformes > Irenidae > Irena > Irena cyanogastra. Next base: position 434,297 of record VWZV01007367.1, read on the forward strand.
TCCTCCTTGGCTTGGTGTGTTACCTTACACCTGCCCACTGACTTTGGTAGTGGCCCAGACGTCTCAACTGTTCTATTTGTCTTTTTCTGCTGGGCTCTTGGGAGGTCCTCTGGGTGTGTGTGTGTGCTGCCAGAACTGATGATGGATGAATTTGTGTGATTATTGTAGCTTTCTTGTATGAGTTTTTTTCCCAGACTGAGTTGACTGCTTAGGGGGCATGAAAATAGCCATTATGTAAATAAATGTAAATGAAAATACTGTAGCATTTCTAACAAAAATTATGACAAAATTCCCTGCCCTATGAAAAATCACTAATACAGTAGTTAGTGAATAGTATGCAGAGCAGAATTCTCTAAAGATATGGGATTTTCATTATGAATATCATTACTACTGTTCATTTCTAAGTTCAGCACTATAGAGGGAACAAACAATTAACCACCACTCAAGAAATTCTGTCTTGAGCTTCCATAAGTACATTTTGTGAAGTTATTCAAACACCTCAGTATTGTAAATCCCGTGTCTGTCACAGCAGTCTATGTAATGTGTGTGTATGTAGAGAGACATATAGAGTTACATTTTTAATCTATTACTATAAATACTTTACTTAAGTGTGAGAGGAATTTACTATTCATAAACTAAGATCTTGCAAAGTGGGATTAGGCCTACTGCAGACAAATGCTTTGCAAACTCTTTGTGTAGTTCCAACAGTTCTTGATCTTAACTGTGTAATTTCTTGCTCTACCTATTTTTCATCTCACTTCTCTCTTCTTTATAAAAGTGATTTTCAGTCTGCATCACAAGATGCTTTGTATCATGTGGTTTAGTGATGATATGTTGGGGGAGAGCACAGCTACTGAATTCTGCCAATTCTTGGGAGTTAACAGAATGATTACCCAAGCTATTGGATTCCTGTGATTGATCTTGTAACACTAAAGTGTTACTGGCATTGGCTTGATTATAGTCTAATATCTGTCTGTATGAAATGTTCTACATATAGAATAGCTTTAAAATGCCAACAGAAATGCCATTATTGGTAGTAATTCTCTGTATTAAAGCAGAGCATTTGGAATTGCTTTTTGTGAGGGTATCGTTCCACTGAGAATTCTTACATACTTTCTATCGTGTTCTCTTCAGAATCCAACTTTCTTATGGCCTTGGAGTTTCAGCATGGTACGAATGCTGAATTTATATTTTCATCATCCCTCTGCTAAGAAGAGACATTTTCTGACGTGTGGATTCGAATCTGAGTGGGTGATTAGGGTGCCTAATCACCTAGTCTAGAGGGTTAAGAAAAAAGTGTGTCAGAAACCGGTGTCAGAATGTGGTTTGAATTTGGGTATGGTTCTTTTCTGAGGAAAAAAGGTGCTTTGGCATAACTTGAGAGACATGGATGCTGTTAGGAATTTGTTGACCCATGCAAGGAAGATTAAACTGTGATGTGCTGTGTGCCAGCAGTCTCTGATCAGGAGAAAGCTCCCTGCTGTGGTTAGCCCCCAACAGTGCCAGTTCCTTGCCTCATTCTTCAGCTGGGGATGGGAGCAGGGCTCCTTTAGGACCACCTCCCTTCACAGGTGAGTGCCTGGACTTCCTAACTCTTGATACATTTACAGACCTTGCAGAATTGCCGTGCCACTTATCAGACAACAGATGGTACCTTAAATTCATAGTGACATAAAGGCTGGTCAGGTGGGGTTTTGGCTGGCAGCTCACAGGTTTGTTGTTAAATTCATTACGTGTTTCTGAAAAGCACTACTTTTTGAGCAGGTTTTGATGTTTCCTGTTTTTAAGGTGTTTTTGAGAAACACAGCTCTTTGTTCTAGTCAGATGAAATCTACTCTTTATTTCTTTCTACCAATAGAATACACTGTGATCCAGAGACTGTCCTGATACAGACAGGACTGCCTTATCAGAAAAGTTGTATTGTCCTTGCCTTCTGCTGCATTTGATAACTGTCTCCACTGATAGTGACAAAAGTCTCAGGAGAAAAAACAAAGGAAAGGGAAAAACTAGTCCATATAGGTGCAAGCATGTTGAATTGCCTGTGAAAGAGGAGAACTCTGTGGGAGAGATGAGCACCAAGTGCCCCTTTCTGAAAAGGTGGAGGTGTGTCCTCTGGGGCTGTGTGCACTAGCTGTATGATTCACCTTTCTTTACTGGAAATTGAATGTCTGCATCTGTCTGGATGTGCTTGAAATTAGGGCATTTTAAAAGACTGAGGTGCTTTACATTTAAAATAGATTTGCTGTGCTGCCAAGTTTGGGCTGGATTCCGTTCCTCCAGGCAGGTGAATTCTGGGCAGCAGGAGTTTGAAAACATCTTCTGTCTCACAAGACTCAAATCAGCTCTTTTTTTCTCCTTCTGCTTTATTTACTGTTAGCCAGCAAAAGCTTTAATCATCCCTTTCTATCCTTATCTGCCCTGCAAGAGAACAGTTGTGAGGATGACTCTGTGCTCTAAACTGGTTTCTCATTCAAAGGGACCTGATAGTGGACAGATGGCCAAACCCTGGAAAATAGGAAATGACAGCAAGGAGAAAATTCCCTCTGCAGCTCATTGGGTGAAGGGAGCAGGGGGGAATATTCTATTCCCATCTCTTAACATGAACAAATCTGGCAGAATTTCATTTTGTTTGGGTCAGATTCTCTGCTCAGTGTAAGATTTGGAGCATTATCGTCTTTATTTCTTTCATCTCTTGGATTGCTTAGCCAGGCATTTTGATGAAAACGTGCCCTAGGTGTTCTTTGAGTTCAGGCTGCAGCCACGTGAAGGAGAAGTGACAGATGGGGCCATTTGAGTGAAATCCATCTACTATGACAGCAATCCTAAGGGCAGCCTTTGAAGGCTTGTGGTAAGCACCCGAGCAGTCCAGGATTCCAGGGATTAATGTCTGCACTATTTTCCTGTTAATTCATTTGAGATTTAGGAAACTTCTGAAAGGAAATACTCTCAGATGAAACTTTTGCAACTCTGTGAGGGTGAGATATTCCTGCTATTTGTCACTTGAATCAGCCAGCAGCATTTCTTGGGATGGACTTTTTCCCATTTTCCAAGAGAAGCATCTCAGAATGTACTGTATTAAAACAGCCCAAAGCTTCACATTTACAGAAATTTTCCAAAACTATTTGTTGAAATTTTCATTCATGAACAACTTTGATATCATGTGAGATTATTATGCGTGCACTTGATTTGGATGTCATTTTGAGATATGCTCATGAAATCAACAGAGATGGTTTTTTTCCCCCATTTTTTCTATAAGTGAAAGACAGAGAGGGAGGGATGGGAAAAGGACTCGCATCAGGATTGGGAAACCAAACTTCCACACAGGTTAAAGGTGAGGATACACTACTGCACTGTGTTAAAGTGTTTAATACCTTGTGCATCTACAGTACTGAATGCCTTAGCTCAAGTGAAACTTGCAGTTGTTGCTGCTTCTTCCATATCCCTGTGTTGGTTTTGCTTGAAGTTCAAATGGAAAAAAATCTCCAGAACTTAATCATTTGAATATTGGTGTGTCATTGTCTAGATTCAAGCATTTCTGTCTTTGTTTTGATCCCAGACCATTGATACCTACACGTAGAACAACTTGTTTCTTAGTTGTGATGATGAATGACGTCTTGGAGTCAAATGAACTATGTTGTTCTGGTTTGACTGGTGTTTTGACAGTTATATATGGATGAAACTGGTGGAAAAATGGGTGACTGGGATGTGAAGATAATGCCAGATCCTTGTGGCAATGACAGTAAGAATTTTTTGGGGACTTGTGCAGATCAACAGCAGGAGTTTACCTGCACCTGCCTTATGGAAGGAGAGTAACACAATTCTTGAATAAGAAATTCTCCTCAAAGTATTTAGCAATGAAATTAACATAAAGTGAGCTGGCTAAAGAGCTATAATTTTGCTTGCAGTTACTCATTACTTTGTGGTAAATCTTAATTTGGCTCGATAATATTTTTTTTTCATTTTAGTGTATTCATTTAGGAAAAGCAAGGAATTACTTAATATGCAGTTTCCATATATTGAAACGTTCTTTGCATTCCCCTTTGTTCCTTCAACACTTGAAGTGTGTTTCAGCATAATCAGCCTCCCAGTGGATTTTAGCATGAAAACAAATCTCACTTTAATTTCACAAACTTCAGTTTACCAAGCAGTGCAAGGAAATTAAATTACCTGTTTGCAAACACAGCCTCCTTTCTTAGGAAACATTTTTACTATCACTTGCAATTTTCATGTAGCTCTTTCCATTGTGGGTTTCTAACTGTTGTGGTTGTGCCATTAATCAAGAGTTCAGGCAGGGGAGCAATAACTCAGACAGGTTTTCTGCTTTGGGACTTAGTGGTTGATTGTGAGCTCAAGGAAGGGTGGAGATGATGTCAAACAGGAGCTCAGTCACTGTAGGGTGACATCTGACATCTGCCAGAGTGTAGTGGTGACAGTGGGGGAGCTAGCAGGTTGATTTATGTGTTGTTGTGGGCCTCAAAAACCATATAATCTCTATCTGTCATGTGCTTAAATAACTTCACATGTGTTTTGGGTTTGAATATTCAGAATTTTGAATGTGTTGTTTCTCAGTTCATGAGAAACATGATCTTAAGCTGCTTTTATGTTATGCTAGTGGTAGGCAGATATCTTACAGCTTTTTAGCACCTTTCAGGTGCTGATGAAAACAAAGTTTTAATGAAACTGCTCACCCTTTTAGAGCAAGCCCATTCCTGTAGAAACAAATTGTCCTTTAGAAGGATATAAGAGAAGGTGATAATGTTTTCAGTGTGGGATGCATTATCAGAAACACTGATTTATTGACTGTGAAATTTTACAGGGACATACACCAGCCTTGATGAGCCTTTTGTGGAGTATTTCCTCAGGTCTCTGATGAAAGTGATAACTTGAAAGATAAATCTCCAAGAGAAACCCATAGACTAGAGATTAATATATTAGGCTCATATGTGGGATCTGGAGTCTCATGTGACTTGTTCCTTCCCAGCTGATTATTTTGGAGCTGCCTTCATGCTAAAACTGTCTGTCTGGTGTCATCTGTGCTGTTGTCTTGTTTTCTGGTTTTGTTTGGTTTTGTGGGTTTGTTTTTTTGTTGTTGGTGGTGGGTTTTTTTGGTTTTTTTTTTTTGTTTTTGTTTTTTTTTAACAAATCCTGAAATGCTTTGGTTTTCTAGTGATATAAAATAGATATTTTTAAGATTTTCCTTAATCTGTTAACTATTTCTTTGCCATCTTTATATGCCTCTTGTATAATGTGCTGCCTGGGTTGTCCCCCTGCCACCCCAGGGAAGGGACTTGTCTGACACTCCCATCTCCACAAAGGAAACAATCAAACAGGGATGCAAAGGAGTCTTCACGGTAAACATGGCAAGCAGGGGAAGCAGTGCCTCAAACATGAGGGGAGTAAATCTCTCTCCCCTCAGATTAAATGCTCCTCTGAATGACAGTTCTTCATGGATTTTTCATTGGGATGATGTACAGCATCCATTATTTTGAAGTACTGCTCTTAGATACAGGTAATCCCACAGCACTGGATATTTGTGGCTTTGGCATGTAGGCATTAAGTCTTAGCAATATGAACACAGGCACAGAATTTTATGGGCTGTAGAGGTGTCTGGGATGGCAAATTGCATCTCAGCCAGTCTGAGCAAGGGAAAGCATCACAATTGATGTTTTATAGGAAATTATTCATTTACATAAAGGAGTGGGGGTTGGACAGGGAGGTGTTTCTCCTCAGACTGATCAACCAAAGGCATTTTCATTAAATGCAGTTCCTGTAGGTAGGTGCATGTACAAGGTATTTATGTGGTGTGGGAGTCTCCAACTGCAGACTTGGATCTCTGGCTCCTTTGGGTAAAAACATCTCTGGCATTAAGTTAGTTATGAAATTGCAACTGATCAAGTTTATTATTACATCAAACTAATGCATGGGGTGTACACTGAAATTAGGAATGGCTGTAATCACTTTTGGTTCTCTATTCTGGAGCTTACTCGTAACTCTAAAGTAGATCTGTATTTTCATTCTTTCTTTTTGAAGGAAGAAGGGGATCCTAGCAGCAGCCTTCACCAGGGTGCTGAAATAGGACTGCAGAAGGTGAAGATGTCTGTGCTTGTGTCACTGCAGTGTCAGTGGTCCAGGCTGGGGTGTGCAGAGGGGGGACTGGGGTCCCTCTGGCACAGAGTCTACAGCCAGGGGGAGGTTAAACAGCTTCAGGCTGTTCAATCTGCTCTTGTCAGGCTGAATATAAATGGGGCCTCAGGGTGGGGGGAAAGGCCACAACAAACACTCTCAAGAAATAATTCTCTGATGTGTTTGTATCAGTAGGAAAGCTTAAGAAAGTTTTTGTTGTGAACAGGTGCTTACCGCCTCTGCATTTCATTCCTATACTGTCCTCATTTTGCTGTGTAACAATGCTGGACTGGTTTTGAACTTTTTTCTGCCCAGCTTTGTCTAGTGTCCATTTTTCTTGAACTATCTAGTCTGTGTTTCACAAATTCCACGCATGAAATTTTTCTCTCAGTCTTCTATTTTCTTTTTTTTTTTAAATGAAGAATTATTTTGGTCCTGAAGAAATTTAAATGATCCTATTACAGTGTGACCTCACAGCATGATGCAGTGATGGTTCCCTGCAGGGGTAAGCAAGCAGTAAGTGCCATATGTACCCAATTCTGTCCCTGTGGAAAATATGTGTGAATGTGGGGTAGATTTAGTCAAAGTTAACACCCCTCTGCTTGAGGAAAAATAGCAAAGTGTGACTGTGACTAACTGAATAATTGAATGGATAATTGAATTCATTTCTAAAGGTGACTGCTATGAGCAGCTATGAGAGTTAGTGAAGAGAAAACAACTTCCTTCTTAAAATTAAGTCTTTTCTGTAAACCTACTTAGATAATAGAGCATGGAAAGGGATTTTAATGTGGCTGTGGTCATTTTTTGTATTGGTACATCATTAAAATCATGTCTAGTATGTTGAGATCAGAGCAGTTACTCTAATGATAACAGCTGGAGAGGACTGAAGTAACCAATGCATAGATTATATTGTGAATATTAATTTCTGGCTACTTTTTTTGTTTGTTTTTGTATGTACTTGGCCAGCTGCAGATGTATGGTGTGACTCTCCATAACTTAGCAGTTAAAGAAGAATTCCTGAATTACTTTGATTTTTACAGCATCCTGCCTGCAGCTTAAATCCGAGTTCAGTGCCTCTGGATTTGTATGCACCTCTCTTCTCCATTTGAGAGGCTGTCCCAGTGTACTCTGCACAGAGTTTTGGGTGGAAACAAAGCAAGACACACAATCCAGCACAAGGGGAAGCCAGTTTGAAGGACTCATTACAAATGTCACCTCTGTATCTACTCTTGATGCAAGAAGAGCTGCTTCAGACAGGCTTCTCTTCTGCATTTAGCACTTGGGCACTTGACATGGCAGATAATCTATGCAGATACTGATCCAGCAGACTTCACTGTCTCAATATGCTGCAAATATACAGGTGTATACCCCTAAGTCAATTGACTCATCTTGAAGATTTCAGAGTGGGACTTTCACTGCTGAGTGTGTTCTGCTGTCTTTGGCCAGCACTATTTAAACATGTGTCCCTTGTATTGTCTGTGTTTAATCCATATTGGATGCAATCTAGGTAAGATCCAATATTCTCTTTATTTTACCTCTAACTATTGCTGTTTTGTCGGTTCCTTTGGGAATGTGTACCAGAGATGGAACCCATCCTGTTGTCTTACTATTCCTTACTCCATGTGGCATGGATCTGATTTCCAAAGTATTAGTTTTAAGCTAAAAAACACCCCTAAATAATTAAAATTGCATTGATTTTTATAATTTGGAATGGTTGGGGCTGTTACATTTGTTACATTAGTTTCAGTATATAGTAAATCTTGTGGTCATGTTTTCCTCTGGCTGAATTGTTTCCTCTATTGTAAAGGGAACCAGATATTTTTGTCAGTTCAACATTTCATTCTACTTCAGTTCTATTTCCTAAAGAAAGACATAGCTTTGAGGCTCATAAGACCAAACACTGACAGTCTGCTATCCTTGCCCCTTAATGTCAATTTAAAAGTTCCTGCAAGTGCAAGTTACTGCTTTTATTTTTCATTCACCCATTTTAAAAATGTTAATATAATGAGACTAAAAGAGATAATAGTATTTGTACACTTGTGGATTGCATAATCCTGTTAGTTTTGAAAGCAGACTCTTGCTGACAGTACTTTCATGTGACTGTCACTTTGTGTATGAAAAGCAGTTTCATTCCTTCTCTTGAAAATCAGGTGGAAAGAAAGGACTTGCACTGTCAGCCAGAAGCGATTACACCTGAGTCCTCAGTGTATGGTGCTACCTACAAACATTTTCTTCTTCAGGGGGAATGTGTGTGGACTGCTCTAGGAGCAAATGTCCGCTGTCTGTCTGGTTGCCACAGAGGGAGTGCAAACAGCCCCGTGTTCAGTAGTAAATGGCCTGGGAAGCCCCAAGGCAGGTCCTGGTCCGTAGCCGAGTGTGGGCAGGCAGATTGTCCATCTGCTGCCAAAGCAGTGGTCGCTCTCAGGGTTCTGTCTGTCACACGGGCACAGGCTCTGTCCACAGGTGAGCTTTTATCCCTCTGCTCATTTGCATCCCCGTGTTCTTCCATTCCGTGCTAATTGCTATTCTGTATTTCACTTCTGTGACATGTCTGTGCCTTCTCTGTCACTTTTGGAGCTTGCAGTTGTTACACATAATTAAGGCAAATTGTATCATAACTGACAACTTAATAGATACTTTCCTCATAGTGGCACAACTCTACTCTTTCATGTTGGTAAAAAACCGTATGAGTGGACAAGTCTCTATACTTTTAATCTTCTGCATCTCAGAAAAAGAAAATCCATGGCACTGTTGTAACAAAAAGTAATAAAATTAGTTTCTCCTACTGCTTAATATAACAAAGCAGTCAGTTAAAAGAATCATTTATAAATACCATGTATTTCCATAAAATTAAAACTTATGGGTCTTATGAAGTTGACTGGCATTGTACTCCTAATTTTTATAAACCTCATTTGTTAACACCTGCAGGCAAATCAAGGAGATGATACTACTAAAAGGAACAGAATTATGGCTACAAATAAAAACTGTAAAAAATATGCTGTCTGAATGAAACAATTTTAAAGGAATATTTGAGGGCTATTGAGTGCACACTTCACAATGTTGCTCAGAATTCTGTTTTCGTTGTTGTAAGAGGTATACAGAGTGTGATATTTAAATTATAAGGAGGTGAGGAGATCTGTAAATTTCTGAGGAGATTGGCAGGAACTACAAACAGCCACAAAGCTGTTTGTGCTGTCTTTGAACAAAAGAATAAGGACAATGTGCAATAGGCTGTACAGAGAGAGAATAATAAAAAATGGATTTATACTCTCAATTTGCTTACTTTAAACTCTTCTGAAGAGACAAAACAAAGCTGTTACTATGTCCAGCCCAGGGCAGCCCCCCAACCAAACACTGCCAAGTCTTTTTTACCATTTATTGTTAATAGAAAAGGAACATTTAGCTTCCTCAGGGATTAGAATGGATGCACCTGCAAGTCATGTTTGGAAAAAACAGGAGTCTAAATTGGAAGAGAGAAGAGGAGGAAGCGCCTTTCCTCTGGGGAAAGAGGAGAAGTTCGCTTTATGAAGGGAACAGTGTAGTAATGAATTGCGATGGGTTAATTTCAATTTAATCTTTTTCTTATTATACATTAAAGTGGTGCTGTGGAGGGCATTTCTTTAGAGGTTAAACATCAGCTGAGACTTGAAAGTGGAGCACATGGGGCAATGTGAGGAATGGGTTTGTTCTTGGTGTTTGCTTTGTAAGTGGAAATTCCGAAGTTTAATCTCCAGTCACTGTTCAGGCAAAATATTTATATCATGCCACTGAAAGGCAATTCTTACATTTTTCATGCTGCTTTGGAATTTGGAGAGGTGTGGTCACAGTCTTTGAGGCCAGCTGTGAGTGATTAAATATTTTTAAGAAGAAGACCAAACCAAAGGCAGACAGTTGGGACCTGTGTGGGCTGTGCCAGCCACCTCGGCTGCCCTCACCTGCGGGCTCTGGCCACCTCTGCTTTGCTTTTCTTGGGGATTTTTTTTGTATCTTGTCCAGATTTTACCCATTTGGTAACAGAAATAGATGAAATCTGAGACCACATTAAGAATTGCACTCATATTTCAGGGCTGGGGTTGGGCTGCCAAATTGTGTTCTGTGGTCAGATCCCCAGATCAGACAGAGTCATTTGGTGTGGTCACTTCACACTGGTGTCTGCTGAGTTCAGAGATACTGCCTTGTTCTGCTGGGTTTGAGTCTGTCAGCTCTTAGAACTGGCTCTCTGGAAGCTGGGATGTGCCTGAAACACTTCTGCCTTTCACTTGTGGCTGCACTTCTGCCCTGCTGAGGCAGAAGTGACCCCGTGAGCAGTCGTGATTTCATAAAGCTTTGGCTACTGGAATGGCTTGGAGCATTCATAAATTCACACTCATAAATCAAGCTCAGCGGATTTCTTCCAGTCATTGTGAATTGTGTATTGTAGTCTGAAGATTGCTATATACTCTTAATTTTCATAATTTAGAAGCTTTTGTATTCATAAATGTTCGTTTCACTTCAGCATTGCCATGAGACTGCTTGGCGTGTTGGGTCTGCAGTGCAAGCTTGATGTAATACAGTTATGGTTATAATCCTGCCTTCTGAGAAATGTCCTGAAGGAAATCATGAGGGAAAGATCTGGAAAAAGGTCTGGTCTGTCTGCATGTGGCCCCTTATAGTAAGTGCTGGCTTAGATGAGGATTCATAAAAGGTATTTTAAAAGCTTAAAGGTGTACTCATAACTGTTGCCCATCCATTTTCTTTTTCAGTGGACCCCTGAATATGCTTTAGCCTCTGAATGTGCACCATTCCCTTGGGAAGGAAAAATTTGTATTGTTATATTTTGGCTGTTATATAAAAGGATGTTAAAATTGAAATGTAAAAAAGAAGTAACTGAAAATGTTGGTGTAAAAAGTAAGAAAGAAAAAGTAAATACACTGTGATCGATACCAGAAACAGATAAGGATAAGTGAGTCCAAACACTGACAGATGTACAGGAATAAAGTTATTGTCTTTACTATCTAAATGTTTAAGGCAACAGGGAAAAAAAAAAAGTAAAAAACATCCCAACCTGTGAGCCTTACTAGATTTTTAACTTGCTGTGGAATTGTTTTGTGTACACACTGAGTAGCAAAGGTGCTTGTGGCTGTGCACTGCACACTGATCTCCCTGCTGGCAGTGTTCTGCTCTAAGTGCCTTTGTGAACAGTTGTGATGTTCCTTGGAGCTGAACCCTGTCTTGACCATCTGCCATCACCCATAATCTCTTGTGTAAGAAGAACTTTCATTTTAACCTTGTTTGGTTCAGAAAGAAAACCAGTTACACATTTTGTTAATGTTGATGCTGAGGCTGTCATGGGAGGAGTTTGAAACCACTGCAGTTGAAACTGATGATTAGAACCTTTTTTTTCATAATGATCTTTCTATTGCAAACAGCACAAGATGACCATAGAATAAACCTAGAAGTAGGATCAGGAGCTGGAAGAATACAGATTGAAAAGTTAATTTATTTACAGACTTTGGGTCTTGCGGGGATTAATTCACCAAAGATTCTTCAATCTTATCTCATAGTTGTGTGCAAACATGACCAAGGCAGATTATTGGCCTAAAACTGAAATAATCTCATCGACATCTGTGATACCATTTCAGATTGCTCTGTTACAGTTGTGATGTGGAATTTTGTGACACTGTTTTTGCACAGAAGCTTTCTGAATCTGCACAATTCACCAGATATTTGTAACATCCTCTGAAAGAAATCAGCTTCCCAACAGATGCCTTTGCAAGGGGAAGGTGTGGGGTGTGGGAGGATTTCACTGTTGTACATTGTTTGGGTATCTTTGTCTGGGGGTGATGCTGGTATGAGATAGGGGCTACAGAAACCCAGGGTCCAGGGAAGCTGTTGGAGTAGAGCTGACTTACATTGATTTAAGTGTCCATCAAATTGTGACTTGTGTATGTTGTTGTCCTGCTTCTGATAAAAAAGGTTTAGTAATGATCCTGGCCACAGCATTTTGCTATAGAATATGGCTGATAAAAAAAACCCAAAAAAAAAAACCAAAAAAAACCCCACCAAATTGAACAACTGTGATGAGTATTTTTAAAGACAAATACTTCCTCCCCTTCCTAAAATTCAATGGTTATAATATATTTGATGTGATTTGTTTTCTGTCTTTAAACTGATTTTTTTTGACAGTGTCCTTCATTCAGTTGCAAAGAGTAGAAGTTACCAGTGCAGAGATGAGCTGCCTTTTCCCTCAGCCCTTTGTGCTCAGATTTTGCAGCTAACTGGTGGATCTGTCCCCCCAAAAAGACAGGACCTCTGCACTGTGCTGCCTGCACAATACAAATGCTGGCATTGCATTGTACTGTTACAAAAGCAGAAAATTTTCCTTTGGCAGTGCTTTCCCTGCAAAGCCTGGAGGCTGCTCAAGCTGCTTCTGCTCTGCTAAGCTTTCTGAACAGGCTCTGTCCTAAAAGCTGTGCTTAACAAAACCAACCACTACAGCTTTGGTCCATGGAGGAGAAGGAGAAGAAAAGGTCTCAAGCAGCTCCCTCCTCCTTGCTGCCAGTGCTAGGCTGCAGAATGTTGGTGGCCTCTGGATTGTGGTGATGGGTTGTGGTCCAGGGCAGGAAATGAGTAAAGCAGCTGTGACCTTGTGGGGAGGTCTTGTCAAAACTGATGCACTGAGCCGAAGGTCTGGAGTAGATCAGGAGCTGATTCCCAGTGGGATGCCAAGGCCCAGCCTTGGGGGAGCAGAGTTATTTGTCAAAAACATGGGGCAAAAGGCAATGCAGAGGGTTTTCAGCCATGAAGTACCACTCTAGCCCTGAAGTATGGCAAACTGTGGAGCTTGTAGTGATTATATACTTGTTACCTTTAAATCAGCTGCTTAAATACTTGTTTGACTTGTGGCACCAGTGAAAATGTGACCTGTGTGATAATCTTAACATTTTCTTTTTTACTCAGTTTTAATTTTAGCAAGGAGCAGTGAAAGGAAGACTTGTTGCTGGTGTGATGTAGGAGAGAGAAGATAAATTATTGGGTTAGCATGGCTCTTATTTGTGATATTGCTTAACTAATCAGGGCCATACCAAGCAAATTCAGTGACTTTTTTTTCTGTGTTGCCCCTCACAATGATACAGGCACGAGGCCTGTGTGTTTTTACACTTTGTTATGCAAATGTACAGTGTAATATCAGTGGTAAGACTGATGAAAATATATGCAGCATTGTTAGGGCAGCTTGCCTGTCATCGTTTCCCTCTGTCATCTGCACCTCGTTAAAATGTATGAACACATTAAACACAGTGGGAAAGCGGTGTGTGATATGTCTGGGAGGGGCTCCCAGGTTCTGTTCTGCACAGCTCCATGTGTGTGATGTGTCTGGCAGTGGCTCCAGGTTCTGTTCTGCACAGCTCCATGTGTGTGATGTGTCTGGGAGGGGCTCCCAGGTTCTGTTCTGCACAGTTCCATGTGTGTGATGTGTCTGGCAGTGGCTCTAGGTTCTGTTCTGCACAGTTCCATGTGTGTGATGTGTCTGCACAGCTCCGTGTGTGTGATGTGTCTGGCAGTGGCTCCCAGGTTCTGTTCTGCACAGCTCCATGTGTGTGATGTGTCTGCACAGTTCCATGTGTGTGATGTGTCTGCACAGTTCCATGTGTGTGATGTGTCTGCACAGCTCCGTGTGTGTGATGTGTCTGTACAGTTCCATGCATGTGATGTGTCTGCACAGCTCCGTGTGTGTGATGTGTCTGGCAGTGGCTCCAGGTTCTGTTCTGCACAGCTCCATGTGTGTGATGTGTGTGCACAGCCCCATGTGTGTGATGTCTGGCAGTGGCTCCCAGGCTGTGTTCTGCAGAACCTTTCAGCTCCCACACGTGTGGGCCCTGCTGTTCCCCTCCGCCATCCGTGCTCGGATCGGACCCGCAGGGGACCAGGGACGCAGAGCTGGGGGAGCTGCAGGGGCATCCTTGATGTAAAGGCACTCAAAGTACTGCTTTGAAAGGGGAGGTACTTTGAAAGAGTTGCAAAGCCCTGCTCAGTTCCATGTCCCTTCTGACAGGAGGGCTTTTCCTCCTTTGTGTGTGGGGACTGGCATATGTGAGAGCAGTCAAACACAATTGGCCCCTCTTGCCTGTTCTTGCTGAACCAGAGCAGGCCTCTGACCCTTGCCAGGCAGGTGACTGTAGTTAATGGAGCTTGTAAATTTTATTACTGACACAAATAACAAAAAATACTTTTTTTTTTTTTTTCCCCAAAGGCAAGTTAGTCTGGATTTTTAGATGCTTTTTTTTTTGTTTTGCACCCCTGCCTCTTTAATCTCTGCCATAGCAGTAAAGGTTGATAAGCAGTGTTGAAGATGTGCTGATATAAACAGAGCCAATTGCCAAATCCCTGCATCAGCCTTGTTAAATTCATGTTTACGTGATCATGGGGTGTCATTTCTGCGTTTATGTAGCTGCAGGCACTTTCCTGGGCTCCCAAGTGTGATCCAAACATTGAAGGAGCTCTGCTATTTCTTGTTGCATTTTAATATATAACAATTTTAGTGTTTTTAAGTGTGATCTTGAATGAATGAAGTTTCAAAGTCACAAAACACCTGAAGTTGCATAGGATTACTTTGGGTTTTTATCCAGGACAGGCTCTGAGCAGTAACAAGTGTGCTTTTAGATCAGATAAAACTTGTGAATGTTGTGCAGTTCAGATGAGGACATGATGGGTCTAGACCTTTCTGCTATTGCACAGGGGGTTATACATGCAGGGTGAGGTCTTTAGAAATTTCATTTATTTGCAAAATGCAAATAAATAAATATAGACTATAACTGTGATGTAATTCATTCCTTCTATCGTCCTTTCAAGCATTGGTCTCTCTAAATCAGGCAATAAACAACTGTCAGTGTTGACCCCTGGAAAATACTTTTTTTTTCCTTACCACTTACAATATGGTGTCATGTCTGCATTTAAAGAGCTTCAGGCAGTTTCTTCTGCATCCTGGCTGACTTGTTTTGTGGAGATCTTGGCTCTTGTCAGGAAAGCCTGAGTGGTCTGGTGTGTCCCCAGTGTTTGGGTGCCCCCACACCTGCCTGGGCTGCACAGACTGATAGAGAAGGACTGAACAGACTGTGTCGTCTTGGTCCCTTCTGGTGTCACCCACCATGCTGGGTGGGTGACACCAGAAATGCTGGGTCACTGATGTGGTTCAGCTGTGGTCATCAAAGCTCCATTTCATCTTCTCTTGGCTTGTACTGAGGTGTGTCTGGTTTGGTGTTTTATGTGTGCTCGCTCTCCACCTGTACTCATCCCTTCCATGTATTTTCTATTAACATGCCGTGTTTCTTATACCATAACCTCTTATTTTGGAGCCAGAACCTCTTCTTGAGGACATCAAAAGGAAGAGCAGAACAATTTTCTATTAGAAACCCAAATGTTGTGAGGGCCAAACATCCTTTGAATATACCATTGAATATATCCAAAGCAATCAATGGCTGAAGAGATTCTGATTATCGGCAATTATTTCTGATGAAAGGAGCCTCAAAAGCAGAGTATCCAGAGAGCTCTTACTTAAAATTGGAACATAGAAATTGGCTGGAGTAGTTGCTTTAGGAAGCACAGAAAAAAAGTTCTCCTTCATGTTACACACATTTTCAAGTAATCACTGACTATCACCAGGGTGACTTTTTGCAATACAAAAAAATAATGATTTTTTTTGTGAGATCTGAAATACTAGAAAAAATTGAAGTCCAAGTTCATTTCTTGAAAATATGTCCAGGAGCTTTAACCTTTTCTTCAGATTTCATAGGAATGATTTATATAGTTGTCTATTTTTATGCCCAAATGTAGTTTTTTTAACCAGGTTGTAAAAAATATCAGAAATGTGACTTCAGTCAGCTGTTTCTTTGACAGCAGCCCCTAAAATTAATGTAACAAGCTAGCAGAGCCTTTTTGAATTTTGGTGGGGTTTTTTTACATGGAAACTTGGTTGCAATCTCCTTTGAAAATTCTCTTGGTTGCTCAAATGCAGATATTATGTGGATAATGAGGGGTAAAACTGACAGGACATGTCTGTCACTGGAGTAATGAATATGAAATGATCAGTTTGAAATGAATGAACTGTAAAATATATAATAATTCAATGTCGTTCAGTGTCCCATACCTTTCACAATAAAAAGCATGAAATGAAATTTGCAGTAAGATGTGTCCCATCTGAAGTACTGTAGGACAAAAGCTGAGATGTCATGGGTCAAAATCATTCATATTAGCAATTGGTGGTTGGTAATTAGGGGCCAAGTGATGAGGGAAAATAGAGTTTGATATTTAGTCTCAGGACTTAACCAATTACCTAAAAAATCCCCAAATGGGTAGAAGATGCAATTTCATTTTTCTTCCATCAGTCATTCTTTTGTTTGACAAACAAGTTTTTCTGCACTCGCCGGAGCCCTGGAAACTCTTTTTACAGCAGACAGCAGTAATTAGGAAATGATCTGTTTAATTATCAGGAAATACTAATAAGCAATGAATGGAAGCTTAGCTGGTTTTGAGATTGGACAGACAGAAATGAATTAAGTTATATACATAAAGAATGTATCTTATGCAAGTACTCATATCAAGCTCTTGTGAGCAATTAATTATTCCAGTATCATACAGTACCTGTTTTGGAGGAGAAAACATTGATTGCATATAGTGTTCCAGTGTTCCTCAAAAGCAGGTGTTTTCTCCAAATGTGTATTTTCATTTTTGGAGAAGAAATGCAGCTGTCACCTCCTAAGCAGTGAGCGTTCCTTGGGTTGTGCTGCCCGTGGGCAGGAGCTCCTGCCTGGCTGACCAGCAATTCTTTCACTCTGTGTGAGTGCCTGCTGGCCTGTAACACAGCAGGATGTATTTCATCTAGAGTGAGAGCAGCAGTTCTCCATCATCTTCTGATTTTCCTTCATTTGCCTTAGTACTGTCTGGGCCCCACTGGCTGCCCACACCTCATGAGCCACATGGGACCTTGGTGGGCTCAGGGCCCTGTTCCCGGGTTGGCAGTGTCACCTGGTAGGCAGCAGGGCTGGGAATGTCACTGGTCTGGCAGCAGGGCTGGCAATGTCACCTGGTGGGCAGCAGGGCTGGCAGTGTCACCTGGTGGGCAGCAGGGCTGGAATGTCACCTAGCAGGCAGCAGGGCTGGCAGTGTCATCTGGCAGGTAGCAGGGCTGGGATGTCACCTGGAGGGCAGCAAGGCTGGGATGTCACCTGGCAGGCAGCAGGGCTGGGATGTCACCTAGCAGGCAGCAGGGCTGGCAGTGTCACTTGGTGGGCAGCAGGGCTGGGATGTCACTTGGTGGGCAGCAGGGCTGGGATGTCACCTGGCAGGCAGCAGGGCTGTACTGCAAGGGAGGAGCTGGTGGATCCCCGTGCCTGCTGTCAGGGACAGCTGCCAAGCAGGAATCACTGCAGCAGATGTCCCTTGGTTGCCACGTGAGTGAGTGAATACCCATCCTACAGAACCTGCTGCCTCATTACCTCCCACGGGTAACCCAGCTGTTGGCTTGATGAGGTTTTTAATGAGGAAGAGGAGGAGGTTTTACCATGTGGTTTTGTACAGTCAGGAAGATTGGTCAGTCTTGCCCCAGTTCTTTGTTTTCCTGTGGGGTCCCCTGTATGGTGTGCCCCAAGTCTAAAAGTCTAAATTTTGCTATTGCCCGAGGAAGGCAGAAATGCAAGCAGGAACTACAAATTTTTGAAGAAGGAGACACCCTAAAAGAAACCTTGGAATGATATTTATCTTGGCATCTGATGAAAGTCTGTGGAGACTCCAGAACACTGGCTTCAGTTATGTTTTAACTGAAACAGAGGGAAGGGAAAAGGTAACCCACACATTCAGGTGATCTCTAGGTTTACCTTCCTCTACTTGGACATCTCCTTCTTCACCTCTTTATATGATCAGGCTAACATGAGAGGGACAGTTGTACAGGGAGGTTCCTTGGAGTCAAGTTTCAGATTCAGAGTCAAGATTTAAGAGAGCTGGAAAGCTGTCTTACGTTGTTGTGGAATTTGATAGTTTGTTCTCATTCCTAAAGAGGCTAAAATACAAAAAGCAACTTGGTGCTGTCGTTGGATCCATATGGGGACAAGAATGTGTTAATTGTTGGTGCAAGGTCGTGGTCCAGCTCTGACTGTAACTCTGGGAACTCTGACTCTTAATGCAGGCAAATTGTGCCACACTTTCACCCCAAAGCTCCACCTGTACTCAGCATTTGTTATTTAAATGCATGGATGTGGGTATGAGGAAAGAGTACTTGCTAATGTAAGAATTGCATTTTAAAACTTGGCTGTTGGCAGTATAATTTCTATGTAAATAGACTGATATGTTTCAAAACACTCAGCAATTAGGAGACACTTGAGGATGTTGAAGGAAGAAAGAAAAATAAGAACCTGTTTCCAGGTTGAAATGCAAAAAAAGAGGTGAGGGAGTTTCAAGGGAAGAGTAAGCCATTCAAATAGGATCAGTGATAATTTTAGGTTTAAATCTCTAGAAAATGTACTGAGAAAAAAGATTGCCTTGGAGAAAATAAATACTGCATTGATAATGAGGAGGTGCATAAAAATCAGTTAAATTAAGCATTTTGTTATAAAGTCAGAGCTATTTATAATCAGAAACAGCATCAAAGCTTAAAAACATATTTCTTTCAGGCAGTTCCTAGGTCTAGACTAGGCTGTTAAAAGAAAACAAATGAAGTAGAAAAAATTAAAGTGTAGCTAGAATATGTCTGAAAAATGCAGAACAGGTAATGAAAAGCAGGGTGTCAGTGTGTTCACCTTATGGATTCCATAGCCCATGGAATTAAGGCATTCTCTGCCTTGGAGAGCTGAAACCCAGAGATCTTGGCTCTTACAATGTGTGTAACAGCACATTCCCATTGGTTTTTGGAGGGTAGACAGATCATTATTTGTTTTGGAGCGTACAGAAACTTCAGTCAGGACCACAAACTAATAAGAGCTGTTGTATGAAAGTACAAAGAAATTGGGCTCTGTCCCAAAAACCTGCTGTTCATCAGGACACAGCAGAGATCTGTCAGAAATGACCACCATGGGTAGAAGTGCATGGAATGGTAGCAAAGCAGGAGACACTCCAGTGTTGGCTTTGTCCTGCCTGTGTGTCATTTACTGCATTCCTTACACCACCACTGACACCTGCCTTGTGCACTGATGGGAGTAAAACCTCTGCAATCCTTGTGTTATTAATGTGTGGGACCATGTGACAAATGCCATTTACAGGCATATTATGAGAGGTTTGGAGTGAGGATGGAAAGTCAGTTAATAGATTTATTTTGAGGTAGATTTTGACTTAAGAGACATCTGAACACAACATAAATACTTGCAAATGGACTTCCTGTTGTGTTTCTCTGTGGTGCCCTTCTGCCTGCATTACTGGTAGTTATTTTGACACTCTGTGGGTTTGGTCCATGGCTGTTGGACAGGTTGTGATGACCCTGGGACTGGCATGGAGCAGAGCTGTGCCACCCTACCTGTGAACAGCTTGCAGCAGAACAGTGAATGTGACACCTGCCGTCCCCCTGTGGTCTGCCCATCATGCACAGATGGTGCAAGACAATCAGAGGATATGTACTCAAAAGGGTTCTCATGCTCCCAGCTCTGGATTTCTGTGCATTTTCACATCTCTCTCTTGACCTTTCAGCTTCATGAGCCTTTGCCCACACAAACGTGCCTAGAATTTATCAATCCCTCTCAGTTTCTTGCACTCTTCCTATTATTCCCTCTTAAAGAATTGGCGTTTCTTGATTTTCATCAGGGGATAAAGCATCTCTTCTTCTATAGTGCAGTCACAATTTCAAAAACAACATGGTTCATTTGGAAGGGGTGATGGCCATATGAAAGAAAAAGATGAGTAGCTTCTTTCAAGATCTGCTGGATGAAGTAAAGTACAGGTAATTTGCAGCAATGCCTGTACTATACATGATCAGCTTCTCTCCACTGCAATATCCTTCAGCCTCTGCTGTATAGAAATCTGTGATTTTAAACAAATAATGAACATCATCTTTTAAACAAAGATGAACATCAGTACTTTCTTCGATTTTTAAAAAAAGAAACTACTTACTCCTTTAAAATCCATGGCATTAGGATTTATCTCATTTCTGAAGATTTCCAAATGTGTAGGCTTATATGTAGGAGCATAGGATTTCAGTGAGATTAAATTTGTGATAGCATTCAAGTCTATACTCTCAAAATAGTGTGGCATGAAGTTTTATAAAGCCTACAATTTTTAAAAGATTTTTTTCATTTATTTTAGCCTCATAATATAATAGGGGTTTTAACTTGGAATTTCTCAAAATGCTGTTCTCAGCTACAGAATATTGCTGAAACTCTTGAGACATAATTGCATAAAACCTAAGGTACCTTAACATCCTTTTTTAAAACTTCAACTCAAGGTACTATTTAATGGAAAACATGCTAATCTGAATGACAAGATGCTGAAAAACCTTTGAAAATCTGCTCAGCCAGGGTTAAAATGTCTCAAGTTCTGTAGTAGCTGCAATGTTCACTTTAGAGATGTCATAATTGAGACATTCGTAGGGAGAAATAGCAGCAATTGGAAGCCCCTGGTGTTGGTATTTCAGGCTGTAAGGGGGGTATTACAGATGCAAATTAGTTCTTCAATTAAACAGGGCATCCTGCAGGCTTGCAGCTCCTCAGTGAGGTCTGGCTTTGGTGCTCTTAGGGGATGGCTCTTGCTTTTCTGCACAACCACTGTATTTGATTTGTTTTGCTTCCTATGAAAACACACTGTCATGATAAAAATGTTCACTGGAGATCTGTGTGTTGCTCACAATTCCATGAAATGTGTGGAGTATTTGCACAACGTTGGTGTCCACTCAGTGAAACAGTGCTGGGAGCCCTGGTCAGCTCTGACAGAGCCCTTCAGAGCTCACTCCATTCTTGTTTATTTAGAGAATAAGAACAAGACTCAGGTTAATTTAAAATGCCTGCTGTTAATGCTCATAATGGAAAAATAAATCCGTGTCCTGAACAACTTTCAGCCCAAACAAAAGACATAAAGTGTGTAAGACTGGGGCAGCTTCATGCAGTGAGCGTGGAGTTATTAAATATTGAAGAAAGTTAAATGATAGAAGAGTTAAATATTGGGCATCTCAAGCTTTTATCTCTTTTTAAATGAGAATGGAGCTGTTCATGAGGAATTCATATTGAATTGAAGATTGGCATTGATAAGCAAGATAAGTGAAATGCTTTTTGAGCACAAGTAAATCCATAGGAAAACACCTTGTTTGTGACTTTTTGTGCCCTTGAAGCACCAATGAAAACATTTTTAAACCATTGGATACTTTCCCCAAGATTTTTAAGTGTGTAACTTTCATGTCTGAGGATGCAATCAGTAAGTGCTGGTAACGTTCCCATGGAGAGCTGTGGGACAGACTCATCCCCTAATTCTGATTTTGTTCCTTAGATATGGGTCATGTGCAGCTTCCTGCTCTTAATGCTGAGGCATGGAAACTGTGGGAGCTCAGAATTCAGTTTGCATTCTCTGAAGTCTGTTTGTTATGACAACTGTCAGTAGATAAATTTATAAGAACATGTTGATGAAGGAGTTGAAATGTCTTTTGTGTTAATTAAAATAACTTTAAGCTTAAAGACACATCAAGGCCCAGAGACCACAACTGCATGGTCCATTCCCTACAAGAGGGCAATGAGACAGGGTGCAAAGGCAAATTCTGTATGCCTATGAAAATTCAAAATCTGCTATTCAGAAATAAGGGTCAGAAATAAAAAATGCTGCTGAAAGGTTTACATCTCAGTATTGTAAGTGGAGTTCTACAAAATTTGCAGCTAGATTATTTTTTCCTGATTAGCACAGGTTTGGGTTGAGCAAAGCCTTCACAAAGTTCCTGTTAAATGTGTAATATTCATTTGGTCAGTGTTAAGAAGTTTGCGCTCCCCACTCACAAAAAAACCCCAAACAAATAAATAGATTTACAAGAGAATTAAGCATATTTATAGCTTCATAACCATCTCAACATGTCAGAGTAAGTACAGAGTATGTTATTTTATTTAGAAATAGCCAACAGCAGAGTAATTACTGATGTTATCAAGTCTATTAGGCAAGGCACTGGGTGCTTTTGATCAAATTAGTTTGTAATAAGAATTAGCTACTAACAAAAGAGTCATCCTTTTCAAATGTTGCCCCTTTTCTAATATTAGAACGAAATTTGTTGATGGGAACTGTCATTATTGAAAGGCTTTCTGTCAGGGGCCAGAAAATGTGTTTATGGCAGAAAACAGTGCAGCGTGTTTGTGCAGAACAGGCTTTGCTGTGCAGACAATCCAGGCAGTGCCAAGGTATCCACAGGAGCTCCACTGAGTCATTTAATGTTGCTGAGATGCACAGCCCATAATGTATTGCTCAGTTAAAATGTTCTCCAAAGAGTTCACATCTCATAATCACACATCATAAATCATATAAATTCTGCTTTAACTGATCTTAATGTCAAAACTCCCGTTGCCTTAATTGGGGCAGGAGTTTCATGTTATTATTTTATGTAAAAGCACATAAAGCATTATAGTTTAGTTGTCTATCTAAAAATAAAGCCAGAACATAACTACTGGAATTTCAGTAATTCAGGCAATGGCATCACAGGGAGAACAAAGTGTGTGGGACAGAATAAATTTCTTCTCAACAATTTGTCTTTGGCAAAGTATATAAAATGTGTTTTATATCTGAGCATTTCTGGAAAGCTTTCAGGGTTTTTGTAGGTAGGGAAACACAGTTCCTCCTGATAGAGCTACTCAATTTTTTTTTTCCTCTAATGCTGAGAAAGATTTAATCCTGTAAAATACAAACATTTATTTACTTCTCCTACTTCACAGCCATTTTCAGTTTCCACTTTTTACTTAGTTTCTTTTTCCTCAAAAATGCATGTAAAACTCCATGTCCTTGCTTTCTCTGCCTTCCAGATGAAGTCTTAAAATTCTTTCTCAAGCTCCAGTCCTCATTTCTTTATTGACCTAAGTCCCTAAATCCGCCTGTCTTCTGAACATTTTTGTTCTTAGCTGCTACTTTATGAGATCTGGGATTTTGCTGCTGTCTTTGGTTTCTATTCCAGGCTCATTCTGGAAATCCAGGTTTCTATCTCAAGACATACCTTGGGGGAATTGAGGTCTCCTCTGTTACAAAGCTACATGTGCACAATACAGTCAGGTGTGATGAGGACTTGCTTAGTAAAACACAATCTCTGAAATACTTCAGTTACCAGAAATTGGGACTACTGGAGACTCCAGTGAATTTCTCTTCAAAGTTATGAGAATTCAAAACTTCTCGCTTGTTCATCGAAGAGTGACAATGGCACAAGACACACTTGTGAGTCAAAATCATCTTCTGACCTCACCCTCTTTCAAATTTCTCCTTCTTGGTTCTGAGCCCAGGGCTGTTAAAGCTCTCCAGAGAACAGCTCACAGAAACTCAACAATGGACAAATTGTGGTTTTAGTTGCCATTTCCTTTGGAACGCCTGAAAAACGAGCCCAAGCTGTGGCCATTGCTGACCCCACAGGTGTCACTGTGACGTTTACCCGGGACAGCAGTGTCCCCAGGGAGGGGTGACGGCCAGGTCAGTGGTGCCCAGGTCTGGGGCTCTTCCAGCCAAGGGGATTGTGCCTTGCAGCTGTCCCCGTGGCAGCTGCATCCCCTGGGAACTGCTGTGCAGCATCCCCCGGCAGCATGCCTTGCTGTACAAGGGGAGGGCTCAGTGTGACATTCTGCAGGGGTTAATGGCATTTCCTGCCTGCCTCAGAGGCTTCCTGGGCATCCTCAGGTTGTTGTTCTCAGGGGAAGGAAGGCCTTTGACACCTACACAGCATTCCAGCAGGCTGAGCCAAAGATCCTTAAGTTAGCAGATGAAAAGACTTCGAGCTGAAGAGGTGGTAAGAAAGCCTAAATTTTCTTCCAGTTTTTCTGGAATTGACAATCCCTTTAAGCTAGAGATGAGAGAATGTATTATCAGTGCAATTAAATGGAAAATAAATCCATTGTGTTATTTAGAGGAGACAAAGAAAGAAAACATTTGCATTCATAAAGCAATTCTTAACCATTAAAATTTTCTACCTAAGGTTTTAGCTGCCTGAAGTTTAGAAACTGTCAGTTAAATCAACTGACAATATTGAATCTGCCCTGATGTCAGGAGTTAAACCTTCTAATAGTCATTTTTTTCTTTTATAATTCTTTTATAATGTGTTATTTTTGGATCAGTGACATTTTCTAACTGATTTGAGTCAGAAACCATCTGAATTTTGCAAATACCATTGTAATGTGTCCCTTGTGCACGTGCTGCTTCCCACCCACTCCCCCTCTCCCCCCGCCTAAACAAATGTCTGTCTCACTTAGAGAAAAGATGGCTTTGCTCATAAGATGATGGCCTCATACATTTTGTCCTTATTGTACTCCTGTTACTATAATTCTCCTGCACTGACAAATCACATCTCTGTTGCTCACAGGCTTTGAGACTTGGAAGATTTAAAGCACAGCCTGCGATTGCATTCGGGAAGTGCCGTGCATGTCTTGCAGTCTTGAACACAGTGCACGAGGTCAGCATGGTTTGAGGGTTCTAACCATCACCCCGGCCTTTCTCTGAGCTCACTGGGTGTCGTTTGGGGCTGTCCTTATGCTGACTTTCAGGACAGCAGTCCTGGGGCACGAGGTTCCCTGCAGAGTGGCCGTGTTCTGGTCAGCGCTCTCGCGTTTGCGCAGGGGCCCTTCCCTGGCACGGTGCTTCCATTGCATCCCAGGGCTTGTGACCACAGCCTTGGCTGGGAAAATGAACACTGAACAGGGCAGACAAATTTTAGTGGATTGACCTCGAGCGGTAATAAAGGAAGATTAATTGCCTCATCCTAGATGGTATAAATTATTTATAGTGTGAGTTCACATGAATGACTAATGAGTTATGGGAAGGGAGGCAAGTTTGAAAAAGACAAACAACCCACAGCATGGATAGCTTTATGTCTTATCTAAATGTGTTTGAATTCATGCAAGCCTTGTACTGATTCCAGCTTCCACCCAGCTAGGCAAATGCAAGGAAATGGGAGACAATAAATGCTTCCAGAGAAGATCTTTTGTGAGGAAGACAAAACCTTTTTTTTTTTTCCAACTTCTAGAGTTAATATCAGTGTGCTACAACTTAACATATCAAGAGGAAAAAGATTTTTTGTATTACTCTTACCTGCTGATGATCCAGCTTATTTGCTCATTGGAGCTTAACTGGCTGTGTAGTGCTCTGCTTTTTTAGTTCCTGAAACTTTACATACAAATCTATGTATAGATCTCTTCCATCATCTTTAGCAAATGCAAACCAAAGAAAAGTAGCTTGCCTATCACTTTAATTATTAGAATGCTGTGAATTTGTAAGCATTGTTGAGAAGCATTGAGATATTTTTTAACCATTCCTGCCTTTTTCATTTTAAAGATAAAATGAAAAATTCTCATCTTATTTAAAACTTTAAAGAATTCCAAAAAGGATACATGTTAATCTTTAAAATATTCTAATAAACACTCTATATAATCAAAATTGTGGAACTTTTTAAATAATGTGAATTTTGTTTTTCTTTTCTAGTTAAAGATGCAGTTTCATATAGCCTGAAATAGACAGCATGGTCAAATGTTTTTGTTGTGGTATTTAAATAAATGCAACGTGGCATTACTATGTTTTTGGAAACCTAAAATCTGACTCACATACCCTGAAGCAGAATCAGTAGCTCAAATAAGGCAAGACAAAACACTTATGAATTTTGAAATTTCTATTCTTTTGAAGACACTGCATAGGGATATCAGAGATTTGAGAGCTGTGTTAACCTATGGATAAACACTGGCTTGAACCAGTCTAATATTTTGTAGTTGTCCTTTTGCCTCAGGGTAAGAAACTTAAAGTATTCATTGGTCGTGTTACATAAGAAGAGTTTTGCTTCATAATCTGCTATTTTATGGAAGCCTATAGAGTGGCTTCTGCAGTTAGTTCTATGGTAACATTTTACCAGTCTTTAGCAGGGAGAATGTGAACAACTCCCAGCCAGGACTCCAGCTGCTCATCTCAGGATTAGAGATTTCTTATTTTAAAGCAAGTATCCGAAACAGTGCAGAAGGATGTGAAAATATTCAAAGAGAGATCATCTGATGCAAAAGAATTGCTTTGCATTCCCAAAGAGCATGGATGTTTCAGGTCACATAAAGCTTATATCGGCAAAGTTTTTACACTTGGGGATGTATCTCCAAAATTCATCTCCAAGATAAGAGCTTGCAAATAATTTGATATTTTATTTTATTTTGCTTTTGCTCTATTGTTATTTTCCTCTTCCCAATACCAGTCTCTAAGGTCTAAACTGCAGCATTTGTTCGTAATGTACTTTTCTTCCCCCCAAAATAATTTAAGGAATGATGTTGCTGCCACCCATTTCACTGCTGTTACTGCTCATTGGACACCAACTGGAGAAAGCTAATAAGGCTGGTAGAATTGCACTCACTGTATTCTGAGAGTTCCTTAAGTAAAAGTGCCATCAAAAATATTCCCTAGGAATCGGTAAGAGGAAAGTTTTGGTGCTTTTTTTATTTGTTTGTTTTTTTTGTTTGATTGTTTGTTTTTTTAAGAGCTCAGACCCTTAGCAGAATCAGGGGGAATGAAAAGCATTTGGTACTTGAAATTTGAGTTGCATAAGGAGTTCCCTTTTGATGTGAGTTCCTTTTTGCTGTCTCATTATGGTTCAATTGCATCTGCCTGCAGTCAGGGACAGCCTGTGGCTCAGAGCAGCCTGTGTCCCTCAGAGCCTGGAGTCACACCTGAGTGCCACTGGAGCACGTGCATGTTCAGGCAATTCACGTATTCCATTAACAAATACAGAATACTTCAACTGCCCTGCAAACCAGAATCCCAAATGCCATAAAAAGCTCTGAAATTGCATCCATCACTTCTCATTTTTCAACATCGACAAGACTTTTGGCCTTCATCTATTACATAAACTCACCAATCTCTCCTCTGGCTGTGCAGTCATTACAAGATAAAGAGATTTGAGATCCCTGTTTTCCATTTCACCTTTCCCTGACACATCCCCAGTTTAATCTTCCTGTTGCTTAGTTATTGCAAAAATGGGCAAAACCAACTACTGTGAAGATAAGTATGCTTTCTTCTGAAAGAAGATCTGTTGCAATAGGAATGAACTCAAAGCTCCCAGATTAGTGCTAGAATATAAAATAATTCAGCTTTAGAAGGATCAGTCTCCCAAGTCCACAGTTTCTTAATGATTAAAGAAAGAAGCAAGAAAGGAAAAGAATGAACTTCAATTTGCCATAAATATATTTGTATGCTTTTCCCAAATAGCCAGTGAAAAAGTAATTTGTTAGTTGCCCACGTTTACCTATGGCCAGAGCCCTCTCTGTTGTCTTGGTGGTTTTTGCTGCTTTCTTCACAAAGGGAGAAACTTGAATCTCATTGATGTCTGGGGGTTTTACAATAGACAAGGCAGGAAAGAGTTTAGGGTTATATCTCTGGATTTTGTTTGGTTTTGTAATTTTTTAAATTATTATTTTTAATTTGGTTTCACTCTAAGTGTCAACACTCCATCTTTGAGGTGATTTCTGTTAACTCACCAGGTATTTTCCTCAGCATCTGGTACACACAGCTAAATAATAGGTATAGAAATTACCTCGATCTGAGTTTGCTGCAAATGGGGTAGATATTCCTTGGTGCAGTGCTCCCTCCTGCCTGGGGGAGTACATTCCTCAAACTGAAATTCATTTAGCTGTCACCATTGTATTCCTTATGTAGGCGTTCCAGTGACATAACATTCAGATTGTGCCTGCAGGAAGAAAGCTCAATTTATAACCAGAGCCAATCTAAGCCTCTCATATTTCCCCCTTCCTTTTTATTTTGTGTCTTCATCCTTTCCAGTCCATAAGAGATGGATGGTGAGAGGGCTGTAAATGGAGAGGGTTCAGCAATAAGACAATCTGGTGGTGTAGTGTAGCCTCTCCTTAAAGAGTCTTTTTGTGTGATCTCCCTATGTGCTTCAAGACAAGATATCCAAATGTTCAGCAGCTGGATTTGAAGGACAAGTTTTTCCAGGAAAACTTCAGATCCCCTGGTTAAATTGCGAAGAAGTGCAGACTTTTATCAGTACATTTTAATAAATGTAGAAGTTTGTTTTCTCTACAGTGTACGAAACACAGAAGTAATGGTCGGTATTGTTCTGAAAATACAAAGTGAGAAGGTGACCAAGAGTCAAGTGTTGTCACCCACCCTTCTGTTTTGTGTCTTGTCAAGTTGGGTTTCTCAGGATGCCCTTTCTCTTGTACCAGGGCTTTGCAACTGAAAGTAATTCCTTCAAAAGTATCTGAACCAAATTAGGCTGACGGTTGAGAACACATTAAAAATATTTTGCAATTTACCTTTTTATTTTGGTGTCTCAATTGGAGGGATGTCTGCAAGGGTTGGTTTTCTCATCAGTGCAGTACAATGTGCATGTCATTTTTCTTTTATATTTGAGTGTTTATTGTAGGGATTTTGTTAGTGGCTTCTGAGTAGTACCATTAATATTGGAAGTACGTTAAATAATTTCTCTTTATAGATAAAATGAGCTGAATGGATATGAAACACAAACCAAATTAATTAGGCATGGTTTTTTCCTTTCTAGTGAATAAACACAAACCCTGGATTGAGACGTCGTACCATGGAATCGTAACTGAAAACAACGACACTGTGATTTTGGACCCTCCCCTAGTTGCTTTGGATAAAGATGCACCTGTTCCCTTTGCAGGTAGGAATGTACATGAGCAGCAGCATTTGAGCCTGTGGACTGCATTTTGAATTTATTGGCATTTGTAAGGAAGGAATTTCCAGTGTAATTTGAAGGGCACATGTAAAGGTTGTACTCAGGACCTAACTGTTGGCTCACAGATCCTGAAATCAGGTGTTTCCTACACTGAATTTGTTGTGAAGCAGAACAGAATAAAGAGAATAACACAGCAGGCACCCACGATCAATATATTTTTAATGAAAACACAATAATAACACATTTACACTTGAATTTGCTTTTATAGAAATTAATAATTGCAATTGCCTAAAGTAATAATACATAATTAATTTTGTTCAGCAGTAACAGCCCTTGCATTTTGTTTCCCTGTTCTGCTCCCTGGCTATGGACAAAATGTGTGACAAATATTTAAAGTTACTCAAATCATATCTTACTGTGTAAGCACTTTATAACTGTCTAGATTTGGACAGAAATTATAATGGAGGTTTTGAACATTGTTTGCTCAGGTTGCTGTGTGATAGATGTATGTCATATAAAAGTTTGCATTTGTATTAAGTCTGTTTTACCTGACACTTTTTGTGTCCTGAGTCCCTGAAGCAGAATATGGGACTTCTGCATGTCGAGGAAGTTGTCCCTTAAATTCCCTCTTTCATTAAAAATAAGTTTTGAAGAAAAAGGAGTACAGTAAAACTTGACAGCTGCTCTGAAGATCCTAAGGTGGTGCAGTTGTTACAAAGATGGTATTGCTTAAGAATTGTCACCTTTTCTAAGGAAAGCAGCTGGTGAAGGTGAGTGTCCTTGTTCCCAGGGAGTTGTCATGTTCAGGAAGCAGAAGTGCAAGTGCTTGTCCCAAACAGCATTTTACAGCATCTTGAAAGAATTGTTCTCAGTTGCTTTTCCCAAAAGCTTACACTGGCATCAGCTCCTACCCTGCCAAACCAGGGCTCCCAAATGGTTTTTATATATTGACCCCCATTTTAATACCAGGATTGTTTGTTGCTCATCGTGCCCAGTGATTCTTGGCTGCATGAAGATCAATTCCTAGTGAAAAGATGCCCTTGTCATTTTTTTCTTCTATCACTGTGGGTGTTCCATCTTAGATTTGGTTATTTTACTTGCATTCCCCTAGGATCCTTCCAGGGATGTTAATCACGTGCTGCTGTCACTGACACTGCAAATTCTGCTGACTGGGAATTTGTTAGCCTAATTACTTTCTTCAGCTTTTACATTGGGAGAATCAACACGTTTTTCATTAAATAGTGATTTACTTTTCATGTAGAAAATCATCCTTTGAAGTACCAAACTTACACAGAGAGCCTGGCTTTTGTGATAAAGGTTACATTAGACAGTAGTTTTAATTTAGCTTCTCCATTTATTGATTTGAAGTATTTATATTGTGAGAAGTATCTACTTCTTACAAGGGTAAATACTTTCTGTGTATTCCCTGTATTAATAGTTTATTTCCTGATAATGTTTGGCCTCATGATCTGCAGTCCAGGCATAATATTGAACCCTTCATTCCCTTGAAGAGCCTGCATTCCCTATGTTTTTGGAAAAATCTCCATGCACTTTTTAAAAAAACTCCTGTCTTTTTAAATTGTTGGAGGAACTTACTATGTCTGTTGTAATTTTTGATGTAATATAATGTACTTTTATTTGGTTTCATAATATCATTAATTTATTCAAGTTTTTTATGGAAAATTCAATTTGCATCATGTCTTTAGCAGGAGAAAACTGAAACAGATGCAAGTACAACATTAACAATATTCAGTAGCTGTACATTTAATAGTGTGGTAATGTGGAATATCTTTTATGGCCATATTTTGTTTAAATGTTGAAATTTCAGTTGTATAATATATCAGTCTTCAATTTAACAGAGAATCAGAGCTCCAACACTTCCTTTATCATCAGCCTGTTAATATTTTCAGTATTTTGTGCAACTAGGGGAGAAGAAAAAAATTCTAGTAGTTGCAAAGTTCTCCATGTTTGGTTGGTTGGTTGTTTTTTTGATGGGCCCGGATTCAAGAATACATCAGGGGAGTTTGTGATCTGTGATGAAATGTCTGCTGAAATCTCCTTGAGCAAGCAGTAGCAAGACTAAATTTCCATTAATTCTTCCTCTGCAACAACCTCTGCAATAGTTTATGGGCAGATGGTTGGCTCTTCCATCAGGATTTGTGTTACCTTATAAAAATAAACTTTTTTTTCAGTAGTACCAGTGTGCATTTGACTTTAAAAACACATGCACAAAACCTATTGACAAAAGACCCCCTCCAACAAACCAAAACCAAACCCAAACCTCAAACCAAACAAAAAACCCAAGAGTGCAGCTGCCACGTGCCCGTTCAGTGCAGATGGCAGGAGTTCTGAAGAACCAGAAGGGAGCCAAACCAGAAGGCACAGTGTCAGTTCCCCTCCAGGCTGAAGTTGCCAGGGCACACCTGTGCAGAGACGTGGCTGGGTGTTAGCTGAACTATCACATCTTCCTGTTCTTCTTGATGCCTCCCCTTTGAAGTGCTTGTCTTCCATCAGTGCCAGGTTTAGGGAAATGTACAGGATTTATCACTGGGACAGGTCGTGGAAAGGGAAATGCCTGTTTATTTACTACATTTATCTACTAACTTACACCTACTTATTCCACATTTCTGTGTTGCTGTGAGGGTGTAGTTCTTTTGGACATGTGCTTAACTTAATCCTTATGTTTGCACCTTGCTCCTTGCTGCTTGCCCTGGTGCACAGGTAGTTCATGCATTTTGTATTTTTCACCTGGGCAAATAATTTTTCACCAGGTAACTGCTTTGTTACTAAGCAGAACTAAGCTGTTAAGAGGCATTTGCTATTTAGGGATTCTTATCTGCCCTTAGTGCTTTGATATGTTTTCTGTACCCATTTGTATGATCTAATTATTTTAGTTTAAAAGACTGAACTTGTGGCACAGGCCTACTCCAAACTGCAAATGGTGTTTTGATTTTCACTTATGGAAACTTGAACATTTTACCTAACACCTCTCCTCTTTTCATCACCGTGCCTACTAAGGTAAGTCTGTCAGCCCCTTCTGGGAGTGTACACATCATGGTGCACGTCAAACCTGAGTGGTCATAGGAGGAAATTACTGTAATCTGCAGGTTTTTTTCACCTTTATCTAATGTTTAACATCAAGGGTGATGACAGGAGAAAAAGGAGTCTTCTGTGCAGTTACCTTCCCGACAGGTCTGTGCTTCCAGGAAGGGCTAAGGAGAGACTAAAAGGACTAAATGTGCCTGTGAAAATGCTGGCTGTCAAATGTGATGAGTATTTTTCATAACTGGAGCATGAAGACTTTCACAAGATTGCAATGAATGGCTTTTGGTGTCTCTTTAGCTAATGAATTTATTGTGAATAATTGAAGTGTATGTAAAGTCGTGGTTCTTAAAATTATCATGGTAAAAGCATACCTCACTTTCTGTTTTTTATGAAATTGTATTTTTTGTCTCCAAGTTTTGCAGGAAAGCTTGAAAATACCAGTATAAGCTTGTGAGTGTGAGAAGTTTCAGGATCAGCAGTTTTCCATATTTCAGTTTTTCAAGTCCAGGCCCAAAAAGGATTTTCACAGACTGGTGTTGAAATACACCTGACCTTTAAAATAACTAAACTCACCATGGCATCCTGGACCCTTTTGCAGGGTATCAGAGACATTCCCTGGCCCTCCTGCCTCCCCTTCGCCAAAAAATATCCCCGAAAAATAAACCCCTACAAAAGCCACAAAGAAGCTGTATGCATTGTATAGGTGCAAAGTGGACTTAGCTCATTTAGGGACATCCATGGGAGCAATCTCTATTTCAAAAAATCTGATAAAATGTACCCAAAAGAAGGAATGTAACTTCAATTCAGTTTACATCGACTGGCACAGTCAGCCCGTGCCACAGGCAGCTCCCTGTCTGGTGGGGAGGCTGGTAACCACATCCAGGATTTGACTTGCAGGCTCAAGGGCAGAAACAAGGTGGGATCTCCTGAATCAGTTTGTCAGGATTCTGTCCCTCACAAAATGCTGCGAGATTGTGGATGGCTTTTGGAAGAGGCATCTACCTGTATTCCAATAACAGCAATTGTGTTTCATCAGCAGTGCTGTGCAAAAATAGATCTGAAAGGAACTTCAGGATGTCGTCAGTCCATGCTCCTGCCCAAGGCAGGCCCCTTGTCATTCCTGAGAAATAGTTTTCTGTCCTAATCTTACAGATCTGTAGTGGCAGAGATGCAAAAGCTTCCCTGGGAAGTATTGCACACTTCACCATACTCCTGGTTTTTCATTAAGCTTGGTCTGAACTTTCTGTACAGTGGTTTTAGACCATTTGTTTTAGTCCTGTCCACAAGGCAGAGCAGATTATTCCCACTCTTTTTGTGCAGAAGCCTTTTATGTTACTCCCTAAAAGCACTGTGAGCATCCTAAACAGCCTGGTGTGGAGGGGATTTCTGCTTTGTGGTGTTTTCTGAAGCAGAAAAACAGGAGGTAACATTCAGGGCAGTGAAGTGATGGATGTCCCTTCTCACTCTGGAAGAGAAGAGCCAAACTTGTCACCATGCCCCCATTTCTGGGCTGATAAAATCACCTTTGAGTGCCTTGTGTCCCAGCAAGGCTGAGCTGGGTAATTGCACCAGGGTGAAGTGGGCACATTACATATTTAGCTACTTTTATGTTCTTGATAAATGTGTAGAGAGCCTTTCTTAGCAACATCAGAGGTCTGGCTCCCCTCAGATAAGAAATATGTCTCAGAAGCAGTTCCAGTTCACACCTCCTGGGCAGATGGAGTCCCAGTCTCTGACTGTATTTTGGCTGTGCTAAAAGCACTGTAAAGAATAGAGAGACAACAAAATCAGCCAGGAAGGATGCCTGAATATTCACTGAACTACAAGATGCAACCTCAAACTCTCCCAGTCTTCTTTGTTACTTTAGCAGCTCAGAGGAGTGTGTATTCTCAGCTGCACAACAGCAAATCCAGCTTTGTCAGCAGGGGCTGAGCACAAAATCCCATTTCTCTGTCTCAGACTGTGAAGCTGTCTAGCCTCCTTGTTTGTTTGTTTGTATTGATAAGCACTAGCATTAATAACAGCAACTCTCCTTTTGGTACAACATTAAAAGTACAGAAGTTATTCTGAAATTGTCATTCTGAATATTATCCTTTCTACTCACTGTCAGCCAGACTTAGAACACGAGCCAGTTTAGGATGCCTAGAAATCATTGGTGTTAAATATTTCTCTGTGAAAATGAGGCATGATCAAAAAAATATGATGTGCAGGCAAAGCCACGGAGTGTTGCAGTTGTTTATAAGAATTTTTAAATTATTTTTAATTTCTAGCTTTGAAGCTTACATTTATTACTGTAGCTTAATTAGTTAAGACTTTAGCCTTCAAAGGCAAAAAACCCAATCTCTTCACAGTGATCCTAATCTAAAGTAAAAAAAAGATTGGTAATAGCACAAATTATTCTGGGATGCTGTTTTTGACTTAAGGGATGCTGCTTATCATCCAGTGAAGTTAAGAGTGAGAAACATGTTCAGGTTTCAGATTTAGAGTGCACCAAAGAAACCAATCATTCTCACAGTGACCTCTGTTAGTCCCTGAAGCTCAGAGATGAGAGGTTTGAGGGCTTTGGGGTTTGGTTATTTTCTGTGATTGCCTTTCTTAGTCATTTTTACAGCTGTGAAATAATAGTAGGTGACATCAGTATGTCCAAAGAAGACTAAAGGGTCAGGGATTCACCTGTTCTGATGGAGATTTTAGTGGCTGCTGAGGGGTCTTAACTGCAGGAGGAAGGGGCTTTGGAGAAAATGAGAATTATATTCTTGGGAGTGAATGCAAGTTCCTCCCTACAGATAAAATCAATAATGAATGGGAACGTTGAGATACTTCATTACACTTAAATATGCTAAATTACTTGAAGCTAGAAAGAAGCAAGGAAAGTAACCAGCTAATCCCAGTCTGATGATATCCACTTGGACTTCTAAAACTACTTATGGAAAATAATGATTTGAGATACATTTGAACTGGTTTTGAGTAGTTTTCTTTATGTACAAGACTTGATCTTTAGAAAAATAGGGCAGGATATTACAGTGGATTGCAACCCTATACAACAGGACAGGGACAGAATCTGACATTTTATAATCCTGAAGTGTACTAAGTAACCATTTCAGTAAAAAATTGTTAAGTTAAAACAGGTTGTCACTGAAGGTGCCAGGAGAATAGTGAGAGTTGTTAAACCTTTGGGCTATTCAGAACACAAAGAGAGAAACCTGAGTGTGGAGCACTGGAATTGCTAAGCCTATAGGTCCAAAAAATTGTTGCTGCTGTTACGCTCTGAGGATGGATGTAGATTTTGTGTCACACTCCTTTGAAAGTAATGAAGCCTTGCTGTGTGAGAGCCACTGCAATGTGCCTGAATCTGCAGCTGAAATATGAAGTCATTTATTTCAATTAACTATAGCCATTACTTTTTTATTTTCAACAAAATATTATAAAAGCTGCAGAAAGTATTTATTTTGCTGCAGTACTATTTTAACTTTTTTTTTTTTCTGAAATGAATCATTTTAGTATGAATTAAGACTGTAACTTGCTTTTGAGATGTGATTTTTGGTATGGAGTTAAGCATGATTTCTACGCTTTTTAGACATTCTCTAAAACCAGAGGTGGTTCCTCAAGGATTTCAAATTCTGAAAGTCAGAGGAAGGACAGCATAGGAGGCTCATCTGTTTGGGGGTTGAAAGGATGAGGACTAATTCTCTTCTTATGGTTTGAGTGATACATGGAGGGTCACCTGAGGTCTGAACAGGCTCATATATTAAAAAAGTGTGAGCAGCTGAAAGATGTAAAACTGCTCCAGTTATCCTTCATGACTAAGATTGCAGTGAAAATCATAACTGCTTAGGTTCTTACAATCTCAGGTAGAAATGAATATTTTTTAACATGTATTGATCTAAATAAAATAATTTTTAAAACTATGCTAGCAAACATAACTCCAGGCCATGAAGATTTATAGTGAGCTAGTTGAAGCAAACAAGAATGATACCCCAGGACATTTTCTCTTCTTCTGTAGTTTGATTCTCTTCATTATTTGATATTCAAGAAGTAGTAAACTTGAGCTGCTCACTTCTGCCCTCCAGTGTGTGTGAACCTGGGAATCCAAAATCTGTGCCCATCTTTGCTTCCAGTGCTGTAATAACGGGAGGGACCCTCAGGGGAAGGGCTGAAGGAGCAGCGTGAGGACTCAAAGGAAGGAACAAACTGAGTCAAATAATGTAAATTCCACTCTAATAACCTTCCTCACACTTTCATTCCATCTGTGGTCCACCCATTAATTCAATTACATCTCTCTCCTTTACATAAATGATTTCCTTTTTTGTGTGAGTTCCTGTGTTGTCATGTTCCTAGGTGAATGATGATGAAAATCAAAAAGGACTGCTTGTAAAAGCATGTTTTATACAGACGGCGTTATTTATACAGACTTAGAAAAATAATTTATAATACCAGGAATTGTTAGTAATGCAACGAGTGGAATTGGAATATTCACTTAAAAGTTTACTGCAACAAAATTGGCACTGCAGGATTCCAGCTTGCTTTAAGAATAAAATCAAAAGGCTTTAAAATGTGTTCCTCAGAATGGAACTACTTGAGTTAGTGTAAGCAGCAGGGACATGCCACTTGCTTGTAATGGTTTCTAAATATTAAAAATGTTTTAAAAGAGCAGCCTGAATAGCTAATTATTTATGCTTTAGAGCTCCTTGTGTTTATTGGTCAACAGTTCTCTTGTGGAAAGAACAGATAAGAACACCCACTTGTCTTTGAACCTGCTTCTTTCTACTCAACTGAAAAAAAAAATATTTTTCTGGACAAAAACAAACACTCCCAATAGCCTGAAACTGCTGTTGATCCCTTTGCTTGCTAAGGCCACCTAAAAAAATGCATGTGATGCTACTTTTATGAAGCAAGAAGGGGAAGGAGAATATAAAGAATTCAAACTCTGGACAGGTGGTTCAGGTCATTGATTTTCTGCTCAGTTCTCCTGTTTCTGGCTGTGTGAAATGGATCAAACCAATTTGTTCTCCTGGCATGTGGTTTCCTCCACTGTCCTTTTTTCTGTGTGTTTAGATTGTTAAAAAACCTCTTCCAGGTGCTTTTATCTCAGTGACTGTGGAGCACTGAGCATCTCTGAGTGCTGCCCCAGCAAAAGGAGGATTTGCTGTTCCCAGCTGTTTTCTGTTCCATAACCATTTATGGTACAGGTGTGTTTATAGGGGACATAACAGGGACCCCAGACTGGCAGACAGCAATTTTGTTCAGTAATTTGGGAACAACCTCTCAGTTTATAAATGAATTCCTATGCTTCTGTATTAAATGGACTGAATCTTTATATTATTTTAAATGTTGTCTGACGTCAGGGAGTCTCTTGTTTCTCAGATTAAAAGGCAGTGTAGAAAGGACACTGGAGGCAATATTAGATTTTTTTTTTTTGTTGCCTCCATTGTAGGGATGGTGAACGCAAACATAGTAGAGTTCAGAATGTTCTGAGAAAACAATCTATCATTTGTGTTAGGTTTTTACAGTGTCACACACTCTGCCACTCCCAGGCTCGACAGAGACTCTGCTCCTGCCCTGCTGGCAAACGGTGGAGCTGCCCAGCTAATGGACTCAGGCCAGTTTAATTCAGGAGGACGTGCTGGGCTGATCAAGTGATGGAAAATGGGCACCCAATCCCATCCACAGCTCCAGACATCCCCTGGGTGCCCTGATCCTTTCCATGGAGAGCTGTGTGGTCCCACTCTGGGATTCTTGCTTTCTGCCTCCCCCAATGTCTTGTGTCAGTCTCAAGGATTGATGGCATTGATTTGTTTGTCTCCCCATTCCACAGCCCTGAGCCTGAGACATTCTGTGCCCACTGAAACCCAGGAGGGTGTGAACAGGCAGAATATTGGTAGGTGTGAGGTAGAGACAGATGTGTAGCAGGCATTTATGATGCACATTATTGTAAAACTTCTGGTGCAATAGCAGCTTTTGGACACAATTAACCAGTGTGTGCACTTTGTATCCACACAAACACTTGCCCTACACTGTTTTTGTAATAAAGTATTGCACATCATAGGTCAGTTTCCCTCACTTACAGCACTGTCTCTTATGTGAAGTTTAGAAAATTACACAAAGATTGAGAGAAAAAGAACTAGGTCTTGGAAGTGATTGGTTTTTATTTACTTCATTGACTGTGACTCCAGTTAGTTGGTGTGCAATTACCATGGTGATATAAACAGACTGCAAAACAAACCTACATTACCTTTAAAAATGTAATTTTTAAATTTCTGTATTTTTTGTTGTTTTTTAAAAATCATTATGTACTCCAACTTACTTGCCATTTATATAAAGTTTAAAAGAACAGAAAAATAATTTAGATTAACAAGTGAGAGCAATTGCCAACCTGTTATAAGAATCCATCTCCATAAAAAACTGTATTTAAATTTAACTAATTTCCTTTAAAATTATTTAGTTAATTAAATTTAAATTTAGTTCAAGCATTTAAAAGAAACTTATTCCTGACAAAGAAATTTAAGTAACTGTGTTTCTGCAGCAGTGGATATAATAACCACAACTTGGCAAATGTGTGCTTTGTTGCTGAAAAGTTTTCAAGTCAGGTGAGTCCCTTTTTAACCAGCTGCTCAAAAAAATTCTGAAAGGCTCATTGGTACTCGATTGATTTGTTGGTGCCTGTGACAGATTTAATGGATATTTCTGACAAGACTTCTGCTCCTTACTGCTGCCTGCCTTGGAGAGCTTCCAGGTGTGCTAATGAAAAAAAGTCATGAATGAAGGCAGGAACCATGAGCGTTGTATTTGGTGTGGCACCCAGAGTGCAGAAATGAAATAAAACACTGTAAATAAATAACTCTTATTATTTCAGTTTATAACTGAAAGGATGACAGCAATTTAACATCAGCTCTCAGATGCTTTTGGACTAGAACACAGTATTTAGGACAGCAAAGCTTCTACATCCCCACTAGCAGCTTCCCTGGAGCTGGGAGCTGTTTCTGCATGGCCTCTTCTCCCAGGGCTTCACCTCTGCAGCCCTTCACTGAAACTGGACAGAGCAAAGGGTGAAATCCTGCAGCTCTGTCGGCTCAAATGGGTGTTTGCCCATTTCTATCTCAGTGCTGTCCTCCTGTGTGGGAGCTGGCTGCTAGAACAGCACCATGAAGGCAGTGAGAATCATGTGCAATGAAAGAGAAATCATGTGCAATGAAAGAGAAATCATGTGCAATAAAGAGAAGCCATGTGCAATGAAAAGCCCCATACGCTTTGTATAAAATTTTTGATTAAAAAGTGCTTCCTTGAGTGG
The DNA here is from genome assembly GCA_013397155.1 of Irena cyanogastra. Lineage (NCBI taxonomy): Eukaryota > Metazoa > Chordata > Aves > Passeriformes > Irenidae > Irena > Irena cyanogastra. The sequence goes on from VWZV01007367.1 coordinate 473,545, forward strand.
AATTTGCCCCAGCTGTTGCCATCTGTCAGTTTTTCAGTGCCCTTTAGAAAACACAACAGTGCTGATTTCTGTCCAGCTCTCTGGGGGTGCTGCTATAGGATGTGCCACATATGGCAGATTATCAGTGGCACTGCAGGAGCCAAGGGCTGCTGGGTGTGGGGCTGAGCTGATGGACTGAAAACAAAACAATCTTTGCTTTAATCTGCAAGATTGAAGTAGCAGGCCCTGCCTACTGTTTACTGCAAAGTGCTTTTCTATGGTGCATGTGAAAGCACAGCAGAGAAATCACAGCTTTCTCCAGAGTCCTCATGTAATTCATTTGCTTGCTGTGCTGTTACATACAGGGAAAAGTTAATTTGGTTAGAACTTTTCTTGCCAATGACCGTAGCTTTGTCGAGCAGAATTATGTATTATAGAAGTAACCCCCCTTGTGCTGATTTATTTTAAGTTTTTATTTCAGTATCATGTTATCTTTGTAGATGAGAGGGACAAACACTTTCACGTGTGTCTGTCCTGATGCTGTGAGTGCAGGTGTAGAGGTGTGGCCTGACTTCCAAAGAGGTGAAAAATAAAAAAAAGGACAATTTCTCAGACAGCAAGAGAATTTTTGGAGTAAAAAACTCCAAAATAAATAATTCTGAAAATGTATTTAAATGTGTTAAATAAACCTTTAAGTTAGAAAGCTACAGACCATCCTAAAATACATGGTTAATTCTTCTGCTCTTAAGAGCTACCTCAGCACATGAAGGTTTGCTGAGGTTTGAACACTGGAGGAGGGGCATTAGATAAACAGGTGAGGCATCTGGAGCCACAGGCTGGGTGCATTTTAGGGTTTTCAGCATCACTTTCTGGAAGGACTACACTGTCATGGTGCAGCTAAAGTAGTGCTTAAATTTGCATTGTCATTAAACTTAATCTGAATTTTCAGTAACATTTTGCCCATGGTGCAATTTCTGTATTAATTGGTCTGACCCAGAATAAGGGACTGAAGTACAGCTACTTTGCTTAAATAACATACATTGTCTAAAATAACATAGAACTTCCTATGAGTTTTTTAAATTGCTGTAGTGAAGATGAAGTTAGTTCCTACACTCAGCCTGGAAACTGACTCTTAATTGTAGAAAATACTGACTTATCTTCAGATTGCAAGTTTAAATCATATATAAAAAACATCAAATATTTATTAGTTCATTCTGGGATACTTTTATTATGAAAATGGGATATTTTAAACTCAGTTTCTGTGATAAAGATGTAAAAATATAGACATCAGAAGAGAAGTGAATGTAGATTTAAAAAATGAAAGTTTGGCTTTGAATGAAAAAAGAGAAAGCTGAGTCATTGTTTCCTAAAACTAATGAGAAGTAATTTAAGGTGCTGAAATAAGCTGTACTGATGTTGGCTTGTAATTAACTTTAGAGACTGATAAGTCAGTAGATAAACTCTAGGAAACAGAAGCCTGAATACACAGAAGGAGAGACATGCTGAGCATTCCAGGTAGTTCTGTCATTGCTACAGTCATAATATTTATTCTGGGTTTGTATTCATCTTCAGAAATGTTCAAACTCAATAGTATTTTGCATATGAAGAAGGAACTGCTATCTTTCACTATGATTTATTGAAAACTGTTGGGTTTGTGATATTGCTCTGTGGTTTTCTGCTTTCTGAGTGCACCATTGTGCTGGCTCTTTAGTTGCCTCTTGAGTAAAACCAGGCTTTCTAGGAGGTTTGCACTGGTCAGAATCGATCAATTTTTTATCAGGCAACCAAAATAAGTAACTTACCACACTTCAGGAGGGTGCACAGAACACAAAACTAGGGCATAGGAATTAATATTTCAGTGTTCTGCACTTAAGCTACTCTGTGCTGTTTCGCTGATGACAATGGGAACAATGAGAAAAGGAGGGAAAGAGAGGAGTGTTCCCTTTCTTCCATCAGTTGTGAGCAAATACCTGAATGGACTAAGGCTGTGATCTGATAGCTGGTGTTTCCACCTCACCAGTTTTCCCATAGACTCAGTGTATTTTGTTCTTATTTAAGAATTATAAATTCATATAATTTCTTCTTTGAGCCAGGTATGTATCTGTAATTATTCTTAGAAGGAATCAGAGCCCAGAGGACTTCAGGAATCAAAATTTAATTCTTTCATCTGACACAGATTTTGGGCAGTCGGTTAAGAAATGCCCAGGTTGATTACCATTCATCATTTGGTGTCCATCAACATCAGTGAACATCACTGGAGGGATCTGTTGAAATAAATGGCTGTGAGTAATATAATAGCTGCTGTTCATGTTCCCTGTACAACCCTGATGACTGTAATGTATGCAATCCTTCCTCTTTCATATTTCAAAATTTGTCTGAACTTTTTCTGCCTTGCATTTCCTTTTGGTTTGCAAAGGTGGCTTCTCCCATTTTGCAAAAGGATGCTTACTTCAGTTTCAGGGCCATGTCCAAATGGGTCAAAGTACAGGATGTATGTGTATCTTCACCTCCTTGAAGGAAAAACTGTCAGCAATTTAAAACCCTCAGAGTGTTTCATTTTATTTACAGTGGACATTCAAAAGACATAGGTCAGTCCTGAGAGGGAGCTGTTTGCCTCTCATGGCTTACTGCAAATTCTTCAGTTGTCTCACTTGATAAGCGTTTAATTTTAGATTTCTTGCCATTTTGTTTATCACAGTATGTACTTGAAATAGAACTTGAAGACACAATTCTCATGTGCTTTTGTCTCTCAAATTATTCCAGATAATCAGTCAGATTCCAGATAATCAGACCTAATGATTAGGTCAAGAAACGCAAACTGCAGTGCTCCATGTGCTGGGCCTGAGCCCTTCCTGCAGGGGCTAGAGAGTTCTCAGCTATTCATTATTTGTGCACTTCAGCAGAGATGTCCAAGAGGTTATACACAAAGGCTTTGTCTAACTCTGCCTAAGTGATCTTAATCACAGGCAATGGAAATAGAGTTTAAATTTATTTGTAGGCTTTTAAAGTTAAATGGAGGTTGCCTTTTCTGCTGCACCACAAATAAATATGTGTGTATTTATGGTCTGGTTCCTGTCTCTTTTATCTCTCCTGCCACACAGTACTGCAATTGTCACAGGATTTCTGATCTAATAATGATCTCATCACTGACATCAGCACCTTTGACTTGCACTGACACACATCTGAAGAGGATGACTTGTGTCAGGACTGCACCTATTGGCAACTTCTGCTTTCTGCTGCTTCTTTCTTCTGAAGGTTTTTCAGAAAGGAAAAATAAAAAGCTTTTCATGAAGACACTCTGTTTATTCTTGGCATTGCAATAGGCCAGACGTCATTTGTGCACTTAATAGATTAGCTCTGGTTTATTAAGAAAATGGACACCATCAGTTTGAAATAAGTCAGATTTTCATCTACAGTGAGTTATCACTGCTCTGCTAAAAGACCAAAGGCAATATGAGTCTGGCCCAATAAGACACACTGGGTCTGGCCCAACAATTCTTTTCTCATTTATTCTCCCTTTTAATCAGGAAAGTAGCTTTGTTTTAAAAAGCCCTTTTGAAGGTATTTGTGATAATCAGAAAATTATTTTATGGCTTCATATTTACCATTTGATTGACAAGTTTAATAGGCTACATTCTGTGATGTCAGTAAATTCTTTTTTTTTTCAGAGACAAGCATAAGAAATTAGTATTTTTAAATTTATTCTTGTTAGTAGATCTGATTGCTTGAAAGAGTGGACAACTGCAATAGGTCAGTTCTGGGGCTAGTTAAATAACATGTCTCTTGGTTTCCAAAGGGAAGCAATTGCTTCCTTGTTTCATTAAACAGTTTTCATGTTTTAGACACTAATGAGGAAAACCTGATAATGATAAAATATGTCAGTGTTCATTTTTGGTCTGTGTGAAGTGTGTGACACAAAATAGTGCTGTTTGGGGAAAACTGACCATCCACCTGCTACAGAGAAACAGAAAAAGCCAAGAATTCCATCTGAGCCAAAATTCCCCACCACCTTCCCTCCCTCTCTGGTTTTCTTGGAATAGCACTGCATCTTTTATTTCATGATTATGGCCATGTTATTGCAGCAAATAAATGACTGTTAAGATCTGCAAATATCAAAAGTGTAATGGATTGAAAATTAAACATACAGAATTAAATATTAAAGAGCTGTTTGAACCCACTGCTCTGTTAATGATGACTCAAGTCCTGGATCAACTTTTCATTTCTTTCAGTGAAATGCTGACAGCAATTCCTTGGCTATTTTCCCAGCCTCCACTGTAAAAATGCTATATTTCTAAAGCATAACCTTCCTGTGCCCAGCCAATAGGGACTAACCTTGCTGATGGACCTTATCTTCCTAATTTCTAGCCCTTGAAGAACTGAAAAATTGACTATCAAACAAAATCCAGTTACCTATAAAGCAAAATTAATCAACTGCTGCAGAAAAACAGCCAATCTTTATCACTGCCAGGAGACTAGAACCTTCAGTGTGGCTGAAAATGAGCAAAAATAACAGTAAAAGAGAAACAATTTTTTTTTCTTTTTCCCCCACTCTGTGTTTTCTCCTCATGACTAATTACTAATTCTAAATGTGCAACCATCTGCTGCAGCCAGCAGTAATATCCAAGAAAGTCTGAGCTAGGATTTGCATCAGGGTGAGTGGCAACTGCATGGCAAGGAAATCTTGGGCCCTGTAAATGAAATAGTTCTCCTGGTTTGGAAGTTCCTTGTTCACTACAAACAGGATTTAAGTGCTTAGCTCAGCCCTCTGGGGCACACAGGAACAGAGTTCCCAGCTCTTCCCAAAGACTCAACTTGTACAAAAAGTTCATTTGCACATCAGAGTCCTCCAAAACACCTGAGCCTGAAGTTTGCAGAAGGGGTAGATGCTCTTCCCTGCTGTTAAAGATTTACCTCACATGTTGAGGAATTGCTTTGGACAGAAGCTCAAGACTACAGTACCAAAGTACCTAAGGGAATGAGAACAAATACTTATTCCAAGTTGTGAAAATTGAGGAGGAGCAGGAGAAGAAGGTCCTGTAGAACAGGTGTTTTCCCAGTGTTTTGAAGGGGGTGGGGTAGTGAAACTGCTGGGGTTTTTGTTTTTTCCTTTTACAAATATCTTCTTGTAGACCTATTGAGCTGGCTGTGAGGGATTACTCAGGAGTAAATTGTCCTTTACATATGTCCTGGGATGCTTCTATGGGAGTTTGACTCATGTTAGGAAATCAGTAGCTGTAAATTTAAGAGCATCTCTATAACATCCCTAAAGAAACTCTGTGTTTTTACAGTGGGAATGCCATGCCAGTGCTGGTTCTTTCTGTTGGATTCTTCTTGGTGCTGAAACCAACTGTAATAATGTTGGATTGCTTTGGTGGTGGTGGTGATGATCCTTCTACCAATCCAAAATGCAGTGGGTTTGGCAGTGCTGTCCCTCCCCCCTCTCAGGCTGAGAACCCCCTTAGTCCTTGGGGCTGGAAGGCAAGATTTCACTGGAGAGCAGTGGTTTGTGCCCACGGCGCTCGAGGAGGCAGCAATGGCTCCGTGCAGGGAGGGGAATTGTCCCAGGGGAGGACTCTAAGTATCATTAGAGGAAAGTGCAGCCTCTGCTTATGGGCAGCTGCTGCTTTCAGCTTTTCCTCTGCTTAAACTCTTAAAGGGCTTCACTGTTCCCTTTTAGGATGAAAAGTTCCCTGAGTTCCTCAGACCATATTTTTAAATTTCCTTCAACAGTCCTGTGAACTTAGATGTCAATCTGTGATGTCCAGGGTGCTTCCTAGTCCTCTCACTGCTTCAAATAACCTGTTTCTACTAGCTATTGTATCATTTCTGCCTGAACATAAAACCACTTTTTTTTGTAATGTTCTTTATCTCCCTTAGTTTTCATAAGTGTAAAATATTTCCCCAAGCATTATGAAAATATTAAAATTCAATTTGAGTGCTGAATTATGCATGGTTTTCAATTTGGCAATACTCTAAGAATTTTTGTTTCCCAGCTTTTTAGTGTTATGAGAAAATATCTACTATGAAATGTATTTTTAATAGATATTTCCTAGTATTAGATGACACAGTTGACATTTAATCCATTCTATGAAGATGTCTAAATATTTAATTTTACAATTCATAGCAGCCAATCTTTTTGATAAATTGAATGCTTCCATTTATGGCTATGATTTGGGGGGAGCAAGCATATAAACAAAATTACTTCCAGAGGGGAGGAAAATCAGTTTAGTTAATTATTTTACTTAAATGTGCATGGCAATATCTGTCAAGCTGCCAGCATAGGAAAATAACCATCAGCAGAATAAATGCTGAAAAGCATTAATCAAAATTCAGTACAATTAGCGTTCTTAATTTGAACAAGGAGTAGGATCCTGAAGATATCCCATGCTGCTGGAAATAAGTGAATAATGGATAATAATAAAAGCCTTAAAACAGAAGAGAAGCTTTGAACACCCAGAGTTTTGCTCTAGTTTTAGTGTCTGAATTGAAATTACAGACATTTTATATGTCAGCTTCATTGTAGGTTGGTCTTTTTTTAATATTAATGTAGATATAGAAATGAATGTTCAGAACACATTGGAATCACTTTGCTGGAATTAAAAAATGCCAAAGCTTAAGATGCTGATTTCTTTGCTTTTATGCTTAGATCTTCATAGTTCTTTACCTGGAGACCTTTCAGGGGTTGGCAAGGTGAGGTTCCTTATTTCTTGAAAGGTACCGAGGAGAACTCTTTAAACATACTGCTTTTCTTTCTCTTTTGTTTTAAAGTGACATTTGCAAACAGCCAATAAACTTTGTACCTTCATATAATCTTGTGTAATCTTACCTTGACCTTCTCAGGCATACAGAGAATCAAACGAATTTCACTTACTCGAACTTGGTTCTCTAGGTACTCTCAGCATTAGCTCTTTCTATACCTGTTTGCTTAAAATGCTTCCAGGAATTATTAGTGTTTAAATGTGTGTATTCATCCTTGCTATAAATTTGACAGAGCAAATTTTATTGACTTTATTGGTTCATAATTTTAGCTTTATATATGGAATGTGTGAAGCAATGCAGATGGATTTACAACTGAACACATTCATCTTCATGAAATGTATAGCTGAGGTGCTTAACTCTAGGATATTTCTGAACATTCACATAAATGCTTTCATTAAGTAATCAATAGCATTGAGTATTTTTACATAAACCATATGGATGAGAGATGTCAAAAAGTAATAGGGATTATAAATCCATTTTGTCAGTTCTCAGAGTATTAAGTGCCTCAATACAAAATAAAAGTTTATAATTGTGCATCCGTTTAAGAATGGATAAGTGTAATATTAATACACCCTAGACATGTTTTAGTAATGCAGAAATAATTTTTTGATTATTGAATTTAGTTAGAAGCCTTCAGGTTTTGGTCCACTATTGGTGAATTTATATAATACCTAATAAAAATCAACTCCTTTATACTTATACAAAAATCACTTTTCCCTTTTGTATTAAATAAAGGTTTCCTTTTGTAATTTTTTTTGTTGTCTAAAGGTCTAAAGCATTGAATTAAAATGTTTAGTGTTGTAGTTCAATCAAAAATACACTGGTTGCAAAGAATTTCAGAGTTGGCCACAAATGAGCAGGTTATAAAATAATCAGTTACAGTAATCTGTGAAAATGGTACTTTATTGTTATTGGAAAATAAAATCCAATTCCAAATTTTATACAGTTCTTTCAGAGTTAATGTTTTTCCAACAGCTACATAAATTAAGAATTGCTCAGCTGCTCAAGTTATGAGCAAATGCCAGTGCATAAAAATCCTCCTTTAAACTTGTCTCTGAAATGAATTTGTGGGAGTGGAAAAGCAGTGAAGTCAAAAGCAGGTGAGAGGATTGTGATCAGGACTGTTGTGTTGTTGTTATCACAAGGTTTTATTGATGAATACATCTTCCCACAAAGAGTTCTGGGAGTGCAATGAATTGTTCACAGGATAAAATGCTCACCAGAAGTGGCAAAGGTTCTCCTTTGTTGTGCATCTCTTTGGTGGCACTTGGCTGAAATACCAATGTGTCCAAAGGAAACAGATTCCAGCACGCTTGTGTTTGGACTCAGGGAAATCTTCTCATAAAAACAAGCAAATGGAACCAATCAAGCACTCCTGATTCCACCAATCTCATTTAATTACCAGGAATTTAATTGAGAGGAGTGTACAGAACACTGCAGGTGCAAGTATCCTGTTGAAATTCTCACTGGACTTGAATATCAGGGATAATTTTGTTCCTTCTTGCCTTACCACTCTTGTCTAACTTTCATGTGCGTGAAAATTAACTCTGATTTCAAGATCATAAATTATCAAATGCCTGTGCTGCTCTTCATGTAGGCCACTGGTTCCACTGGCTGAACCTTCCTTGGCCCATCTTTGCCAGTTATTAGATGATCTTAGGCCAAGAAAAAGTCCCTTGGCTGCTATTCAAAGGGGCTTTAAATTTATTAAATGTGGCTTGGCTCGTAGGATCAAATGTTCTCACTTTTGACTCCAAATAATTTTCACAAAGAAGATAAAACATGAAAAGACTGCTTTCAATAATTGGATTTTACAGCTATTACACCTTTCCTTGTGTTTCTAAGCACGGGGATTCCTGACTTCTTGCTTTTCCCATTATTTATTAGCATCTCTTTTCTGGGTACACACACTGAGTCATGCTACACTGCAGGAAGCATGGGCAGAGATCCCAAGGAGGGACCTTAGAAGGAATTTGGGTTATTTGATCTCTTGAAGAGAGGACTGCTGGAACAAAGGAATTTTCAGGTGCATGAAAGGGTTGATAAGAGGAAGGGAGGGATGTGCTTCTCTGCTTGCCAGGACTAGAACAAAGAGAAGTACTTTGAAATTGTACTGAACTTCTCATCCATTGCTATTTATTTTTATTTTATGACATCCTGTGGTGTGCTAACAATCATTAACTATTAGAATAGCAGAGTTAGAAACTTTTGGCATTTCTATCATTAGAAACTTCTAAGTAGATACTGAAACAGGTCTGGGTTAGAAATGTATTTGCTTAGAGATACACTTGGAGCAAATAGTTCCTTATTACCCCTTTCAGCCAGCTTCTGGTTATTTTATGAAGCTTCTGGTTATTTTTTTGAAATCCACTCTATTAAAGGGTTAAAAGCATATGGCAGGGAGTCTCCAGTGTGGTGTCAAGCAACGCAGTTTCCATGACAAGAACAGAAATAGCAGTTTGAAGTCTCGCTGGTTTAACAAGGTTTTTTTTCATGGAAAATGTTGTCAGTACATCACAAGAAATGGGAAAAAATAAAAATACTGCATCCTTCTCTCAGTTTTGTTTCCAGTTTCCCAGATAACACACAGCCTAAAATGTAAAGCATTAACAAAGACTGTTTGTATATTTTAGCATCTAACTGATTGTCCTTAAGATGGATACTATGCTTCTGGTTTAGAAGTTTATAAAATCTCATGCATATCTCCATCTACACTGTTTTTCTCTGGTGGGTAATCTAATTTTAATGTAACTGTCTTCTCTTCTGTGTGTTGTGTTGGTCCCATTTTGTCATTCTGTAAGAGGAGATGCTAATCTGTCTTTTTGAGGAACCCATGTTTCGAAGACAAACTGTCTGGAATACTTTAACCAAATAGAAATGGATATAGGAAAGAAAACCTACATCAGTCTTTTCTTAGCAACTTAAAAGTTAAAATCTCTTAACCTGCATAAGCATATTCAGTAACACAGTACATACCTTGAGCATTAAGTTTTGCCTAGGTTTTCCAAAAGTAAATATTGTGCTTACAGGTATTTTACTGTTAATTCCCTGATACTAAAACTATGGCTGATGAGTGCTCTGTGCTCTGTGTGCAAGGGAAAGCCCAGATATACCCCCAAATTCTTGCCTGTGACTGAGATATAGTTTTCTCTGGTAGCTTTGGGTCCTTCTCAGGTATAAATCTGTTGAGGTCTTTAAAGGTGAGAAAGGTCTGGAGTTTACCAGTATTCAGAAAGAGGCTTCTGGCAGTAGAAATCTTTGGCATGGTGTGCTCCTAGTGCCTTGTGTAACTGAGCACATCAGCTTCACTGGGCTTATTTTTTAAGAGTGAGAATCTTTAAATGTCTCTATTTTTATGTCTTCCAGAGTGAGAACAGCTTGGTATTCTGTTTCAAAGGTGTTGTAATTGCTGCTGGTCCACTGGATCTCCACATGTTGTTTAGGATGAGTTTTTTCTGAGGAGTAGAATGGTAGCTCTCTGCCAAAGGAGGCACTGGGTTATAGCACTGGATGTGAGCTTGACAAGACAATTCATGATTGGCATTTATTCTGCAAGGCTTTTTTTTCCCTTTCCTTTTTGTGCAATAAAGAATGATGCTCCATGTAAAGGCAAGAATTTCTGCCAATAGCAAAGAACTCAGCCTGACATCAGGGCATCTATATATCCGCCTGAATTTTGATTTACTCTTACATTTTCTCTCTTAATTTGAGCAGGGATTGTGGTATAGGTGTCTCTTGCCCTGGTGACCGAAGTGTCTGTCATTTGATGACAAAATGGATTGTGTTTGCAACTCCTGCTCTGAGAAGCAGAATTTTTCAGGAAATGAGAGAGTGGGCAGGGAGATGCAGGAAATGTCCAGCCACACGTACATGGAGATTTTGATCTCTCTCTCTCCAGTATCAGTTTGCATTTCAATCAGCTCTTTTGAAAACTGGTAGTCGTTGAGGGCTGAGCATTTTTTTTTCAAGACACGAACCAATTTTTTGTGTATTGTTGAAAATCTCTGTGCTGCAAAGAGAAGGATGATTCCTTCTGAGTATGTGCTGAGACTTGGTGAGGAACAGAGCAAGGTTCAAAGAGATCCTACCAGAATCACCAGTGGTTACCCTGCAGAACTTCAGGAGTAATAAGAAAAAAGACCATAGGCTCTGCAACAGGGATGTTGTCCTTAGGATGGCAATTAATACCTAGCAATTCTAGAATTTCTTACATTTATTTGGACTTTAGACAATGGGATTTGCATTGCTGCATTTGATTAGAAGAAGTTTCTGAATTATATGTTGTGTTTACTTTAGGCATGTTTCCCTAAGAGCCAGACCACGTGTAAGGGTTGGTGGCTGACAGAAGAGGAGAAGTGAATGGGGAGTGATGAATAAGGGCTGGCTGGATGTTGGAAGGCAAACACTGAGCAACTAAAGATCTAATGCAGTATGGTAAGGAACTGAGTCATTTTAAACCAGGGCTCCGTGGAAGGCATGCAGAGGAGCACAGCAGTGAATTGCTGCTGCCATGAGAAGCCCTATAAACCCCTCCATGGGGCACAAACTTTCAGGTTCAGGTCCAGGTTCAGAACCCATCCAGGATATTTCCTGAGTTTTTCACTGGCTGTAGCTAAATATCAGTCTCAGGCTTTGTTAGTGTGACTTTAATAGGTGTGCTTCATTCAGCATGTAATTAATTACCTCTTAACTGTAGCTAAAGTAATTTCCTAAGAATAGAATTAAATAATACCTTTCATAATTTTCTGTTATTTTATGTTGTCTTATACTTTAGATATATTTTTTTTGCCAACCTTTACAGTTTTTCTTAACTCTTCCTGAAATTAATTGATACTAGTGAAGAGTTGATTAGATTTTCATTATGATTATGCAAGTGTCTAATCTTTCTGACAGCTGTTAGCCAACCCAGTTGCTTGTAAATTATAATGCATTAGAAATCCCTGGCTCAGAAACCTTTACATATTTTATACAAGGGGAAAAAAGAGCAGCATTTCTTCTGTATACAGTAAATAGCAAGGCTGCTTTCCCCTGAGGACTCCCACTTACATGGTAGTGGCTGGCTGAATGTTCATATCTGATTTAGTAAATAGGTGGATGATAGCAATCAGGATGCTGCCTGCTTAAGTAATGAGATTCTGATGACTACCAGCTCCCTGATGAGAAGTGCTTCAGAACTATTAAGTGCTGTAAGATTCATAACATGGGAAGAGTGTAGTGAGCCCTTAGTATTTAAAAATTGTAGTAATTGTTTTTCATAGTTTTTTTTTAAATTCCAGTAAATAAAGCTTATTTGCCTTGTCTGTAGTTGTGCAGTTTTTAAGTTTCTGAGTTTAAGGATTGCCTTTTTGTGTTCTTCTTATCATTGGTAAAGACATAAGCCAGAGGGTTTCTGTGTGGATGCAGGGGGATGATGGCAAGGGAGTGTGGCCTTGGCCAGCCCTGCAGCAGATCCACAGGCAGCCCACACATCACAGCAGCTTCAGCACTTCCACACAGTCCCTGAGATTTTTGTTTCTTCTAGTCATCTTTCTGCAGAGAGTGGGTACATTCATGTAAATATTGCCATAGAGGCAAACTTTGTAATGTTACCAAAATTCAGTATTTGATGCTGTGCAGTCAGCCCTAGTGCACCTAGATTTAGGTGTTCCTTCTTCATCAAAGCTGTTTATTCAATGAATACTCAGTTTTAAAATACCTTTTTAAAAAATAAATGGCAGAGATTTTGATTGTTATATATTCTGTTTATCTATAATTTATTGTATCATTAGAATGCCATATTGTAACAACTATTGAGACCCAATCCTTTGTAATCTATTTTTTAGGTTTGCCAGTGATTTTTTTACTACATTCTTCATATCTGCTAAGCCAAATATTTTAATATCACATCTCTTGAATGTCAGGATCCTCCTTAATTTGCTAGACACTCTGTAAGAATGGAAACAAGCTAAGTGAGAGAGTCCACTGGTAAAAAAAAAATTGTATAAAAAATGATAGCATTGGTAGAAAAAATGATAACTCTGTTTAAATAATAACTTTTGTCATTAAAATTATTTCATGCTTCTTAATTCGCTAGAATAGAGAGCTTATTGTGGTCTTATGAGGAACAGCTATTGTTTACAAGGACTGTAAGCTGCTTTTATGAATTTTTGAAGCCTTGCTGATATGGCAGCAGATGAGTTCAGTGGGGTTTAATTAATTTGGAAAAGTATTAAATTCCTTTTTATGAGATCATTAAATTACTATGAGTATTTAATTCATTTTAAATTCAAAAATTAATAAAAATACAAGTGAGAAGATTGATGGGTTCTGCCATACTTTTAGACTTCATGACTTTATGTTAGGCTGTGGACACTGAATGACAGAATAACAGTACTTGAAATTAAAGCAGGAAAAAGGATGAACTACTCTGCTTTAGAACAATTAGGCATATCAGCCTTTCTTTATTGAGTGGAGACATTTTAGAGTCCCAAAAATAAGTGGCATCACTGGAGTGCTCACAGCTTTTGGGGCTCCTGCACTGGTATCTTGTTGTTTAGGTGAGAGATTTCTGTGTGACCTCAGAAGAATATTGTCCTGTTCTGCAGGAGGAGGAAGAGAAACACTTCTGGGTTCTTCTCCCAGGGCTCTGATAAACATCACTGTGGGAGCAGCTCTGTATCTGCTGTAGTCTGGTGCTGGAGACATGAGCTGCAGTTATTAACCTGGTGTTTCCAGCCTGTCAGATGTTCCTGTACACAGCCAAACTCCTTGGGCAGAGCTGTTAGTTTGTGCTTCAGAGAGATGAAGAACCAGAACACAGAATCTTCATGCAGATGGCAATGACTCTGCCTGGATGCCCTATTCCTCTCCTTTATGTGGAGACAAAATTATCTTTAAATAAAGCCACTGAAAAACTCTCCAGCTGCTCACACATTCTATGTTACTGAATGGGTAATCCTTTATGAGGATAGACCAGAAAAATCAAGGGATGAAGGCAAACACATGCAGTAAGATATTCAGGGATAAAAGTTTTCTCTATCCCACCTAAAGTCCATGGCAGGAGACTTGGAGCTATTGGCTGGTTCAGCTCTGTTTGCAGCATTACAGGAGATTTTTCCTCACAGGAATATCTTTCAGAAAAGCTTCAGCAAAGCCCTGTAGCATCTGAGAGACTCAGAGACTTCACTCTTAAGTCTAGCTTGTATGCTTTTCCTGTCCTATTTTGCATTGACTACAGAGGATAGAGTCAAAAAACCCTTTAACAATAAGGAAAATGTGACTTGTTGCCTGTGAGTCTCAAGTAGCTCAGGTTATTTTCTGTCTGAATTCTGGTTTTTAGTGTGTAACCTTTAAGGACACTGTCCTGTTTCCAGTTAGTTTTATCACCATGGTAATATTGTCAATTATCACCTGTCATAATTTTTCTAATGTAACATTTAGAGCTCACTAAAACACAGACAGTGTTTCATACATTTTCTTACAGGCTTTGGCATGGCCTATTAGCCTAAAATTTTCTTGATAAATCATCTGCCTGATCTTGTCATTATATTCCTTCTCTTATGATTTCTAATTCTAAACCTGCCAGAAGAGAATAGAGAAAGGCAAAGAAATTGGCTTCTGGAATGAAAGATTGTAAATTATAGATGTAGCTGAAAGATAAAACAGAAAATAAATTTAATTAGGAGAAAAAATCAAGCAGAAAATAGAAAGATGCAATAAAATGGCAAAGTGAAACTTATGGAGGGAAGAGATAAAACATTGATACCATTCTAATTAGAGCTGTGAAAACTACCATCTTCCTTCTTTTTTTTCTATTGATTTGAAATGAAGGATTTTTTCCTTTTGTTTCTATTGATATAGATCTCATTGAATATTACACTACTGTGCTCTTGTTCAGGCTGACATTTACAAGAAGACATTAGTTGAATGCAAAGAAGAAGAGCAGAAAATGTAGGAACTTCAGCAGTGAGGCCATTTAAGAGGTAATAATACCCTGACTAGTTTTCAGGCTGCTAGAAGGCCTTCAGGTACACCATGAATTAGGGCTTCAATCTAAATTTTCTTTTTTTTTCTTTTTTTTTTTTTTTTGCAGTGGAAGGTTTCAGTGTCCTATTGGAGGAGCTGGAGTTTTTGTGAAGCAGCTTTTAACTGGCACTAGTACTTGCTCAGTCTTTCACATGGAACAGATTTTTAGGATAAGCCATTCATTTTTTTCTTACATGCCCCACTTCCCAGTGAACGTGTTTGAAATACACCATAGGAAACTGGCTGAAGTACCACCCTCCCTCAAATAACAATAATAAATAACAATAGCAATAACAATAATAAATTACTTTAGTAGAATAACGAGATGGAATGAGAAAAGGTTTTAAAAATCTGATAAGACCAACTGTTCCCCCTCCCATTCTTTACGTGTAAAAAGCCTTCTAACATAATATCCTGAAGATACCTGGATTACAGAACTCTGTCCCCATGGCACTGCACCCCTCACTGACAAATGGCACTGTATTTTAAGAATACTGGCTTAGGTATATTTTCTGAAGTTTTGGCTGTGCTACTCCTCTTCTAAGACAAACCACAGAATTGTCACAATTTCTAGGCTGCATCACTGTTTCCCAGGGAACAGCACAGGAAATCACAACATCAGTGACTAAGTCCTCCCTGGAGCCTGTGACAAGCAGGCAAATCACCTTAAACACCATCTTTTTGAAAATAGAGCATAACTGATGCACAGGTACAAACCAAGCAGGATCAATGGATGACAAAACAGAAGTCCCCATATCCAGGCCTCTCAGACAACATCTCCTCCTTCCTGTAGCATTTTCTTAGAGCTCCTGAAGAGATTCATTTCCAAGCATCTTCACCCCCTCATTCTGTGCTTACTCTACAGAGAGACCTCTACAGATTTATATTTGCTTTTATAAAGGTACAGCCCTGGGAAGAGTCCAGTGTTCTGCCTAAATAGGCAGTCCAATTAACCAAATTATGGTTAAACTGCTCTTATTTAAGATACCACTTCGTTAGTCTTGTGATTATTATTTGTATCTTCTAGCAGACCCTTTTGAATTAATTGTGCACTGACAGAACTGAAATGCACATTTAGTGTCATTAAAAATGCAGATATCGGCTTTCATTTCCTGAAACGTTTTAATTGAAATAATATGAAATATGTATTACATTTAATGCATGATAAAAAGGTCAGTTAATCTACTCAATATAAATAGGATTACAAAAGGTTTTCAGTGTTTGTGCCATCTTAGGTTATGTTTCTTGTCATGAAATCAAGTCATTGTTAGTATGACCATCTTAGACCAGAAACCATAAAATCTCACGGGTTTAAATGAAATTTCACCATTTTAACTTGAAGGAGTAGTAATGTGGCCAGAGGCAGTTAAGTGCATTAAACCTCTTGTTGGCTTCCTGAAAGAATTTTACCCTGAAGGACAATAAGTAGCTTTAAAATATTCAGTCCATGTTTCTGTATGGCTTCAGCCTTTGTGTTTTCAGTGATGTTTCTACCAAAACCATGCTTGACAGGCATCAAACAGAAAAGTTCCTCTAACTGGTCATAGGCATGAAGCCATTTAACAAATGCTACAAAAGATGGGCTGGACCTTTTGAAGTGACTTTGTAGCATCTCTGCTATCACTTTTGAAAACAGATTTGAAGAATGGGAGTTTTTTCCCCCCACATCCCTTTTTCAGTTTAAAGGTATTAGTTTGGTTGCTTCAACCAAATTAAAATAATGAGAATGTTTAAGTGCATGAAAAGGCAGGAGTCTTTAGGTACAGAGGAATCTCACATCACATAGTTCCCCACAGTACCTGTGTTTTCTTTCCTCTACAAAACATAGCATAAGGGAAATAGCCCTTCAGCAAAGGGCTGTGGAAAATCTTAAATGAGTGAAGTGTATTGGCATGGCCTGATCTAAGCTGTGTAGCTGCCACAGTGCCCAGGATGTGAATTTAGACAGGCAGAACCTAGAAAGACAAAGTTTGGGGCATGTGTTCAGCCCAGCATTATTTCCCACTAAATGGACCGGAGCAAGGGTTAAAATAAAATCAATCTTTTCTCCTATCAGCTTTTCCACTTGCATTGGGAGTGTGTATATGTTTTATTAGATCGAGGTAGGGACAGAGCCCTGATTAAGAGCTGGACTGAGCAATGCAGTCACAAAAGCACTGTGTTAACAGCTCAGAGTCGATGAACTGCTGTCAGATCATTCCAGGGATTTCTTCTCCAGAAGTCCTGTCAGCATCCTGCCACAGCTGTGCTCTGGTGATCCTTCAAATGCAAACGTGCCTCAGGGAGGCAAAGCTCAGGGCCTTGTGTGGAGGAGAGCACCGTGTCCTGTGACACACAGCTCCTGCAATGCTGCCACGAGGAATACAGGAGTACAAGCAATTGTTATTCCAGCTGGGAATTGGAGCCTTCTGTATCTTCCACAACATATGGAAACAACGACTGTCAGCAAAGAATTGCTTAACTTTTCATGTTAGATGGTCAGGTTAGACTTTAGCACTGAGGTTCTGCTTGAGCACCCTGCCCTGTGTGCCAGGGAGTTCCTGGTGTGGGAGGAAAGCTCTTCATCCTGCCCTGACCCTCAACACCTGACAGTCACTGATGACATCACTGATGTAGCAAGTCGTGTTTTAAACAGACTGTTAACAGTCTTGTCAGCTATTCTGTGAGCTCATGTCTGAATTAAGGCAGAACTTTCTCCATGTTGTGAAAAGGCACCTGCCCTTTTTATGCTACACAGAAAAGAGCTACCTAGTCTTTGCTTAAGGAATTGTGAGGAAGGACTGTCCATATAGATTAGGTGATCTGGTGTTTTCAGATGCCAAAAGGCATGGTTTTGTTTCCTCAAGAGAACATTTCTGAGCGTGGGATAAATCCCTGCTATGAAATTGAGATAGCAGTAAGCAAAAGCAAATTAAGCTCCATCAGAGACCAAGGCCTGTTCCTTCATACGTGCCAGAACTGTGTGCTTGAGAGGCAATTCACTGGAAATTGCTGCCTTTCTACGCTGCTTTATTTGTCATCTGAAGGACGCCATGTATATTTTAGAGGCAATTTTTTTAACTTGGTATTCAAGCTAAATTCATTTAGCTGGTGTACGCAATGAATGCAAAGACAAGCATTTATCCACCTTCCTTTAAATCATTGTCTTGGTTTGAAAAGACAGGTATCTGCTAAGGAAGGCAGGAGCCTTCCTTGAAATGGAAAATGTAAACCCTCTCCCTCCAAATTATTATAATTTTGAAATTAAGGGGCTCTCAGGCAAAGATAAGGGAGTAGGAATAACAGTTCTTTACTAGAAAAATTAAAAATACAAATGTAATAGTACAAACAAAAAAGAAACCACTGACAGGAGCTGCCCCCCTGTGTGTCAGGGTGTTGGTGGCAGTGCCATTCCATGGTGGCTCAGCCCTCCTGCAGTGCCAGGGGTGGCTCTGCTGGAGCAGGGATCCTGGACAAGGGTGGAGTTTTCCTCTGAAGCTCCAGTGCTGCTGGAGATGGGCCTGGGCTTCCTGTGGGAATGCAGTGGAAAGGAAAGCTGCTTCTATGAGAATCCAGTAGAAAAAAAAGGCTGCTGTGGTGTTCCAAATGTCAGATTGTATCCAGGTAGGAATGCTTGGCTCTTCCCCCTGGGTGGGGCATCTCACAATGGGATGGTGTAATTTTATCAGCCATGCAGTGACACTCACTGGCCATGAACAGTAGAGGTCTCCTGGAGGGAGGGTTGGTTGTGGAAGAGACAAAGAAAACTGCCCAATTAACTGCCCCACCCCTAACAGATGGCAATAGAATACACACCTAGCTGCACCTTCCAACCTGAGACAGCCATCATTAAAGGCAGAGCTGCAATGAGAGATACACATTGTATCTGTACAAAATTGCTCTCAGTATAAAAGTATAGATTTGTTAAGCAAGAGTATTTTTTAGGGCTGTGGTACAAAAATTTAGGAGAACTGTGTTTCCTGATATTCCCTTGGCTGCGTTCAGACTGACACAACGAGGAAGGAGCATGCAAGTGTGAACAAATCTGTAGGTGTTGCTTTAGCCACCAAAGAGCCTTTCCTACAAATGCCCCCTGGTTGCCTACAAATAACTCTCTGTACATACTGGAGATTCCCTCCAGCCTGCTCACGGAGGTGATTGTTACTGTATGGAAGCTGGAGAGAGCTGTGAGGAATTTGTTGTGGAGGGACTGCAGAACCTGTCCTGTGCCACAGCAAAAAAACCTGCACTTAGTCTGTGTGCTAAAGGGCGAGCACACAGGAAGAATAGATGAAAAAAAGAACAACATCTACACCTTTAGGATCATTTGTACAGCAATAGCACTGCCTTGGCCAGCTAGCCATCTGAGCCCCCTTAACAGTGCCCCACTGCTCACCTGGTTCAGTGGAATTTAACAAAGCGTTGCTGTGACGATGTGAAGTGATTCCAGCTGTGATCAGCTTGTGGGGTTTCCACCTCTCATGCAACACATTTCACTGAGGTATAAAAATTTAAAAATACTAAACCCATGAAGACTATTTAGAATATTCAGGCTTCTTTTCAATTTATGTTTGCTTAGTTCAGTTCTAAAAATGAAATAAATATCCCAGTGTATGTCCTGTCTGGAAGCTGTAAGGTATACTTGGCTCTTTTCAGAGTAGACCAAAGGTATGTGACACATGGGTATTTGAGGAGTAAGAAATTAATTTAATCTTCCAGGGAGCTGTTAAGTATTTGTAGCAATATATAAAAATCATTCTGACTTAAGAGTTGGAGAACCTCAACATTCACAAACTATGTTGACCTCCCTATTGCAAAATCACTGTTTCAGAGGGCTCAAGCTATGTCTTCAGTTCTGGTTTAATTCTGAAGCAAATGGGACCATTGTTCTTGGTTCATCCCTGCAGAAATATAAGTCAGTTTAAAGAATCTTTATCTTACATTTCCATTACAGCCCCTAGACCTTTTCAGAAGCTGGTGCATGGCAGAGTGCCCACAGCAGGTTAGTTGTGGCAACAGAGTCAGCCCAGTGCTGGTGGCATTGTCCTGTCCTGCATGGCTTCCATCGTGCACAGCAGTGACACAAGGCACCCCTGGCCTACCATTTTGTGCTCTCAAATCATGCTGCATAAATGATGGATATTGCAAAATGTAAATGCTGAATTCTTAGTTTCTGTTCATTTGGGGAAAAAAAAATATTTTAACTCCCTACCCACATGGAAATGACAACTAGGTTCATCTCTGTTACCTGAAGAGCCATCTTTGAGTTTGCTGTAAAGCACTGATGTAGCAGATGAGGCAAACAGAATTCTTATGTGAGTTGACTTGCTTTCTCAGTGTTTCTCCTCACCTGTTTTCTGGGATGGACTGTTATTAAGTCACAGGTGTTTGCAGTGGAAATAATTGTACCACACACTGTTGGCTCTGGAGGTTTTGCAGGCAGTGGTACAGGTGTGACTGGGCAGTGCCAGCTGGTGACACTTATCCAATTAACCAATTATCCAATTACCCACAGCCAGGGCTCCTGTCCTTGGGTGGGGAAGAGTTTCCTTGTCACACAATGTATGAGGAGCCCCAGGAGCCTGGACTTCTCTGCAGCATCTTGGGGGTAGGGGAATTTATTTTCATGATTGTTTTCTAGACTCTTATTCCTTTGGGGAGCAGCAGCCCCGGGCTAGTGTGTGGGGCAGAGTGGCCATGCCACAGTGCCCAGGAGCTCCCAGTCCAGCTGGGCTGGGGGCAAGGGCAGGTCAGCTGTGTGAGGAGCCCCCAGGCTTTATCAGTTCTGTGTGAAGGTAAAGCTCAGGAGGAGTCTTTGTCCTCAGCACTTCCCCTGGATGTTTCTTTTACTCTGCTCTCTTTTTAGATTGTTTCCCCATTAAAAGGGGGAGAAAATCAGATCTGCTATCTTATTTTAGCTGTATTACGAATGTGAGAGAAAAATTATCACTGTGTTTCAGGGAGTTTTAAATTTAACATAATTATTACTTGGTCATTTTAAGGACAGGAGAATGCTATTCTTGGATGAGAAAGTGGTCAGTAGTAATGTGTTAAGTACAAAGGGAGTCAAAGGGTAAAAGTGAGGGAAAATTAATGTGTTTCAGTTTTCTATTTTCTTTCTTATCTTTATTTTTGGTTTTACTTAGGTTGTTGAAAAGAAGGAGAAGGAGTGGTTCTTGGAAGAAGCAGCACAGCTGTTTCATAGTAATGTTTTGTAGGTTATGAGAAAGTTCAATTTTAAAAGTTGCACAGGGTTTTTTTTACTTTTACTTCAATTTCCTAAAGCTGTTATTAAAATGGATGAAGTGCTATATTTGAACCTTTAAATGGCTGCACAGGGAAATGTGTCATAACTTTGCACTTTCTGCAGGCTTTTCTTCATCTCCCAAGCCCTAGGTTATAGATGAACATAGTTTAAGGAGAAGAGCTGTGTGGTCGATTTTAAATACTTTCATCTTCATTGGAAGGAGGAGGGAGAACTGTTTAAAATTATCATAAAATTTTGCATGCAGTTTGCAGACCATTTGGTATGTTGATTTAGGCAACAACAGAAGCAGAGACTCAGCTTTGTGGGGGTGCTAAGACACTGGAGTTTCCACACTGTGTTGAACCAGAGGCCTTTTGTGCATGCTGGAAAATTTGGCTTTTACCTCTACCGTGAGAAATTCTGTTTGGGATTTCATGTGACCCTAATTTTGGTGCTCTTGGGATCCTAATAATGTGTAACAGAATTAATGTTGAAATAATTCTATGCACTAGACAGGAAGGTACCCTGGAGTGCTCTGTAATAATAGTTGTGTATATAGTGAATGTATGTATTGGCTTCATGAGATGCTGTAATTGTTTGTGAAGAACTGATTGACAGCTTTGGACCTTGTTGGTGTTTTTCTTCACTGATGAAATTCAAAGCTGGCAGGTTCATGTATGAACATTCTTTGATCAACACTTCACTGAATTTCAGATAAATACATTTCACAGTCTGAAAGCTTAAACGTGTGCTGGGGATGGTGAGGTTCTGGTTTTTGGGTTTTTTTAGAATAAACTTGTAACCACCTGCAGTGATAGCATGAGTCAATACCAATATTTAATGTAACAGTAGAAAGTAGAGACTTAATATTTCAGTCAGCAGTCCTTGTCTCTCTGCTAACTGCAGTGTTTGTTGGACATCTCACATTTCCAGATCCATAGCTTGGTTTACATGGCTGCATCTGGCATTTCCTCTTGTCTCTCATCTCTCCACTTCAGCGATGAAAACTGATAACTTTAGAAGAGCAAGCTCTTGCTACTTTGCTCTTTGATGTTCCTTTTGACTATTTGTTTCAGTCTTGTTTGTGCCGAGATATTTTTGCTGGAATGTGATGGCCTGCTATGTGTGTGGAGGTTTATGCAGAACGAATATAAAAGATAGGCTCCGCTACATCCTCTGAATAATCTGACAACTTCTAGGTTTTTTTTCTACGTTAGAAATTTTGCAGCCCATGGTGTTGAACAGAAAAATGTTGATATAAATAGAGTGTATCCAGTGCAATGTTTCTCTTTGGAATCTACAGTCAAACAGTACGACAGTGGCTCATTGGTTTTTTTTCAAGATGTAGCATGGCTGAAGTTAGAGCCATCCCAGGATCCTTCCAAAATGTCACTGTCCTGGTTTAGGGCAACTTTGGAGAAAAACCTCTAAAGGGGTTTCCTCTAGAAAAGCAAATTCAAGCCAATAAGGACAATAAAACAGAGAATTACGGACGGCCAGGTGTCTGGCATTCACCACCAGACACACCTTGCTAACAAAGGATTACCCCTTAAAAGCAATAGACTGTTGCATTTTCATATGTCTCATACATGATTCAAACATTCTTTTCAAATTAAGGTCTTTCTGCTTAATCTCAGCTCTTTCTTCCCATCTCGTTCCTTGCATTCTGAGCTGTCCTGGTAAGGAGGTAATATTTCTTCTCTGGAGGTCTGGTGCCTGGTACCCTTATCTCTATCCCAATAGGATAGTGTGAAGAATTCCTTGCTTGTCTCCTTTTTATTCCTTAAGCTAGTTACAAAATTACTCTACACCACACAGTTTCTATTTTAATCCTATGCTGTAAACCGAAAACCCAATATTTACTATACTACTTAAAACATTAATACAGCATAAATTCCAACATAACACATACAGTATTCATTTTAATATTTGTGTATAGCCTATCATACGATAGGTATTTTTCACACCTGGCACAATCCTGTCTGTATGGGCGTTTGTAAGCTGAGTAGAGGACTTGAAAGAGAGGAGGCCTCCCTCTCCCCCAGTCACAGCAGCAAGAAAGGTGGGGAAGGAAAGCAGGAAGAAAATATTTGCCTGTTGGCAATTTGGGAGATTTACATCAGCAATGCTTCCAGGGATGATACCTGTTATAAATGTGCAGAGCCAGTTTGTCTAATCAAATAAAAATAGATTTATTTGACAGTAATTTTGATAATAATTATCGGAAAGAGCCACAATGCAGGTTGACAGCTTTGAGCCTGGGTAGTGGACAGCTGGGTGAACAGAGACCTGGCCTCTAGAGCATCAGATTGACCCTGTTCACATCAGTGTGTTGGGTTTATATATGTTTTATTTCGCCGGGGGCAAAAAGCATTTAGAGTCCCTCTGTCTCTACATACTCATTTTTCTGTCTTGCTCTGCCTCAGCGTGGACAATAGGGCTCAGGGAAAGTGATGAATTATTGATGGATTTATCTGAGTCCAGGAAGGGTGGTGATTTCTTGGTGATTGTGCATATCTCCATCAGATATCTTATCAGGGTGATGATGGCTGGGTGGAACTCGTTGATGATGGCCCATCGTCCAGCCACGTCTTTAGAATTGGAAATTACTCCTTCCTGGAATTCAGTGGATGTTGCAAGCACCCTCCTTCACTGGAATGTGTCTTACAAGGAGTGTGGCTTACACATGTTTTAGTTTAACATTTTATATACGTTCTCATATCGTGCAGCTATATATTTTATAGGCACGAATTAAACACATATCTATAACAATACCTCAAACAAGGCCCAAAGGCTTTCTCTAAGAAACCTGAGTTTCAGCAGCGTGCGGCAGCTCAAACAGATCAGCATGTGACTGCCAAAAAAACCCTCCAGGTGCTGGCTGTGGGCAGCAGGCGACGAGCTGCTTTGCTTCCCTGCCGTGAGCTGGGTGTCTGGTGGGCAGAACATCCCAGTGAGACAGGAGTGGCAGGAGCTCTGCAGCTGCAAACACAGCAAATTTCCTGTACTGAGGAAGTGACTGCCTGGAGTGTGAGGTAAAGCTCAATAAAAGGTGCTGAAAGGAAAACATACTCAGTTTGTAAATACATAATTTAAGCTGGGGAAGAATAAAAGTTGGAATCTTTAGGATGAGAAGAAGCAAAACAACAAAGTATATGAGGCTGCTGAGTTTCTAGATCATACTTGTTGGCAATTTTTTACTTTTATAATGTGCAAAAATGATAGTAATGATTGTGGTTTCAGGAGTTGTGGAGAATTTGAGCACATCAGGTGTGGGAGCAAATGTTTGGGGTTTTTTAGGAGTTGAGTATCTTTCTTTGAGTCTGGTTCTGTAAATTAACCGTGGCACTAATTTAAGAAAAAAATCACCTTGAAAAATAGGAAGGTTGATGCAGAATGGAGTTTTAGGTTTAGTTCAGCTGTATATAAGTGTGCTTTTTGAAGTCCTAATGGAATATGTAACTGAACAATTAAGATGAGTAATTGTAATTATTTTATTTGTAACCTACCCCTTTGTCTTGGTTTACAAGACAGGTGTCTGCTAGGGAAGGCAGAAAAGCCTCCCTTGGAATGGAGAATGTAAACTCCCTCCCTCCGAATTACTGGAATCGTGAAATCAAGGGGCTCTCAGGCAACGACGCGGGTACAGGAACGTCAGTTCCTTGCTGCGTGTGCACCGGAGCGAACAAAGCCGCGGGCACGGCCCCGGCAGCGGCAGAGCCCGGAGCCAGGGACGGCCCTGGGGCTGCGGCTTCCCCTGGGCTGCAGCTCCGCGCGCGGCCGGCAGGGGCGCTGGCGGCTCCCGGCGCGCAGGGCAGGTGCGCTGATCCCCCCGCGGCTGCAGGGGGCGCTCCGGAGCGGGCTCGCGGCAATGGCGGCTGAGCCGGGCCGGGCAGGGATAGAGAAGAGGCTTTGCCTCACAAACCCTGGGGCAGCCGATCCCGGGGGGACGCGGGGCCCAGCAGCAGAAGAAAGGTCCCCGCTGGGTTGTGGTGCTGGCAGCGAACTCCTTTCCCCGAGCCGCAGGTCTGACCGTCCTCCCATGGAGCCCAGCAGCGAGAGGGCGGCTGCCCCCAGCCCTGTGTCTTTTCACCTGCCCCCATTCTCGCGGTGTCTCTGCCCCCCAGCAGCTCAATGGGAAGAAATTCCATAGGCAATAAGGAAAGAACAGAAAAAAACCCAGCTCCCAACACTCTTTTAATACACTTCTCTACTAAAAGTAGGCTGCTAATATCTGGAAGCAGAAGTATTACTTACCTATACATTTTTAATCCTATTGATTTTAATGCTTTACTGTTAATATCAGAGAATAAATGTTGGACATGAAATTAAGATGCTCTTATGGCAGTTCAGAAAATACTTCATTAAAAATAGAATACATCTGTATGGGCAAATTATACATGTCTTAGACACTTAAGGTTATTTTCCAAATAATGGATCATCAGTTATTAATTTTGGACTTGTGAGAGCTGTTACAAATGTTAAATATATAGCAGAACAATTAACAAGGATCCCAGAATTGTAATAGTTTGTCTATTGTATGTTTAAGTTGAGTGCAAAGGCAGTTCCTTAATAGTAAAAGTAGGTTCCCTGAAGCCTCTTTATGTTTCTGTGTCTCTATTATTCAATCCTTATTGATCTGAACAGAATTATGTAAACGTATTGTCTGTTCTCCTTGAGCTGTAGCCCAGATTTACCCATATAATTCATAGTGCTGCTGCATGGTGCTTTAAAATTAGGGAGGGACATTTACAAATTATCTTGCAATTTGCATTCCTTGAATTTCTAATGAAGTTTTATATAAATATTTAGCGTGGTGGTGTGCCAGGAGTCGGGTGCTGGTGGTTTCCCAGTGTAGCAGAGGGGAATAGGGTTGGGTTTTTGCTTGCTTTTAGGATAATGGTACAGGGGTCATACAATACCTATTTCCAGCCCTAGTATTTCTGCACATACCTCTGCACTTTTGTGCCCTGGAAATGCTTCAGGTATCTGATGCAGACAATCACAGATTCATTCTGTTCCAAAGTCCTGGGGCAAAGTTTCCCCAGGCAAACTGTGACTGGTAATATTATCATCCCCTCGCTGGTGTGACCTGGAACAGGCTGGCAGCTGGAGCTGCTCAGGGCTTTCAGTCCTTCCTGCTTTCAGAGATGTTCATGTCCCCATGGCTGATGACACAACTGTACCCTATCATTTAGCTCGTTTCTGCTGTCCCAGGAATCTGCCCAATAAACACAAATTTATCACACTTAAGCAGTGCTGAGGCTTGCAAGGATGTACATGATAGGCCAATTAAGCTCACTTTGCTGCTGTGTCACTGCAATTTTGGAAACTTCTTTTAACTGCTTTGCAGAGGATGTACTCTTTAAATTGATGTTTGTGTTTATCCCAGAGGTGGCTGCATTTCAGTGAAATGTAGCATGATGCTGATATAATCCTTAATGATCTCTTACAAGTACTTTGCTGCAGAATCTTAACTTGTTTAAGATGATGTGAAAGGTGCCTTAGGTTGAAGCATCCTATTGTCCTAACTTGTATTTACTTACTGTGTCCTTCTTCTGCATCTTAGTTTTACTGTTTTAAATTCTAAAGTTTACTAGCTTAAAAAAAAAAAAGAGCTATGTAAGCTTGGATTTTTGTATTCCTCTTAAAAATGTGTTGCTGTTTTCTTTGAAGATGCTTTATTGCACGCCCTTGACATTACAACTTTACAGTTGTGGCTGTATGTTTTCAAAATAGCTAGGAAATTAAATATATACTGTTAATGTCAGGGAAATAAGCAAGTGTTACGGACAGATCTGACTTCTGAAGTAGAAAATACCTGAATGCTGTCCATGCAGCAAGTATAATGTATCAGTGGTGAGATTGTTATATTGTTTATAGTATTTCTTGTAGATCTTTTGAGGCGTAGACTTACTTGTGGGGCAAGCATTGGTAACCAAAGTTGAAATGACATTAAGTACTGTGAGTTTAGAGGCCCAACAGAGATCCTAAGGAAAAAGGCAGTAGCTTATAACTGTTTTGTAGATCTTACAAGGGATGTTCATGCAGAAGAGCAGTTTTTGTAACGTCAGAATCCTCAGTGATTTTCTAGTGACATGGATGCTGCATATTTCAGTCCATGGAGCACAAGGCATGGCCTCTCCTCTCCAGCTGGCTTGTCATGTAGCACTTGGAAAATCAGTTTGATGTTGGTGTTTCATGCAGCAGCCCATTTTTTTTGGTTTAGGCCCTTCTTTTCTTTTGACAACATCAATACTTTGGGTGACATTTTCTTATTTTTGCCAAACCATAGTTCCTGAGGACTTCCCCTCAAATGCAGAAAGAGGAGTATAAACATTTTCCTGCATGTCCAGAAATGGTTCCAAGTTCTGTATTAACTTTAAAGAGATTCTGTGGAACCGAAAATGCTTCCATGCACACATCAAATTAAATGCATATGTTTAAAATACTTCTAGATCAGGCAAAAACCTTGATATTGCTTTCAGTGGCAGCATCTTTCCTGGTTTTACTCTGGTTTTCCTGATTTGTTTTTTTTTCCCCACAGGTCTTACATGAATATGAAATTCACATTATTATTTTATTTTTAATTGGAAATTATGTCCAGGTTGTGACCGTATTGAAAATTTATGAAACTAAGTGATTGGAAGCATCTAGAGACTGAAACTCTACTGGTATAGGAACTGCTGGTGAATGTTAGTTAAATCTTAAAAATAAAATCTTCACTGTGGTATAGGTGTATTGTGGAATGCTGTAACAACCAAATTTTTCAACTAAGGAAGCTTCAACCCCTAAGTAAGACTAATCAGAGAAAAAAGGCTCAAAGGTTTGAGAGCTTGTTTTCAACTAAACCTAAAGAGAGAAGACACCTATTCTACACCTCTGTGATACTGGACATGGAAGACTAGAATTTATAATGCAGAAAAGAGTAGGGAAAATTCTCTGAGGTTCAAAACACTGGGGGATGAAGATATTGTTCCTAGTATTCTCTGTTAGCATTTGTTTTCTGTATTTCTAATTAGATGTAGATTCTGATGTCTTCATTTTACTAGTGACTTATTTGTGTTTACTGTTTCCAAGTTCTGCATAAATAAATAAATCTGCATGGCTTCTGTGGTAAGAAAAACATGAAAAGGCAGTGCACACCTAGGATGCTGCCATATCCTTTGTGTGACAAAAACCACTCACTTTTATTCCTGATGCTATTTGATCATAAGCCTTATAACAGAATCAACAGATTTCCTTCAAGGAGATGCAGCATATTTTTCTTGCAGTATCTGGTGGAATAAAGGTTTCCTTTTTTTTTCTGTCAGTTGTATCTATGTGACCCTGATCCTGCATCCAGTCTGAATAGGTGGGGTTAGAAGAATGTTTAGGCCAATTTCTCTGGATCTGAAAGTGACAGATATGAAAGGGAAGGTCAGAGGCCTTTTTTGAAGCTGAAATGCTGATGTCATGGTACACCCTGAGCATACTTTCAGTACTCTGGGCTTAGTTATATTCTCTATCAAAGGAAAGCATTCAGCTAAATGCTTCCTTCTACAAAAGGCTTGCATTTTTGCACGTATCTCTGCAGGTGGGAGTGCAATTATAAGTTCAGAGAATGGTTTTCCGAGTTGAAATAACTAAAATCACTAAAATTAATAAACAAATTTTTATATTCACAACCTTAAAGTGAGCACAACCATAAGCCTTCAAAAATCAAATTTACGAAACTGATTAAAAATTTCCTGTTGGCCCTTATTTGAATCAAACATTAAAAACATAAGTGTGTCCCATTTTTTTATTTCACACTTGATCTTGGCTAACTGTGGGAAGAGAGGGGACAGAGTTGGGCTGTGGGATGTGGCACAGAGGGGCATGGCAGCACAGAAGGGCACGTGGTGGCACAGAGAGGCGTGTGGCGGCACAGGGGGACACGTGGTGGCACAACCCGCCCGTTTCTGGCGTGGAGAGGTGCATGGCAGCACAGAGGAATACGTGGCGGTACAGAGGGGTATGGTGGCACAGAAAGTCACATAGCGACACAGAGGGACACATGGCGGCACAGAGGGGCACGTGGTGGCACAGAACAGCTTGTCTCTGCTTGACCTTGTGGGCAGGAGATGCCACGCGACAGAGCCCTGCAGAGAGGTGCCTGCCAGAAGCTGACAGAGCCCAGAGCATGATCACCCCATAGGAGGACATTTAGGAAGCATGTTGCTGACGTGGCAGTATGGGATAGATGATGTAGTGAGAACTACAATATAAGGAAATGCTGTGCCTTGAAAAAGTGTATAAAACCCGCCCGTTTCTTTGAATAAACAATTCAGATTCCCTGCTGGGCTCAGTCAGTGTCTCAGTCTCTTATAGCTAAGGACAGAAGGCCACAAAATAGTGAAAGCTTTTTCAAGGTTCTCTAAAAGGCTCCATCGTGTGAGTGTCTTTCAGGATTGATCCCAATGAACACAGTACACATACTGGAAGACGAAGCTTTGTAGATCAGGGATATTGAGAATAGACCTTGGATTATTTAAGAGAGAATATCAGAACTGAACATTGCAACAGGATAATGTCCTCCCACTGCTGGATGAATGTCTCAGCATCCCTTGGCACTCATAGGAAATGAACCTTGAGGTGAAACAGGAACATTTATTTAGTTCACAAATGGCTTGAGGACTCACTTGATCCAAAAGTGGACTTCATCCTTTGTGAGTTTTGAATCCGATTTCAGAGCTGGACAGGCCATGTTCAGCTATGTTATATATATATATTTTATATATAGTATTAAATGATCTCCTAGGCAAAGTGTGGCCTAAGTGCTCTTGTCCCAAGGTAGCAGAAGGCCTTGCAGGGTCTGTCCCAGGTCAAATAATGAACTGAGTCCTCTCAGAGCAGCATTTCTGGGCACTTAGAGGAGAAGAGGTGCACAGTCAGTGTGCGTTTATCAAGCGTAACTCCTGCCTCGTCACCTTCCCTGTTGGGAAAGGTGGGCAGGGAGAGAGCAGTGGCTGCCCTTTGCCTGGCCTTGGCAGGGCGTGCCCCAGCCTTGCTCACAACACATGGGTGTCCAGGTTATGCTACAGGCTGGGCAAGTGGGCATTGAGTGGGTGTGGCCAGGCCTGGCATCCTGGCCAGGTCAAGGATGTAGTGCCACGTGTGACCTGGGACATGTCCCCAACCCCAGAGCAGCATGGGCAGTCCCTGGGTGCACTCACACGGAGCTTGCACAGGAACCCAAACCGAGGGAGCAGCTGTGTCAAGGCAGGGCTCTGTTTCAGAGTGACTGAGGCAGACTGCATTTTCATACAGGGATAACTGTCAAGATTTCAACACTGATTAAATATTGAGCCCGTGAAAATTTTTCTTTACATTTTAAAAAGCTTAAAATACTACATAAGTTTGATAGCATGCAAGTTGCTTTAGAAAGGCTACCTATCAACATTGTGTGTAATATACTGAAGGCAAGATAACGTCACAAAATAATCTTTCACTGAAAGCATACGGCACTGCATACCTTATAATGTTCTCCTAATTAACATGACCATAAAAAGATGACTGTTAAAATTTAGATAGTAACTCTGATTGTTAAAATCGTAATTACAGTTCTGTTAACAACTGTAGTTTGGGTAATACTCTTCATTATTAGTTCCACATTTGAGAATCAGAGAATCAGTTTGTTCACATTAATTTCCATGAACTTTGGAAGTGAATGTGTGTATTGACTAATGAGCCTGCTAAAGCATTTATGTAAGATAATTTGATATTGGACTATCCATTTCTGCTTTCAGTCTGAGGAATATGGTGAGTTTAGGAAAATAAACTAGGTTACCTGGCTTAAATGTGTAGATGTTGCAAATTAATTTACACAGTGTTGCATTAGAGAAACAGCATTGTTTTAGAGGAAGAAACACTGAGTACAAATACAGAGCAAGACAGTTGCAGGTAGCCTAGGCCAGCAAAGCACGGCTTGCAGTTTGAAGTGTACAGTGGCCAGTTTAATCCCAAGGGTAGTGCATCGTTGCAGGTCTTTTAAATGAATTCCAAAGATACAGGAGAAAAAAGGAATTGCTGTTTGTAACAACAACTGACACAATCTATTTTGAGATAATAAAAAATGTTCCTTGTAGGAACAGGTTGGCTAAGGGAGTTAATAGAGAGTTATTTGAGAAGGGTAGAAGCTATTACTGAAGTCAAGCCTACTTCTTTTATTTGAAAAGAAGACAAATGCAGGAAAGAGGAGAGGAAACCAATAATAGAAGTGGAAAAAGAATTCCTTTTTGTTTGTTTTTTATTCAGCCTTTTGCTGTTGTACTGCCTCTGCAGAAACCTAGGCTCAGCTCTAAGTCTTACCAGGAATTTTGTGACCTGACAAACTTGAATGAACATTGAACTGTTTAGGTCAATGCTCTTGACTGCCTCATTGGTCACAGGCTGAGTGAAAAATTGTGTTGTCTGGATAAACCCAATACTTGCTAAACAAAAGGCAACTAAAAATAAAAGGAAAGATAATAGGTAGAGAAAGAAAATGAGCAAAAAAGGGAAGGTAAATCAAACCCGTATTTTTAGGTCTGACTTAAAATTGTGATGGGTATCTAATATATTCACACAAGTGGTTTTGATCAGAGAAATAAAAATTCAAGGGCGTTATGAAGAACCCAACAAGGCTGAGGGACTGGCAGCTATGCTGATAAGGCTTTCCAAATGATGCAGAAAGAATTAATGTGTAAATTGCTGTGTGCCGTCTTTGCAGATTGTGGTCCAGTGTCAGGCCTAAATCATAGATGCCAATTTCAGACTTCCTGCTCTTCTGTTTAACATTGCTTTTGGGTTTCATCTATGCAGTATGTTTGTTGGTTCCATTTGACATAGTAACTTGCGTGAATTTTGATAATTTTGAATATGTTTTTCTGGTAATTATTGTGATAAAGATACCATAAAGAAATATGACTGAATTGGTCGAAATAAAAATATCAGTTTGTTTGTTAGGGTTTTTTTTAATTTGAAATTAAGCTACAGGTACATAGTGATGCTAGTGGAGGACAGCTGGCAGCAAAGATTAATTTTGCTTCGGAATTTTGGGTCATAAATTCCTATATTGTGTAAAGAATTGCATCACTGGGATAGCACCTAGGTACTCAGTGGATATAATCAGTAATATGGGATTAATAAAGAGGATGTCCCTTTTGTAAATCTATTCAATGGCCCCTCCTGAGCAGAAACTTTTCCTTTCTCTTTGTCCTCTCAATCTCAGTGATTGTCATTTTGTAAGATCCTTTATTTTGGGCTCCAGTGCCACTGAAAAGCAGACAGTATTTAATGACCTTCTGCATCAGTGGTTTCATCTCCTGAAAAATTAGAATTGATTTGTTTTGTCTTTGATATTGAAAGTCTAAAGCAGACCTTTTCTTCCTAACTTGTGTAATAGCAGCAGCTGTATTAAGGAAAGATTGGGGCAGAGGACAAAAGTTCACAGAAGGTACATTGCAGAATTAAGACTACTTTAAAATAAACTTTGTTAACTAACATGGTCTAAAAAAATTTTAAAAGCCTTGTCACTAGGCAGTTTAACATGTGTCCATGAGAAGAATGAATGCTTTGCATCATCTCTATATTATTACAGGGAGTTCTCTCTGTGTAAGGAAAAAAAAAAGGCTTAATATGACCAATTGTTTGCCTGTGTATTCCATAAGGCATTATTCCTGTTTATTCTTCTCATCCTACAGGAATAAATTCACATGGACTCAGTTTTCTTCATGGTGGAAAAAGCCCATTCTTTATTCACATAACTCCTTTTTATACAGTTTTACAGACCTCGTGTGGGACTCCAATTGGTTAGTAGCTTGCTTTCCTTCAGGTTTTTATTCTGTACGGATTGGTCACTCAAACTCCCAGTGTGTATATGCAGGAAAAGTTGTTTGTGAGAGATAATTTTCATTTTTCTACCTAACTGTGTAAACACAGTTTACAGAGGGGGCTAGTTCTTTTTCACCCAGGAACAGATTGTATGTCTGATGAACTGCTCCCACCAGTATTGCTTTCACATGGGAACTTGCACTGATTTTAGGAGAGCAGGCTTGATTTTATGAAGCCTTTTTTTATGATTTTTCTACCTTACTGCAACATCATCCTATCTTGGAAAGCTGCTAGGTTAACCTATATATGGTTTAAGAAACCCTATACTCCCTCCTTTAAAGGATAAATTAGTGTTTGACCTCAAACACCTTACTCTTTTCTGTGAGACTGTGAGTTTTAGTTTATTATTTTAACAGATCAATAGGTACAGTAATTCTAACAGGAAGCTCAGGCTCTGCCTGAAGTTAAATTTGCTGGGTTTTTAAATTAGTTTTATTCTCCCACAACGTTGAAATTTCTTTAGGAGACTCAAAGACAGGAAAGTAATTCACTGGAGAAACAGCAAATGATGCAGAAAATGCCAATATCAATTTCCTAAACAAGTCATAACTGGAATGCCAAGAATCTTGTTTCCGGCTCTAACTCTAATCATATGAGTAATCTAAGGCCCTGATGAGGAGGCACATTTGACAAACCTGTGATTTAACTTAAAAAGATGACTGAGATAAATTAAACCCTGCTGGGTTCTATGAGACAATGTCTTGAAGAGACCCCTAGAGGAACTAATGTTTGTCGTATCATGATTTATATTTTAAAGGCAGTATCAACAATGTAGATGGCCAAGTGCTGAAGATTTGTTTAGGGACATTCACAGTTGTATTTCTGTACTGTGTAGTATATTTGAAATTGGATGGAATCTGAAAACAGGCCTTTAAAGGGAAGAAACCAGTTAAAATAAAGATTCCTTTGTGTCTTTGACCTCAGCCAGTTTGTACATTTTTCACCTTAGCATCCTATTTTGTGGATCTAGCTGGAAATTGGATTGCTGTAATAACTTGTGGCTCAGTGGTAGAAGGAGTGTAAAAATACTGGTAATTGTTGATTTCCTCAAAGACACAGAGGGACAGGACTTGAAGACAAATGTAAGGTTCCAGGTTAGCCTAAACCAATTTTTTGTCTGCCTATCTTCCACACTCTACTTCTCTGTACCTTAGAAAACATGGGAAATTAAACTTGGGTTGGGGGCTAATCTTGTGGAAAAGTGTGTCAGCAGTACTTAACCCAGCCTGGCTTCAGCTCAGAACTAGCAGGGCCATCCTTTGAGGCTCTGTGACCGCACCAGGATGTGTAATGTTCTGCTGGTGCTCCCAAGAGGAGTGAAATGCCTTTGAGGAAGATTAAGATACTAATAGAAACAAATTGATGATGTAATTAATGAAAAGGAGGTATTTCCAAATATTAAAAGCAATGAGGGGAAAGTGATTTTTGTCCTGTTTTCTTCCTTGGAGCTTTAGTGCATTATCAGGCATGGATAAAATTTCCAACAACACAACTTGTGTGTGGTGCCTGCCTTTCCCTCTCCCTGAATTCCTGCACTGTTCAGTCCTACCCACAGCTTTGCGGGCTTCAGCTGAAATCCAGGACAGGAGAAACATGGCACATTGAAAGGTTGTTTCTCATTTTAATTTTCTGATCACCACCTTCCTCAAAGTGCAGTTTTACTTCTTGTGTGTGGACAGTGTCTGAGGGAAGACCAGTTGTCCCTGAAAGTCAGATGATTCTGATCCACACTGGTATTAGGGACTATGCTAAGGACAGATACATACTGAATAACATTGTCTAAGCTTTTTTGGTTGCTAGAGTGTATTATCCTGGTCTGCTCCTTCAGTCTGGGCTGTATTTCAGCCAGAGTAGCTGCCTGGCTCTCTACCAGTTCTTAGTCTAGAGCTGACTGCACCAGCTCTAGGAGAATAAACCTGCATTTCCTAAGACACATGGACATTGTGCAGTGCAAATATTTCATATGAGCAAAGCTTGTTGAGATCTTAGTGTGACATGTGCTGAAGAATGTTAGTTAATTTTTTTTGTACTTCATGTTTTAAGAGTGCACAACAGACTTAGTAGAATGTGTAGATCAACCTTTCCTGGATTAGCCATCCAGACATTGTCTTTGTTTCTCATTCAGAACACCCAGAGCAGAATTTAGGAGACCTTGTGCTTATATTTGTAGTATTTCCTACTCAAGGAATTCTTCTGTGTTCTAGAAATGTCGATTTGCTATCAAAGGCTTGCTGTTTAAGTAATAGTTTTCTAGGGTTGCTTTCCAATCACTTTTTGTTTTCAATTCCTTCTTGATAGTTTTTCTCTCTCTAGCAGAGGGCCAATGTAACACAAAGAAATGTTTAAATCTTCTGTTTTTCAAATACTTTTGTATTTTTATGCAAAGGATCTTTATTCTCTGATGAAAGTGGCAAAGTCCTTTTTGGGTTGTGTTAATCCTTAAGAGTGAGAGAAACAATCCTTTGCAATGAGAATCTATTAAATATTGGTTTATTTTTGTCTTTCTGGCTCCCAGAACTGCTCACAGCACTTGAGGTGTGGCTGCGCAATGCAGAGTGTGGCAGTCGTGTCCCCTGGCCAGCTGGCAGTGCAGGACAGGTTGGCCCTTTGGTGTCAGGCCCCTAGGTGACTTGTGTTCAACAGATCTTTTCCATGGCACTGCTCTCCAGCAGTGTCCCCCAGTTTGTACCTACAACTGGAAGTATCCCATCCCAGGTGGAGAGCCTTGCTCTTGTTACTCTTGTTGCTCATTACCCAGGTAGAGAGTCTTGCTCTGCACTTACTCTTGTTAAATTTAATATGGTTGGTGACTGCTCAGCTCTGATCTACCCAGATATGTGGGTAGATCATCAGTAAAAAAATTCTCAAATTAATATTCTCCCCTTCTTCTATTTACCACCATTCTAATGGCACTGAATCAGTGCAATGACAGATGACAGCTGCTGTTGGGGAAGGTTCAGTGCAGTATCTAGAAGTACCCAAAAACTCTTTTATGAATTTATCAGAGCTTAGTGAGGCACTAGATGCAGGCTGCTCATGATTTATTGTTGGAGATCTGACATAAAGGGCTCACAGCTGAAAATTACAGCGTTTTCCCCAGAACTGAGATACTGGCATAGTGAATTTCCTTAATTTTCTCTGAAGAGAGTAGTCTCATGTGCTGCTTGTTTTCTTTTCAAATCTTCCACTTACATTTCAAGCATCTCATGTAATTTATTATTCATTATAACCCTTTTTTCCCCCCTTCAAGTTTGTGAAGGCTTCTGTTATCCCCTCTGAGCTCAGTGTACAAACAGAGGAGCAAGATCTCTACCCTGTATGGTTTTGCACCTGCAAGTTCATATCTTTCTAGATCAAACATGGGCATTAGTACAATTTTCTGTCTATACAAATACCATGCACAGGTAAATCTCTCAGAGTCCAGTTCAGCTGTGCTTGTACAAGGCAACATTTACCATGGCATCACAATGCAGTAAACCCAGAGCAAAACCAATGTCCAATGAAGTGGCTTTAAAATGCTTCTCCAGTCTTTTCTACTTTCTTTCTGCTGGAAAACAATGCTTTTGATAGGCTTGCTCTCCCTTCAGTGAATCCTGTCTTCTTTAGTAGCATTCCATAAAAATTGTCTTCTCAGAAGCACCCGTAGCTAAAGACAGCAAATGAAGAAGGAAATGGGTCCAATGTGTTTATATTTACAGGAAAAGATATTTTACAAATTGTTTTGTATGTCTGGTGCCATTGCAAGATCTAACATGAGTGAAAAAAAAATCTGAGAAATCTAAAATCAAAAAGTGACTTTTTTTGTTACCAGCTTATAAATTTTGCCTTCAGAGTTCTGAATGTTTGCATTAAGGAAAAGAGAAACTGCTTTTTTTCTATTTGCAGTTTTGGACAGTGTCTTAAAGTGTAATCATATTTCAATTTTAAAATATATTGTCTTGAGATATTATTTTGAAGAGTCTGTATGTTGGATCTTTACTTTGAAGAGAAAACCATTTATAGATGACTTCATTATTTTATCATCCAAGCAAAGTGCCTGTAGGTATACAATGATAACTATTTATTTTTTGTTACATTCTAATTATTGCAAATTAAGTTTTATTACAAAATAGTGTTCAAGATGCTAATTGCTTAACATAATAAGGACAGCCATCCTATTGGAAATAGATTAGGTGTGATTTATAAAAAGAAAATAATAATAGGCTTTTGGAAAATAATCCTGGTTATATATGTGCAGCAACAAATAAAGGTCAGGACTGTAAGTATTCATCCCACAGGAATAAAACAGGATAAAAGACAGCTAATTGGAAGAATTTCTAAGGTGTGCTAGTGGAAATGAATTTTCATTACTTTATAGCTGAAATTCAAATCATGTTGACAGAAACTTCAGTTATTGACTTGGAGCTAATTAGCAGCTAGCAGACTAGACAATTAGCTGGAATAGAATGGAGTTTGAGAAACAAAATTTAAAAGTTTGTAGCACTTATTAAAAACAACTTTCGGTTTCTAGAAGTACACCAGTTTAATTGCCAGCATGATGAGAGTGGTCTGTGCATCTAGTCTGAAGTCTTTTTTATTATATGTATAGGTATTTATACCTGTGGTGCAGCTAAGATTTACGAAGCCTGCAACACTCCTTGTACACACATGCAGCAGAAAAAGTTAGAAGTAACAGAAGTATTCCTTGGGAAGCAAGAATGCAGGCAGTGTCAGAAAGAATAATCCTGGTTAGAACAGATGTGATAGCTTTTAAATAATTAGGACAAAGCCAATTAATGATATTTTTCCAAGGAAGTTGTGATTGTGTCCAGTGTGTGTAATGTTATGAAATGTTTGAGAACTATTTTGTAATTTTTCTTAATGTTTAGCATGATTTATAGTAAAGTTCAAAAAATACTGTATTGACATGTATATTTTAAGTCGTGGTGTTACAAAAGCTCTCTTTCCAGGTTCTGGTAGTCTTCAAGTCTGCCTGCTTGCAGTGAGAAACAGTTTTTTTCCAATTGTATTATACTTGAATGCAAATCATGTTTTGTTACACTTAGAGCTTCCTGGAGCTGCAGAATTAACCCAAACACTTTTTCCCATCATACCTCTCATTTGTACCAGAGACTTTATCTCCATCTGTTGTTCCCAAGGGCTCAGATTGGGTAGGCCCTGCTCGGTTAGTGGAACCTCAGGTGTTCACTAACCATGTGGCTTTGCTAAATTAATCTCCCAGTTCTTGAAAGTCTCCTCACTCAGTGCCTCCAAGGTGATTTTAAGCAGGCCATTGCACCATTCAACTTTCCCAGCAGCTGGTGCATGGTAGGGGATATGGTACACCCATTCAATGCCATGTTCCCTAGCCCAGGTGATGATAAGGTTGTTCTTGAAATGAGTCCCATTGTCTGATTCAATCTTCCCAGGGGTACCATGCCTCCACAGCGCTTGCTTTTCCAGGCTCAAGATGGTGTTCTGGGCAGTAGCATGAGGCACAGGGTAGGTCTCCAACCATCCAGTGGTGGCTTCCACCATGGTCAGCACGTAGTGCTTGCCTTGGCGTGTCTGGGGCAGTGTGATGTAATCAATCTGCCAGGCCTCCCCATACTTGTACTTGGACCATCGCCCACCGTACCATAGGGGCTTCAC
>VWZV01007367.1:512562-816592 GCA_013397155.1 Irena cyanogastra
CCAAGGGCTACCGCATGAGCGATCTCCTGTTTGATCTGGGCAAAGGCTTGCTGCTGCTCAGGGCCCCAGTGGAAATCATTCTTCTTGTGGGTGACCAGGTAGAGAGGGCTCATGATCTGGCTGTACTCAGGAATGTGCATTCTCCAAAAACTTACAGTGTCACTGTTGAGACAGACACACGACATAGACACACACTTGTGCAGAGACAATAATGGCTTCTACTTTATTACAAGGTGTTCTCAAGTTTTATACCCCTAACAAAGCGTGATCTTAAGTCATTAGTTACATCAAAACAGCTCATTATATTCATTGGACAAAGCAATAGCTCACTGTATTTTATTGGTACAAAGTAATTAACGTCAATAATTAATTGCCAAGAGTTTATAACAAATTATTTAGGCACGTACACTGTTCACTAAGGCACGTCTCCTCTAACTGCAAATATTCCTTATGTATCTATTTTATCAGTTTCCATACTAACGGCCTTGTTTTCTTCCTTGCTATGGATAAACTTGTATTTTATCAATTTCCTCTTCTGCGAACTCAGTTGTTTGGCCTGCAGACCAGCTGCTAAGCCCATCCACACTATGGTGCCTAGGGCAAGCTAGACCACATGGTGCTATCTAACAAGGTTTCTATATCTAGCACACAAAAATGAAGTTACTCAAGGACTGTTATGCCTTTTTCACCCTTTTTCTCTCGATGCCCTGGGGTCCCACCGTTGGGCGCCAGAAATGGCTTGGTTTGAAAGACAGGTGTGTGCTAAGGAAGGCAGGAGCCTCCCCTGGAATGGAAAATGTAAACCCCCTCCCTCTGAATTGTTAGAATTTTGAAATGAAGGGGCTCTCAGGCAAAGATATGGGAATAGGAATAACAGTTCTTTACTGATATGTATGACTGATCTCTACGGATACGTTTTCTCTGTGTCTCCCCCCCCCGAGAAAACTCCCAAAAACCTGAGACATTCACCCTCCCCCGGTCTCAAGCACCCAGTCATGACTGCTTCTTAGCAGCTCAATGGGAAAAAATTCCACAAGTAACAAGGAAAGAAGAAGAAAGGAAAAAAACTACCCCCCAACAATTTTAAAAACTGCATTTCTCAGAGAGTTGCTATCAGAACTGTGCATTAATAAGCATCTAAATTACAGCTCTTGCCATGTAGAACAAATTAGATTTCTTTTCATTAATATCAAGGAAGCAGAAAACGAGCTGAATCCCAAGTGAATTAAATGAACATAATTATTTGCCATTTCTTTTTCTACTGCAAACCAGTCTTTATTCAATTAAACAACTTACAATCACGTACCCCCTATTTCAGTGGAGTTCAAAACAGCTGGTATCAAAATTAAGTAGTTTCTGTATATATTGTATGCAGGACTTTGAACTCTGTTGCCCTATTCATGGCAAGTGTTCTGGTGCTTTGCTTTAAGCTAAACAAAGCTGCGGGGGGCTCTGCAGAGTTCTTCTCCTACGCAGGTCTTTGAAATGCTGTGGTAAAAATCTTTAAAACATGAGTGTTTCTATGTTTTGTTCAACTTGATTCCAGTTCTAGATTAGGCTGCTATGAAATAAATTATTTTTTCCCTGAATGTGTTTTTGTGTGTATTTGTTTTTGTTTGAGGAGCTTGATGGAGGAAAAAAAATCTCTTAATCCCCAAAATCCTTAATTACTAACTGTGCCACTGTTTCATTCAGAGCTTTATGACTTCCATGGTGTTTTTATTGGTCTAATCAGGGCTGAAATGATGAGATATTTTATAAAATGCAGAGCAAAAACTCTAATATTTAATCCTCAAAGGTATTTTTTCCCTCTACTTCCAATGATTTATTTCTCAATGGGTAAAGTTCTATTTTATGGGAGACCAGAGAAAATCCTCTTGTTTCTGCTGCTTCAATCAACATAAATGGATTTGTTAATTTTTTGGGGACTGTTCTCCCAGAACCTCTCATTTCAGCCTCATACCTAAACATTTCTAGCTGGTAGTTAATTATTTGTTCTTTTCAGTATCACTCTGGAGATCCTCAATGGATTAGAACTTCACTGCAAAACATTAACATAATAAGATAATTCTCATAATGATACAAAAGAAAGTGCCCTGAAGTGATGAAAGCAGTTTTCCCTTAATGTTGTTATATGCAGAGCCAATTTGTGTTATAGCTTTTTAAAAACACATTCAGCTACCTGTGCTGCAGAATCAGAGTTAATTTAAAACGAGCAGACACAGCATTAGATGAGAGTGAAAGCTTGAGCAACAAGGTGCAAGGGATGAAAAATGTTCCCGTGCCTGGGAGCTCTCCTGAGCAGCTGAGGCTGCAGCACAGCCATGCCCTGGGGAACAGGAGATAGCAGAAATTCTGCCCTTCTCTGTAGGGCTGGGTGGGAGACTCCTCACTCTGAGTGCTCAGAAGGGAGAGAGAAAAAGTGTCTCAGTCTTCTTAGATCACATCCCTGAATGTTGCAGCATTTGGATGGAATATAATTTCTTTTTCTTCACACACACAATTGGTATAAAATATTATTGCTGTTAAGATGATGTTCATTGTTCTTCAAAGCTAGGTTATTGCTTCCACAACTGAATTCATAGAATAATTCAAATAAGTTTGTTTGGGTAGTCTTAGACTCCTATACAGACCAGTGTTTGGGCTTTTTTGTTTGCTTTGCTTTGCTTTGCTTTGCTTTGCTTTGTTTTGCTTTGCTTTGCTTTGTTTTGTTCTGGTATTTTTGTTTCTTGGCTTTGGTTTTGAGGGGGTTTTTTGTTTGTTTGTGTGGAGAGTTTTTGTTTGTTTGTTTGTTTGTGCTTTTCGGGTTTTTTTGGGGGGGGTTCCCTTGGAAACAGTTTTTTATTTAAGCATAGCTGCATGTCAAAGCCTATGGTGAAATATACTTCTGGGATGGTGACCTGGAAAGGACACTTGGAACAATATGAATTATATCTGTACATGTACCAGTTCATTAAAATCCAAACTTGAATAACTTAAGGTTGCAGAGTAAAACCAGACACTGATCTAGATTTTAACTTTTCAGTTCACATAATCTGCTGTATTGTCATCTGTTCTTTTTCCTAAATTCTTACTTTTTCAGATTTTTTTCCCATTGCTCTGGCTTCTAGTTAGATTCAGAAACAAAACAACATCCTGGGACATGTGCCATCATCAATTTTTACCATCTACTACTATAAATTACTTCTCTCTGAGATTTAGTATAGTGCCATATAATGAAGATTCTTTTTATGTGTGAAAGGATAATTAACTCTTGACTGGAGCTGTTTTCTTACATGGACAGAAATAGAGTACAAAGCCATCACTGTAGACCAGTTGTCTGCTTTTGAGTTCTGCCTTTTTCCATAAG
Source organism: Irena cyanogastra (assembly GCA_013397155.1). Taxonomy (NCBI): domain Eukaryota; kingdom Metazoa; phylum Chordata; class Aves; order Passeriformes; family Irenidae; genus Irena; species Irena cyanogastra. The sequence continues at coordinate 515,912 of VWZV01007367.1, forward strand.
GGAAATGCATATTATTTTTTAGGATGAAAGATGAAATAACCTGAAAGTGAGTGTGCAGCATTTGATGTGTGTTGCAGACAAGTGTTCTGGGACATGCTTGTTTAATTTACAAGTAAAGCACCTCAGGATTTCTTGTTATTGTTTTGTCAGTGCTATAAGCTCAGCTTGAGATGTAAATCAAGCTGTGTTCATCCTGGTTCATGCTCCATTGCCAATAAATTGGTTTGGGAAGTGAAACTTAGCTGCCATATCCTGTGTATTTGGAGATGGAATCCAATTCATATTTCCACAATAGTCCAGATTGTTCAGAGCTATTGCAGTACATAGTAAAGATACTTTTTTTGCTGTTTGTTCTCTTTTGAGGACATTGGGAGGAATCCTGGGCTGACTGATCAGTATTTTCAAGATCACAAACAGCAAACATGCACACATGACACACACAACAATGGGGGCTTTAATAAAAGACTAGTTTAATGAAATAAAACCACAAATTTATTAAAATAATAAATCTAATAAAATTAATAGATCTTGATTAGGTTTTATGAAAGCATTTTATTGATAACTTAGCAGGTATATTTTTCATATATAAGTGAAAAAAGAAAATCTTATTTAAACCAGAATAAGGACTAGTTTCTCATTCCAGTGCCTTTGCAAAATTCTCAGATGAACAGTGTGTAGGATCCTCAGCATTAAACAGCCTTTTGGTTTTTACTTTTTAAAATACCCATAATTTTATCTTTTATAATTATTCATAAATTCAAAACTGTTTTAAAATCAATTTAAATTCTTGCATAAAGCTAAACCCAAGTTTTTTGTAAGCTCATATCTGTGTTGGGTGAAAGAATATGGCACTGTACTGTTTCTTCTGTGCGTTGGAATAATTTTCTTCTATTTAAATTTTCTCCAGTGGCACCCTAGAATTTACTTTATTGTATGAAATTCAAGTGCCACTCAACCATCATCTCAGAGTGCCTTTTCATTGAGTGATGCTATAGATCAACATCATCAATGTTTTTTAATATCAAGAAAACTGAACCATACTTATATGTAAACAGGTAATTTATATGTAACACCTAGACATTGGATTGAAATACTCAGATGAAAAAAGAATAAAGTTAACAGGGAGTAACAGGGACGGAGGGGTGGAAAAACTGTTCTCCTCTAAATAGAACTTAATAAGAGTAATTGATGTCTTGACTACTCCTGATAGAGTTTTTCTTATTTTCTCATGCTCAAAGGACACAGAAGGCAAAAAATCAGTCCCACTAATGGGACAGAGATCTGATGCTCTGTGCAAATCAGAATGAATTCTCTAGGCACTCACGAGAAGAAGAATTAGTGCAGTTGGACTTGATCTTTTGCCTAATAGATGGATTTCAGTAGTATTTTGTTAGTTGATATGCTTACTGTAATTAATAGGGATATTTGAAAGTATTTTGGGATGTTTGAATGACCAGTTCTCCCTTCAGAGTAGAATGTGACCAGCAGCAGCCCCGGGTTATTATGAACGTAGGACTCGTGGAGTTTGATCTTATGAACACAAATAGTTGTAATTGTTTGACTCTGCTGAACTCCACTAATTTGAAATCCGTGGAGTAAATCAAGGTCCCCCGTGGAGTGAGTGAAACTTTGCAGGGCTGTTGCATTGGTTGTCCCTAACTGTACCTGCCTCTCTGTACAGCTGTACCTGCTATTCAAAGCAGACAGGCTGATAAATGCCCTCTCCCACCAAACTGCAGCTGGATCCAAACAGGCTTCACTTGTGGTTGCACAATCAACTCCTAAATAATAGCCTGTCAGAAGAGGTTAATTTTCAGACCTGATACTCATGACTAGACTGTAAAGCATCAATTTAAATGTCCAAACATGTAAAACAGTTTGCCCTAGAAATTAAATTAGCATGTAAGCTGGCAGAATACGTGCTGACATCTAATTATGGTGCATAATAGGGTTTCATTCTACTGTACTAACACCTCTCTTATTTTTATTTTTTCTAATCTTACTAATCTGGACACATAGGCTTTTTTTCTCTTTTGGGCTCTCATTTGCTAAGATTCTAATTCTTCTTCAAAATCCTGTTACGGTTGATTAGCAATTTTTGCTGAAAACAGTTTTCTAGTAGATTAAGTAAGAATGTTATTCAGGTTTTCTTTGTCTGCATTTAAACATCAAAGCCTGAGAGGAGTCTTGAAGCCAAGTCTCTGCCAAATCCTGTACCGTGCCTCTTTAGCTGCTTTACTCTCTGTTATAATAAGCTTTCAATAGTAAGAGCCTGAAGGTGTCATCTTTTGGTTCTGTTCTTCTCTGAATTTCTGACTGATGGCATTCATAGGAGTATTGACTGCATTTAGCAAGGCATCTGCCATGCTCCTAGGGGTGTGTCAGTGTGCTGTGCCGTGTCATTGTCACCTGGGGAGTGCCTGAGCCCTGCTGACACAGGTGTCATGTCCAGGAGAGCCTGAGCTCCCAGGGGGTGCCTGCTGCACAGAGGGGAGATGCTGGGGGGGATCGAGGTTTTGGGGAGAGGGAAGGGTTGCTGAGAACTCGAGGCCGTCCTAAAGGTCTGTACCAATGTGTTTCCTTTTTACCCTGCTTGGCTAACAGAAACATTGCTGGGCACATGCAAATAACCACTCCCATCATGATTCTGAGGAGAGAGCAGGGGCCCATCAGCATCTTGGAAGATGAACACCAGGGCTGCTGCTGAAATCCATAAGGATGGATGGATTTTCTTAGTGGCTTCAAGAGAAGTAGAGTTTAATGCCCAGTGGGATATATCACTTGATCTGTCACTTGGTGGGCATGGCTTGAATACTGAAGGAGCTTGAACAGAGGGGCAAGGAACACTACGCAGGCTGGGAATAAAATCTCAGGAAAACGGCATGGACAGGAGGGTATCTGATAGCTGCATTTCACAGATTAAACAACAACAACCAAACAAAATGCCAAATGAAAAAGAAAGGCCAGTTCAGATGTGAAAAATTAAATTAGCCATTCAAAAGTGACTCCAAGGAAGTTAAGTTCAGTTGGGTAGTGTTGGCCAACTGGGACACATTGGATTTGGCTTGCACTTGGAAATGGGCACAGGTTTCAGGTGCAGTTTGCTCTGTGTTCACAAATGAGTAAAAAGGGTGTTTCCAAATGTAGTTCAGGAGTTGTAGTATCTGTGATTACCGATAGAAATGCAGTTTGGTAAAAACAATGATTCAAACATTAATGTTTATAGAGAAGCCTACATTTACAAATGACAATATTTACTTTTTAAGTTTGCAGACATTATAATTTAATCAGTGCATTTATTGTGGTCTGCAACAGCAAATTGAATTTCCATGTTTTCTGTTAACTTCAAGTAAAAGTGGGCTGACTTGTCATTGCATTGGCTGAAATACTTGAGTTACTACATGCCATACTGCTATCCAGTGCCTGGGGGGAAATAAATTAGAAAACAGTAAAAAAAAATAAACAAACCCAACCAGCATTTCAAAGACTATTAAGTTAATTAAGTTACTGCAGAAGGACCTTCTTATTCTTCTACATATTATCCATGAAAAGGAATATATTGCTATGGGGCCATCTTTTAGAAAGTGTCTCCTAAAGGTTATGAACTTGCATAGTCCTAAATGTGTGTGTTAGAGATGTTCCCATTGTGCTGGATATTTTTAGACTTCACTGAACACCAGCCACTCTGCAGCTGAGAACTTGTAAGGTAATTCAAGGTGTTAAATGTTTCTGAGGAACTGCACCAAATTACAGTCAGTAAAACTGATGCTGGTTATTTGATAGCTGGAGTGAAAACTCTGCAGCCCTCGTCCTCCACATGACTGTTCATGGCTTTCATTTTTTGTTGGGATATAATCCAGTGAACTCCCATGCAACACCAGCTAGAAAATCCACATGTTCTTCAGCGTGATACTGGGACGTATCAATACAGCTTCCTTGTGCTGGGTCCTTAAAATTGCAGTCATTGAACCACAAGTTTTATTTTGACCTTGGTTGTTCTGTTGTTTATTTTTATTTTTGTTCAGTTTCTCCTAGGAAAATGTTATTAACAGCTCCTCCTTTTTTTTCTTTTCTGTTGTTTCTCAGGGTTGTGTCTTAAATAGAGATTAAATGACAATATTTACAGTGTCTGATGAGGCTTGCAAAGCTGAAGTTTATCATCTTTATTAAGACTTCTGTTTATCTGTAAGACTGGGAAGAAAAGGGGAAAAACAGAAAAAGAAAACCTTCTTTCCAGAATCCCACTTGGGATCTCAGAATTCGGTTTCCTTTACAATATTTTTAGCTGCTAACATTTACACTTTTAACTCACTTGAAAAACTTTTTTTTCATGAATTTCTGGACCACAGCTTCAATACAGAAGAAGATGTCTGTCTTCTGTAGAAAGATTGTTATTAGGTTTACTTGGTTTTCTTATGTGGATTTGTTAAAAAAAAAATGATAGGGACACAAATGGTGGTCCAGATCTTTTTTGTTGATACAGAATTTTCTCATAATCCTTTGAAAAATGAATGTATAAATTTGTTAACTGAAAATGATTATAAATCTCCATATATTCTTGTATATATCCACATATTCTCTTCCTTTCTTGATTTAATAGGACTAGATATTCTTCTGTGTTTTATGTAATACAATGCAATTTTTCCTTTAATCTGTTGCGCTCACAAAGGAAGTGCAGCACAGATGTGACCTGGAAGTATATAAAAGAGGATGTAGAAATTGGCAGAATAAATGAATGTTGCCTTCTCTTTTTTGAGATGCCTTTAAAGCGGGCTCAGTGCAAGGAAATGCTTGCATGGCAAAGTTCTGCTTTAATTATCCTTAATCTTCACTGGGTGGCCTTTTCCAATTCAGAACTGTCCCCTGACAGAGCTGACGACTCTAATTTTTATTATCTATTTATTATTTTCTTTGTTTTGGTAATTTATATTCTCAAGGCATTTTACCAGATTTTGCCAAATGCTTAATGTTCATTAACGTTTGGTTGTTTACCAGATGTTAATGAAATGGACAGAAACATTTTTTAATTATCCTGTTCTGCCTACCTCTAAAATAGTTTAGAGCAGACAGTCTAAGGCTGTTAGTACTTAGACATAATTTGATAATAGATAATGGTGTATATCCTGCATTTAGAATTTTTACACATGGGAAAAACAGCAACAAAATCATTAGAATATTTTTTCAGTTCCTGTGAAAGCAGGTGTGTTCTGCACTATGGATAAGAGTGTGAAAATAGCCTCTAGCTCTATTATCAGTCAGATTGAGGTTGATATGGTTGATGTAGAAGCAAATCAATGTAGCTTATTGAATTCTACAGAGTTTTCCAGACTGTGGGATGAGTTCAAAGTCTAATCCATATGTATCTAATTATTCAGTAGTTCTAGATTATTTTATCCAGATTCATTCTGTGCTGGCAGCTTTCTGCTTTAAAAGCAATAGTTCCATCAATCTCGAGTTGTCCTTGCTGCTCCCCGGAGGACAAAGCTGTGACACAGGGCAGGGATGAGCCCAGGCTGTGGGCACTCAGGAGGATCAGGATCAGGAGACTTCTTGGTTAGGGAGGGCTCAGGTGAGATCTGCAGTTTCCAAGACAAGCACATTGCTCAAGAGGGGGTTTTTTATCACTTTCTTTCCTTGCTGTATTTTGTAAAAATACTGAAATAGTTGTTGGGATGGGCAGTGGAATGCTTCTCTTCCTCTATCCCAAGCAAATGCCTTCACTAGTGGACTGTAAAGAGTGTCTGTCTTTCTCTTTCCCCTCAGAATCAGCCAAATAAAATGAATTTTAGCCAAAGAATTTAAAAGAAAAGGAAATTACACTGAGCCCAGTGTTGAGAGATTTCAGTTGGAGTGCAGGAGACAAAGTTTTTCATCTGAGTCAGAGATGAAATATGAGATTGAGTTATTTATGCCCACAACTAACATGATGCTTTTTACTCCTTCCCGTATCTCTGTCTTTTTTTTTCCCCAAAGCATCTTTTTGGTCATTTCATCCCTTTGCAAGAAAAAGAAAAGTTTACCGTGTCCAAGACTGCTTCCTCCTATAGCCCCCTCTGACAGTTTAATTGTAATTTTAATAGGCAGCACACAGTAATTCAGCAGAGAGTTTTAGGCATTTACAGATTTGCCAGAGGAAAAGCTAAAAGATAGGAAGCAGTATTACAGCATCACCTTGCTAGAATTTATTTAATTGCACCTGCTCAAACAGAGTTGTTTTTAGATTGAGCTGTGAGTGATATATGATGATTAATTGTGTCACCATGGGATCTTTTAATTCCTGACAACCTCAGCAGCTGGGAAAGTGGAAATTGGAGTACAGTTAATATTCCTTGTCATTCCACCCATTTGGAAATAGAGAGCTATGAGTAAAAAACTATCCTGTGTGTATGATGTCATTGCACAGGTCTCAAAATAGTGTGAGAATATACTTTTATTTCTAAAACACAGCAGAGTTCATAGGATCTTTATTGAGATTTTTCAGCCTGATTTGAAGAAATAAATGAAAGATGATAAGAAAGGAAGTTAATGTTTTTAAAAATAGTTGTTTCCTAGAGAAGTGTTTTCATTTCTGGATAGACTTTAATAGACTATTTCATAGAACTTCCATTCCTGATGGATATAAACACCTTCCTTCTCTCCTGTGCTATCAGAGCTATGATACTGAATTGGAAGAGTATTCTAGAACAGTATTTCCAGGCTTTACTCTTGCAGTCAGCTTTGAATTGAGTAAAAGGATGCCACAATTTTTTGGAAATGAATGCATAGCCTAACCAACTTTTTAACCAGATATGATCACAAACGTCCCAGGAAATTAATAATTCCAGTAGTAAAGAGAATTGGTATATTGTAGAAAATCCTTGTGCTGCGTAATAGTTTGTTTAATAAGCCATCTGTTCTTTCTTTGGTACGAGCACATTTTGGATAGGGATGCTTTACTTGTCATTCCAGTATCCATCACTGTGGCTAATCCACTGTGCTAATTAAAGATCAGCTTTATAAAATAAAAACATCTAACATACAGATCTGGAGCCCTACTCTCCCTTTGCTGTGAAGGACCACATGGCAGGAAATTTTTTCATGGATTTCAGTGCAGATTTTCCTTCCCACTTGTTCTTTAATGTGAGGGTGATTTAAGGCAATAGCAGATGCAGCACTGTCAGTAGTCTGTTCTCTGATTGTTTAATGCAGGCCAGGGCAGGCACATTTCTGGGCAGCAGTACCTCGAGTGCCATCTGTGCCTCTCGGGGGTAAACTGGGAGCTGGGGACACTTGGGATTGTGGCATTCTAACCTCCTGGATGCTGCGGCTGAGCTTTGCTTCCATCAGAGCCACACCTTGAACCCTCAAGTGTTGATTATACTACAGCAGCTTCTAAAACAGAGTTAAAAATTTGATGAGTTTTAGTCCAGTTTGGAGGTGTTTGGATTTCTGAACTCACTTGTGCAGTGAATACAGGGCTCGTGCATTTGGGAATTTGAACTGCTGCAGAGGATCCACATCCTTAAGAAAGGAGGGGAGACCCTTTCTTAATGGAGATGGGGAGGAATCCTTCAGCACCACCTTTTCACATCCAACAAAGCAGATTCTCACTAGGGTCCCCCTTTCTGTTTGAGGAGCTTCCAGCTCTCCTGCCCTGGGCACTGTGCAGTGCTGCTGTTTGCTCTCTGGGACACCAGGTTCTGGCTGTGGTGATCCCCTTCTAGGTGCCTTTGCTGTTCTGAACAGTGTGACTGTCTCAGCAGATCCACGCTGGGCTCCTTTTCCTCTCCTGCACTGGCAGCACTGCTTTGGTGTGCTGAGCACAGAACTGCAGTGGGCTGAGATGGCCTGGTTGGAGAGGCTCAGAAAACATCCCCTAAGCAGGTGCCAGCAAGTTCTACCAGGAAAATCTTTTCCCACTGCTAAGGTGCATTGATTCTGATGGTATTATTATTTGGAATGTGGGAAGAAACTTGTTCAGTCTGATAGCTGAAAGGTTGACCATCTCGTAAGTGTATAAAATATTTTAATTCTGGGACATCACAGGGCTTGTAGAACATGTTTAGTGATTTTTACTTAGAGAGAGATCAGATGATGTTGATTCTTTCTGTTGCCTCACCTTTGCACTGTAGATGAAGGATCCTTGCCTCCCTGCAGAGAGGGAGCCCTGGTTCAGCATATCCTGAATGCATTTGGGGAAACAGCCATGACTAAATGTTTTCCTGAATCAGAACCTTACTGAAATAATTACAAATTTTGTCTTACTGGAGCGTAAATGATTTCCTATTATCTCTTCTCCATCCCTTCAAGCCTGCCTCTTACCTCTAAATCTTGCCACCTGCCTTGGGTGTTTTGCTGCATTATGGTCACATCATCATTGATTTGCTCTTTGAGGCTAAACAAAGCAAAGTAGGGCAAATTGTATTGCTGCCTACGTGCTTTAATCAATGTTTTTCTTCACATCCCCCAGCTCGTGAGAGACTGCAGTGGCTGTAGATGGGCAGAGAATGGACCATTTTCTGTGATACAGGCTTTGTGTTCAAAGTGTTATGAGCCAGCACACGTCATCCCTGGGATGTGCTGTGTAGAGTGAGATCTTTAGCACAGAACTGCCTAGAAAATGTTAAGCCTTCCTCATGGTACTACACACTTTAGGATTAAAGGGTGAGTGCTCTGACATTCAGATACAGACCAGCTTTTCTTTTGAAGCAATGTGTCTTTCATACCTCCCATGTTTTAGTAGTAGACCAGTAATTGCAGTGATTTTACTCTTTCTCATTCCCCCCAGTCCTTCTCATTAAAATAAATTAATAAATCAGAAAAAGCAGATTGTAATGAAAAGAAAAAAATGGCTTTAAAATGAACATCATTCTTCTTGGAATGAGAGTTGAGTTTTGTATCCTTTGAGAATACACCAGTGAAAAAATTTAGTGGCCTGAGCTATCCCTGTTCTGCAGCTTTCTGGAATTAGAAGTGGTTCTGGACCTTGTGCTGTGCATATTTGTAGGTCAATCCTGAGCCCCAACACTGCAATTCTTTAGTTGCTGGTAAAAGAAACAAACTATAAAAGAATCACAGTGAGACAAGTCCCAGAGGAAATGACAAAGTGATTCTGAGGGGTGGGAAGTGGCAACCATGGAACACAACTTGGCTTTTGGCACCAGGTTTAAACCCGCTGTGTGATGGGAACTGAAGCATGGGGAAGATGGGGCCACTGGGAAATTCCTGTCTAACACAGGCTCTTGATGGGAAATGAAATGTTAATATGAAACTAAATTGTACGTTTTGAAAAATAATTCCTGTAGCATAACATTTCTCTTTCTGGAATGTGCCAGGAAATTTATTAGGGAGTTTTGGTTATTTAATGCTCTTAGGGTACGTTTTTGCCTGTTAAGCTTCTCAGACACAGTTGACTAATTTGTACTAAATCTTGCTAAAAGCCAAGATGTATCCCTGTTTCCTGCTAATTTCAAGGTTGGTGGAAAGAGGCAGCTAAGTAGCTAAACACCTTTTTCCCTCTAGTATTCTGTGAAAATGACATGATAAAACCAAGCTTTTCATTGCTCTGGGGATTCTTCATATGGTGTGCTTGTGATACTTTTTTTTTTATTTTAAACTTCAAACAAAATTCATTAACTTAACTGAAAGGTTTTGATGGAAAAAAAAAATCTCATTTTGATACCAGCAAAGTTACATGAAAGTATTTTAAAAATGCTAACATCAGAATGTTCATTGCATTAAAGAAAATTGCTCAGATAGAGTGTGAATCCCATCCTTTGGCAGCTGTTATATTTTATTGGCTCAATGACCCTGAAGAATGTTTATTGCTTAAGTACTCTTTTGCTGCCCCTCTTGTTCCTTGTTATTCTTCCACATTGCTGGGGGAGAGAAACCCCACAAAACTTCACTTCATGGTGCAGCAAAGACAGTTTCATGGCAGCAATGAAATGAATGCTATTCCTATTAATGAATGCTGTTTAAATCATTTTACTCAGTAATCATTAGGACTCACAATTACATCATTCCAGTTTGGCAAAATGTGATGGGGCTCACTGGCAAATGCAATAATGTACCATCCATAAAACCAGTTAAAGGCTCGTGCAGGGAGCTTGCAGGGAGGTTGTGCAGTTCCTGTTGGATCTCACCTGGCAGGATTTTACAATGCTGTGGAGAGGTTTTAGGTGTGGCATTCAGGATGATGTGTGTGTGCTGCTTGGAGTGGCTCAGTGCTCACAGGAGTTACTGCTGGGAGAGAAGGGTTTGCTTGGAGCAGAGATGTTCAGTGGGAGCACTGCTCCAGCAGGGATATTCCACATTCCCCTGGAAGCTGGACCCAGTTACTGGGAAACTTTGCAGCACAAGGATGAACATCCAGTGACACAGACAGGTGTAGGACTTTGTCACCTTTTGAACTTCAGCAGCAGAGCCCTGGCTGCAAAGAAACTTCATGCTGCCAACACCTTGCTCTGATGTTCCATCCAGGAATACAGAGTTCTGGGGACAAAAGGTACTCTCCCTTTCTCTGAATATCACTTGTGTTGTCACCTTTTCTTGCTGGCCCAGGAGTGTTCAGTGATGGAAAAATACCCCTGGTACAGCCTGATCATTAGCAGTCATGGAAACCAAGCACTGAAGAGGGCCCAGGACTTGGGTATTCAGAAGGTACTGCTCAGCTGTCACTGCACTATCACAAAACCAGTTTAATTAATGAGGATAATACAAGAAACTCAAATGAAGTAGCACAGCTAAGTGGAATACAGAGCAGCCTTAAATCAATAGCAGTCAGGTTGCATTATGAAGGAGTTGTGAGGTGCTGTTGTTCAAGCTCTGTCAAAGTTTCCTTAGCAAACTTCTGTTTTCAAGGATTTAAAACTAAGTGTAATATCAGCTTTGAAACTTGCAGCTTGAATACTGAGATTTAACTTATCATAGCTGGGAAAATACAAGGATACTCAGAGAAGCAAGCATTTTTTGAGATTTCATTTTATTTCGATCCTGCCTCATTGTCTCTAGCCTTGATTTTGTAGGGAATGTAAGTCAACCAAGACCTACAACTGAAAAAACATACCTCATAGTCTAAGAAAGAACTCATTTTCAGAATCAGATTTTGCAGCTGATGTGCCCTATACAACTCTATAAGAATTTGACTTTGCCTAAATGGGAATACATAATCTTCAGTTAAGGGGCAAATAATTTTAAATACTTTATTACCAGCTTTTAAATGTCAAATTTCATAAGACCCCACAGGCATAAGGTCATGTACTCAGATTATTTCCAGATCATTTGAAATATCAAACAATAAATCAGAGCACCTATTTTAAAAGATGGGGAAAATAAAAAAGAAACCCACCTGTTTTCAGTGGGGGTGTTTTGCCTTTGTTTGTTTTAAAGAAAAAACACATAATTTTTTGTTGAATTCATTAAGTGTAAGCTTGAATTTCAGTTCAACTACTTATGCTTAGATTTGCATTCCAACTCCAATTAATATTGGCCTTAGTATAAAACACAGACTAGCACAAGATTTTTAGTGGGGCCTGTGTCACATACAGAAACGTGTGCTCATTAAGGGGATCTGAAGGGAGCAATGTCTGGAACTGCTTCTCTTGTGAAATCCATAATGTGTTTCAAGGCTGATGTAACAGTGTGAGGATCACCTGAGCAGCTGGAGTTCCTGGTGACCTGGAGTACAGGTCGAGTCCTTGTCTGTGCTGAGTCCCCAGCTTTTGCCTTTATGGTAAAGGTGAGCTAAAAGAAGTTAATAAGCACTAATATTAAAGTCATGTTTAAAGAATAGATTCCTTCATACTCTGTTTTACCACAGTAAACCCTGCTTTACTTGTTGGCTACCTATTTATCAAGGTATTTATTTTAATAACACTAAATAAAAAATGACAAAGGCTTATTTGTTTTGTAAACACTGGTAGAGCTTCAGAAATCTGTCTATAGTGTGGCAGAGTCCTGAGAGCAGTGCTGCTTATGCTACATACATGTGAATTTCACAAATAGCAGTCGGGCTTCAAACAGATCCCACGGTGCACAGGATGGAGGGGCAGATTAGTTCTGTGGGGAGAAGAGTATCAGATTAAACATAAAGTGGCTTTTGTGATTTGCTTGAGCAAACTAGGTGACTCAGTCTCTGATCCACAGAGGAAATTAAAAGTTTATTCATGTTTGCCCATCTGAGAGGAAGATGATTGGGACAGAACATCTCTGCTGTGCTTTCTTCAAGAACCCTTTTCCATACATTTCCCCTTGGAAAGGCACCTTGGAATATGCTGACATAGTAATGTTCATAAAGCAATATGAAGTTCTGACCTTAGTAAACATCTCTAATCACTTATGGGTTTTGGAGGTTTTTTTGATACTTATAGTAAAAAATGAGAAGGAAAAATATGCATTTATGTTTTGTGGACTTACTAGGAGTTTTGTGACTTACCAGGCCAGGGAACGTCTCCCTAAATCTGCATCATGTCTGTCCATCCACAGTCTTCTGTCAGCCTTGTGAAAAAACAAGGTTCACTCTGTTGTAAAAGTTTAATAAAGGACTATAGGAGACAAAGACAATAAAGCAAAGTTTAATGGCCAGGTGCTTCTTGGCATTCCACCAAGAGCACACCTGCTATTTTGGAAACACCCTTTATATACCATTTCTATGGCATCAGCCTGTTGCATATTCATAAACAATTAAGCATATTAAAACTTTTCCCCAAATTAGTTTACATGTTCTAAGAACTGTTTAGCATAGCTCCTCCTTGGGCTACCTTTTTGGAGCATGCGTATTTCTTGGCTGTGGTTTTAGTCCATTCCTGTCATTACCTCTAGTTTTTGGACTTTGGTCTGTACTTTCTTTTGATGGTGAGTGTTGATAATTGGCATATCAATAGTAGGGGTCTTTATCATATGTTCATTGAATGTTATCCTAACTAAGCAGGCATTTTAACGCAAGTATACTTATAGCAGTTATTTCATTACTATGTCTAAGTTTAGTAACAATAGAAATAAAAACTTTATTTTTACAGCAAAGTTATTTTAATATTGCACATATAGCATCCATTTAAATATTTGCAAAAAGCCAGTATTATAATATGCATCTATAACAGCCTGTAATCTGAAGTTGAAGGTCATGTGTACGTGTTTCCAAGCCTCTCACTGGCCAGCAGACCTGGCAAAAATAATTCTGAGAGTTTTTGCAAGATCACTGCTTCAGGGTATAGAGAAATTGTACTAATCTGTCAAAATATTTCTGCTTATATAATCGCCTTTTTTTCCCCCTTTCTGAACTTGTCCCAGTAGAGAGGATGTGCCTCAGTCCCCTCTTGATTTTTCTTTTTATAGAAAAAATGTCAGCAGGACACCATTTGCAATTCCCCTTGGTGGCAAAGACAACTTCTGGGCATCAAAGTAATTTTCTTTCACATGGATTAACATGACATTGTGTTTCTGATGCATTTGCAATAGATTTTAATGTGTGGTGGCTCTTTGTGTTGAGATGGTTGTCTCTTCACATTTGTGTGTGTAACTGTGACCTCAGTGACAGCTCCTGGGTCCCCTGCTGTGGTAAATACTGGATCACAGAATGGACACAGCTTCCAATTTCCTGCATTCTGGATATTACCCTTGAAATTTCTAACAACTCTCAGATAAACAATGAATTAATTATTACACTGATCTAGTTCTCTGCTCTCGAGTACAACACATCCATTTGAAAGCTCCTCTGAACTTGAAAGGCAGCCAGCAGCTCTGTTTTCTGTCTCAGCTCATTAGTGACCTTGCTTGTTTACAGTTGCAGTTTAATTCCCCCAGAACTCATTTAGGGTGCAGCCTGCTGTTAGCGCCCCTGTAGTTCCTGGAGTTTGAAGTGTGTGTCAGATGTGGCATTCAAGATTTAACACCACGAGATATAGATATATAGATTTTTTCTTTTAAGTATATAGAATAGATTTCCTTAAGGCAAATTATTGGAAGTCTGCCCTTGCTCAACTGACACAACTGCACAACTGGGAAAATGCTGATTGGGTTTATTTGAGGAAAATTTAATGTTTCAAACTCTGAGAGGGCACTGTGCATGCTACAGAGCCTTTAGTATTTGAGAACTGTTAGCACAAGAGAGGATTACATCTTTTGTACCTCTACAAATTGATGAGACCTAGATAACCTAGATAAGATGTTCACTTTTTAATTTGGCTGAAAGGGATGATTTAGTTTGCATTTCTAGCTCCAGATTTTAAATCTGTCTCTCCTTTTTGATATAAAACAGAAGAATAAAGGAAACATATTTTTAATGGACCAAATGCATAAGCTGCTTACTGCTCCAAGCTACAGAGATAAGCAAACTGCAGGGAATGCCTGCAAGATGAGATTACATGAGGAATAATCATTTAAGTATACCTCATTCTTCCATGCTGAGGGATGCACCATTGAAGCAACTGCATGTCAATTTGGTTAAGTGTGGTGAATTCCACCTTTGTACTAAGGTGCCTAACAAAAATCAGGCCTAACCTTTATTAATGGCAAATGTTTTCTTTTATAAACTTCCTAAATTAAGTGGGCCTTGCTGCGAAAATGAAGTACTCTGTAAGCAGAATGTATAAGCAGAGCACAATGACAGACACTCTCATGGAAGCTGCTAAACAGCTTTTCCATCCTGCATCAGTGAGTGCTCTCATACATGAGTATTCTCTTTTTATTGTAGTAATCACTTACTGAACAAACCCCTTTTTTCACAGGATCACTTCTTCCTGCATTTTTCTCAATTTTGGTCTGTTTTCCACTAGTAATTTGTGATGAACAGCTTTGGGAAGAAATGGTACTCATCAGTTGGATTTTCTCAAAGTTCAAAACTGAAATGTACAAAGCAGTTCCTTAGAATTACAAAGAAAAAAAAAATCCCTTATTTTTTCCTGCCATAAATGGCAGGTTTTAACAGGTACTTTAAGAGTAAGAGTACACAATATTTTCTCTAGTAGAGCTTGGTTATTGTGTTGTCTTCAACTGTGGGAAGTTGCCTTTTATATAAAGAAAATTATAAACTGAGATGCAGCAAATTAGCTTTTGGAAGCCAAAACTCTATGTATGATAACAGTGGTAGCGGAAAAAGCTAAAAGCAAAATTTTTATGAAGAGAGTTTTGTATACAAGTAGTGGAGCCTCTGTTTGTGAGTCTTTATAATCAGTACTGCTGCATGACTCCGGGTATTCAGAACAGCAAAATCACACAAAAAACCACCCCAACACCAAACCAAACAGTTTGTTACAGCATTGTAATAGTTTATCTCTGTCAAGTCTCAGAACATGACAGAATAAATGGATTTCAGATAGCTCATGAACCCTGCAGCATCCCAGGACAGTGGGCTAATTAAATTAGCTCGTGTGGGAGAACCCACCCTGACCAGACAAAAATATTTGTGGTTCATTCCTTATGGTAACTTCATTATGTTTTACCAGTCTGGCTTAACACCGCGGCACTGGTGAAGTGCAGTTCAGCTCTGGAAAAGTGTTTCTGTTTGTTTTGTTCTCAAACAGACAAATCTCCGGTCCCTACTTAAATCACTCCAGAATTTGATGGCATTTCAGATGGCTGTGAGAAGGGGATGATGAAAGGCTGACAGAAGTGTGTGGAGCGTTCAGTTGTACAACACTCAGTGGTAGGATGCATAAACAACAGACAGAAAGTGGTTTGGGAGAGTAAAATTCCCCAGAGGATTCTGTTTGGAACATATTGCCTTATCCCAGCTCTCTTAGAGTTTAGGTTTTTTCTGTCTAAATACATGTGCAAAATATCTGCAGCTCAGCTCCTGGTTTTCCTTCCTGTTCTTAGCATGTGCTGTATAGCACAGAGAGGGGCAGGCTGGGGAACAGCAGCAGGGTGTGTTCCCTGAGAAAAGTGGAGACACATCCCATTGTTCTGGGCTCACTCAGGCATGAGAGTCACTCCTGCTGTCATCCACTGTCCCAGGAAGTCCAGGCACATTAAGCATGGATGCAGTGTGGGAAGTCCAGAAAGCAGAATTGGGAGTATTGTTGTCATGGTACTTATATTCTTTAATTTCTAGTATGAATCTTTAAACTTAGGAGTCACACCAAATGGCAGAGGGATAAAACGTTGATAGGGGCTGTGTCTATTTTTGGGTTGCATTAGTATCTTCAGATAAATGGCCCTGGTCAGTAGGAAATGAAGGACAGACTGATGCCGGGCACTTGTAAACACTGAGGGCTTTCAAGGCAATTCAACTCCAAGTGTAGAAAATTTGCATACAAAATCTGGTCTTCTGTCTCTGTAGCTAAGGCACCCATCCATCAGGATTTTCCTGCATGAATTCGGGCAGATAAGGAAACTTGAAATATTTAATGAAGAATTTACACTTTGAAAAAAAAAAAATAAATACATTCATAGCTGAGTGAGCTACTACACACCTGCTTGATACAAAAATTATGTCTAGTCTGGAGATGAAATATGATGGAATCTCCCTAGTTTGTGGAAAATATCTGGCCTTATTCAAGAACTTCTCTCAACTGTTGCTGCTTCTAACTGCACTATCAGACTCTCTAATAGCCAGTCACCCTCTCTGCAAGGGGGAATTCTGGCAGTGTTAGCTCTAGATACAGCCTGTGAATATTCTATCCTCTGAATTCCTGTGCCTGAAGGAACAGAAGTGTTGGCTTGCCATTTTCAAACCTGTTGCTGCGTTTCTTATTATTTGTTTTTCTCGTGGACACATATTGCAGACTTGGTGTTGTAAACAATAATTTGCAAACTGCTTTGTTTGCTTTTAAGTGGGTTTGTCTGACCTCTACTGCGCCTGAAGGCTTGGAGGGGTTGGGATTCTTCTAATGTAAAAAATAAAAGTGCTCCAGTCTTTATTCAATTAACTCAGATTGGCTAAGGCAGTTAATCTATTTTTTCTTTTTAATTGAAAAGCTCTCATTTTGTTCGAGAAGTTTAAAAAATATGTTCTGTTGTATTTGATGTGATTTACAGTAAGTTTATTCAGGCTGTAAAATATGCCTTTCTGCTCCTTCTATTGCTGATGCTTTTTCTTCCCCTAAATGCAAGATAAACATTCTATTACTTTTCTCCACGTCTATAAAACTCATAATCTGTGTAACCTTGGGTTTTTTTGCTGTTTCACTCACAGCTCTTCCCCTTTGTTGGGGGTTGGGTTTTCTTTTCTGTTTCTTCCCGATCACCTGGGGTATTTCTTCCCATTGAGCTGCTGATGGGAGCTGATTGCTGGGTGCTGGGACAAAGGGGGAACTCTGGGTTTTTTGGAATTTTCCCTCAGGGTGGCGGCGATGCCGGGGATTTCGGGCTGTGGGAAGGGGCTGGGCGCAGCTGCTGGCCCTCTCTCAGTTGTCGCAGGAGGGGGATCGGAGCCGCTGCTCTTGGGGGAAGAGAATTCCACTGCTGCTGCCGGAGCCCGGCCCAGAGCTGCTGCTGCTGCTGCTGTGGGTGAGCCTCTGCCCTGAGAACAGCCGCCGAACTGGGACATTACCAACACCCACCCCACTACAGACACACCTGTCCCGTCTGCTGCTGCTGCTGTGGGGGAGCCTCTGCCCTGAGAACAGCCGCTGAACTGGGACATTACCAACACCCACCCCACTACAGACACACCTGTCCCGTCTGCTGCTGCTGTGGGTGAGCCTCTGCTCTGAGAACAGCCGCCCAACTGGGACATTACCAACACCCACCCCACTACAGACACACCTGTCCCGTCTGCTGCTGCTGTGGGTGAGCCTCTGCTCTGAGAACAGCCGCCCAACTGGGACATTACCAACACCCACCCCACTACAGACACACCTGTCCCGTCTGCTGCTGCTGTGGGTGAGCCTCTGCTCTGAGAACAGCCGCCCAACTGGGACATTACCAACACCCACCCCACTACAGACACACCTGTCCCGTCTGCTGCTGCTGTGGGTGAGCCTCTGCTCTGAGNGCTCTTGTTCTGTTGTGGATTGTTTTCAGTCACGGAAATGTCCTTTCTAAAATGGCCCCAGGTTTCAGCCACGCTAAAATAAAAAGGAAAATATGGATTTTATTCCCAGGAGCTTTTTCAGCAGACCTGTACTTCTACATTGCATGATGTTAAAGACTGAAGGAACATCTCCTTTGGAATTAAAGATCATCTGTTATTCTCACACTGCTGCCAGAATTTCCTAATGGTCAAAAGATCACGAGGAAGCTCTAGCTGAGCGTGGCTCTGTTGACGTGTTTTCTTGAAGTAGTCTTGGTGTCAAAGAGACAAGATACATTTTGAGTCTCTAAATTCTCTATTGTAATCCTGGTATTCTTTTCCCCTGAAATGCTGCCACCTTCTGTTTTGTGGTTTTAGGAGAAGGTGTGTGAATAAATCAGACAAAATCCCTCACTGTCTCAGGACATAACTGAAAAGCAAAAATCTAAATGAACACCTGCCCAAACATAGCCTATTTTTTTCCATTTGAATTCCATTCATCCAGCTTGAATTGATTAAGATGGAAAACCTTTTACCACGTGGAAATTTCAGGTGTTGACGTTGTCTTTTCTTTCTGCAATCTATAATGACTTACGGGGTCGCATTTTGACAATCTATTTCCAGAGCATACATCTGTAGTCTGAATGAAAAGAAAAAATATTACAAAAGTTACTGGAAAAGAAAACACTGAAGGCTTTGTCTTTGGTATCAAGGATGAATGAGCAACATGTAAAGTTCTGACTTCCGAAGGAGTACAGGAGGATGCTGTGAGGACCTTTTTGATTCTGATGTGTTGGGGGTTGGTTTGTTTTTTTTTTTCCCCTTTTCTTTCCTTGTTATTTGTGGAATTTTTTCCCATTGAGTTGCTAAGAAGCAGTCATGACTGGGTGCTTGAGACCGGGGGAGGGTGAACGTCTCAGGTTTTTGGGAGTTTTCTCTGGTGGGGGCACGGAGATACCGCGAGCATGGAGGGAAGGTAAAAGACAGGGCTGGGGAGCTGGGGACTCTCTTTCTCTTTGGCATCGGAGGAGCACGGCCAGGCTGCCCCTTACTGCAGAGAGAATCCGCTGGAGCTCAGCCTGAGGGACCGCTCACTGTGTGCTCCTGTGGCCCGGGAATCCCGAACTTCCCTCTCCCTGCCCTGCTCGGAGCCGGCCGCCGCTGTCCCGCCCCCGCTGTCCCTTCGGTGCCGCTCTGGGTTTCTCGGGCCGTGGCCCACACCCGGCTGCCCGGCCGGCACGGCCCCACAGCTCCCGCCACCGCCGTGGCACTTCTGACACAGCTCGCCCACCGGCCCGGGCTCTCTGCTCGTTCCTGCCGGCTGGGACGGGACCGCACCCAAGGGGAAAGCGCCGGCGGCCGAGAAGGCTTTTGCTGGGTCCCCGGTTCTGTTTGTTGTTAACGCCATAGTTGTTGTTTTGTTTGCTTTGTTACACATATCAGTAAAGAACTGTTATTCCTATTCCCATATCTTTGCCTGAGAGCCCCTTAATTTCAAAATTCTAACAATTCAGAGAGAGGGGTTTACATTCTTCATTCCAGGGGAGGCTCCTGCCTTCCTTAGCACACACCTGTCTTGTAAACCGAGACATGATAACATGGTTTAACATTTATTTATTTTTTCATTCCTGTTAAAAACGGGAAGCAGACTCCCGGTACTACAGTGATTTCGGCTTTATTGAAAAAGCCCTAAAGCACGGGGGTCCCGGCTCGAGCAGGAGGAGGCTGCAGGGCCGGCGCTGGGGCTGCTCCTCGGGGCCGGGATGTTCCCAATGTCCGATGTCGAAGGCACGGTTTGCTGGCCTGGATGTCCCTTTTTTATACAGTTTTTTGTCTTTTTGGATTGGTNGAACGTCTCAGGTTTTTGGGAGTTTTCTCTGGTGGGGGCACGGAGATACCGCGAGCATGGAGGGAAGGTAAAAGACAGGGCTGGGGAGCTGGGGACTCTCTTTCTCTTTGGCATCGGAGGAGCACGGCCAGGCTGCCCCTTACTGCAGAGAGAATCCGCTGGAGCTCAGCCTGAGGGACCGCTCACTGTGTGCTCCTGTGGCCCGGGAATCCCGAACTTCCCTCTCCCTGCCCTGCTCGGAGCCGGCCGCCGCTGTCCCGCCCCCGCTGTCCCTTCGGTGCCGCTCTGGGTTTCTCGGGCCGTGGCCCACACCCGGCTGCCCGGCCGGCACGGCCCCACAGCTCCCGCCACCGCCGTGGCACTTCTGACACAGCTCGCCCACCGGCCCGGGCTCTCTGCTCGTTCCTGCCGGCTGGGACGGGACCGCACCCAAGGGGAAAGCGCCGGCGGCCGAGAAGGCTTTTGCTGGGTCCCCGGTTCTGTTTGTTGTTAACGCCATAGTTGTTGTTTTGTTTGCTTTGTTACACATATCAGTAAAGAACTGTTATTCCTATTCCCATATCTTTGCCTGAGAGCCCCTTAATTTCAAAATTCTAACAATTCAGAGAGAGGGGTTTACATTCTTCATTCCAGGGGAGGCTCCTGCCTTCCTTAGCACACACCTGTCTTGTAAACCGAGACATGATAACATGGTTTAACATTTATTTATTTTTTCATTCCTGTTAAAAACGGGAAGCAGACTCCCGGTACTACAGTGATTTCAGCTTTATTGAAAAAGCCCTAAAGCACGGGGGTCCCGGCTCGAGCAGGAGGAGGCTGCAGGGCCGGCGCTGGGGCTGCTCCTCGGGGCCGGGATGTTCCCAATGTCCGATGTCGAAGGCACGGTTTGCTGGCCTGGATGTCCCTTTTTTATACAGTTTTTTGTCTTTTTGGATTGGTTCCCGTTTGGATCCTTCATTTGCATTGTTCACATTCCGTCCAGGTTAACTGGGTTTGGTTTGGGGGGCGAGGGTGCACTCCCCTTAGGTGAAATACGGTAACCTCAGTACCGTAATTCTTGTAACTACGCTTTAAACCTCTCTTATAATACACTAACCAAACCTTTTAACAGTATATGCTAAACAATTCTTAACTATTTTACAACAGCGTCTAACCTATTTTTAACCATTCATTCATTCATTCATTCATTCATTCATTCATTCATTTTATTGCTACAAACTATACCCTGGATGTTTTTTCTTTCCTAGTTTGAGGTTTGTTCCAACCTCCTCCTACTCAGCACCTGAAAGCCTTTGCAGTCCAGTCTCACTCTTTCTGAGCTTGCTTTCTTTCACTTTTTTACTTCCTTCCTAATCACATCTACCTGGAGAAATAATTCTCTGCCTTATGTCAAAGCTCTGTTGTCTGTATTGCAGATTATGGTATTATATTGTATTTTATCTGCCCTTCTCATGCACAAAAAAAGTTTCTTTCTTGCTTTAACACCATTCAGCTTTACCTGTGAGGAATATGGATCACGTGCTACTCAGATTAAATTTAGCACTCTCAGGAAGAGTTGTCCTCTCAAATCTGCTGCCAGAAAAACAACTCGTGTTGCAATCCTACCATCCTGTTATTCAAGTAATATTTTATCAAACATTAATACTTTTCAAGCAAGTAAGGCTGGTTCATCAAGAGTTATCTCGAACAAATACTGCAGAAGACAAGTCTGTAGTAAATAATCATACAGAAGAAAACTGTTCTCCAGTCAACAAGATTAAAGTTACAAATAACTGCTAATGAGGGTCCATAACTCAGGATCTCTCCTCTTCTCCTCTGTTCCAATATATTCTTACAGGAACATAGCAGTTTGGATCCTGCTTCAGCACATAAATAAATATCTGAAGTGCATCTCTGCTCACTATCACCTGCAGTCAATCACTGTATTCTGCATGTTCACTCGTTATTTAATTTAATTACCTTTTTAATAGCCTCTCTATGCAGAAAGAGGAAATTACATTATCAAAGGAAAAACAAAAGCTTACTTGAGTTAAGTAATTACCTAATGAACAAAAAAGCATATCAAGCAGTAACAAAAGCAGTCCTAGACACTTGTGTTTCGGAAATGCAGGAGAAAATAAACCAGATTTTGTGAAGACTTCCTATGCTTATACTTCATTTAGCACTGGAGAATCATCCACAATCAATGACAGCAACAGCAACTGAGAAGGGAGCAAGCCAGTTTACCATTGAGTAAATAAAGCAAACAAGTCCCTGATTTAACTTACTGAAAAACAAAGGGAACTATAAATTGTGCATCTGAGGCAGGATGTCTCTTGCTTCCAGCACCCCTATCAGCAGCACAAAGTCAAGTCCCTTCTCCATAATGTTTAATGTGGTCTCATTCCAATTCCTTGTCCAGCTCATAATGGCATAGAGGAAAGCTGTTGTGAGTTTTGCAAGCCCTGTGCAACATTAAAGGAGGAGCTATAACTTTCTCCACCAAATGTTTAAGAGTTACAGCTTGCATTTTCCAGGTCTAAGAGCTGAGATAGTTAGACAAACACCATTTTAAATGCTTGGGTCCATCTTCCTACAGATTCCCAGTGTCAAATAAATCCTTTCATATGCCTTTACTAACTATGGCAAAATCTGTCAGCTGTCTTCAGTAACAGACTTACATAATTTTTATCTTGAGCAAGAATCAAAAGTATATCCAGAAAGTGATGAGCATAAAATCTTTCTGAATGGAAATTCTTCCTTTATGACTCCATAGAATGTTCAGACAGTGGAGTGCAGCAGTTGTGAGACAGCAGCATCTTCCTTTGACACACTCCAACAGACCCTACTTGAAACCAGAGTGGGAAGATAACATTGTCACACAGCAGGAAGCAGGATGCTCCGGGACAAATGAGGGAATGAAAGGGGGGAAAAGGCATGTACTGACAGCTGACCTCAGATACCACAATCTCAGTAGGGTAATGAGTAAAAGCTGTGTTAGCAGAACAGTGGAGAGTCTGAAGGAATAAAACAAAATGAATCCAGCTGTGGTGCCACCAACAAGCTGTTGTTATTTTCTGAACAACCTAAGTATCATTAAGGTGCTCTTCAGGGACTCAGAGGTAAAAAGGGATGGTTTTTTTCTGACAGCAGCAGCAGAGAAGCTAAAAGATGAACTGTTTATAAACACAGCTTCTTTCATATCCACCATGGCTTTAGATAGTATTTCAGTGTTTTAGACATGACTCCCCCTTGTGCAGTATTTTCCTGGAAGTGCACCAGACTATGCTCAGCTGGCATGGGGCCGTGATCCTGCTCAGGGATGGTGCAGGACCAGCCTGGGCACAGGTTAAGCCCAGAGGTGACAATCCACACACTCAGCTATACTCTTTCTCCACACTCACTCCATTCCAAGGGCCTTTCCCTGGCATCCTGAAGTGGATGGTTCTGCTGGGCAGAGGCCTCCTGGCAGTGAAATAAAGAGGGGCCAGGAGGCCAAACCAGAGAGGAAACAATGGCAGCAGGAGAGGAGTGTTATAAATGCCACGAACCAATCCGTCAATCAAATAAAAATAAATTTTTATTTGATGATAATTTTAGTATAATAGCAAAAAGCCACAATGTAGGACACAGAGTCGAGCCCGGGGTCGACACTGGGTGAACAGCGATCTGACCTCTATCGCATCAGATCCCCAATGTTCACACCAATGTTCCAGTCCCCTTGGTTTATATACAACTTGTGAAAAACGGCAATCACTCGTTTTAAAATTTTTAAAAGTTTAATAATAAAAAAATAGTAATGAAAGTAGTAATAAGAAAAATTAGGACAATAAGAGACAATAAGACAGAGAATTTTACGGACGTCCGGGTGCTGGCATTCCATCGCCAGACACACCTTGCTAACAAAGGATTACCCCTTAAAAGCAATAGACTGTTGCATTTTCATCTGTCTTATACATGATTCAAACATTCCTTTCAAATTAAGGTCTTTCTGCTTAATCTCAGCTCTTTCCTTGCATTCCGAGCTGTCGGGTAAGGAAGTAATATATCTTCTCTGGAGATCTGTTGCCTGGTACTGTTATCACTATCCCAACAGGACAGTGTGAAGAATTCCTTCCTTGTCTCCTTTTTATTCCTTAAACTAGTTACAAAATTATTCTACACTACAGTTTCTATTTTAATCTTATGCTGTAAACCAGTATTTACTATACTACTTAAAACAATACAGCACTGCTTAAAACATTGATACAGCATAACTTTCAACATAACACATACAGTATTCATTTTAATATTTGTGAAAAGCCAATCATAAAATGTGCATTTTTCACACAATTTATTTTGCCTGAGACTGACCCTATTCAGGTTTTCTTCTGACTCCACATACTCATTTTCTGTCTCGCTCCCTATCGGCTCAGACAATACCGTTCCGTAAGATCATCAATTATCAATGTGTTCATCTGGAGTCGGGTGTGGAGTGTGAATTCTTGGCTGATCTTGATTTTCTAGATCTGGTATCTTGTGGGGTACTAATGGTGGAGTCCATCTTTGGCTCACTACATCTTTAGAATTGTTAATTAGTCTCTTCCGGATCGTTAGTGAGTGTCGCAAGCGTCTCCCTTGCCTCGGAATGTGGTCAGTAGGAAGCATGTCTTACAAATATTTCAGTTCAACACTTTATGGGCATGAATTATTTAATTACATAGGAGCAATGCTCAGCTCATGCTTTGGGACTGTGTAGGGTGTTAAACCACCCACCTGTACTCTGCAGGTGAATGCACACACAGACCAAACACACCTTTACACTAAATGACATTATCACTTACGTGGGGGATGCAGCATTTGTGGCCCTTGGTTAAAAACAGAGTGAAAAGACTCTAGGTTGGTACTTTGAAAACTAAAACTCTGCAGACAGACGTTGTACATAAAATAAAGGCTGAACAAGACAAATTGCACAGACAAAAATTTATCAAAAGCTATTAGAATAAACACACAAGCATTCTTTTGGTATTCCAAGAGTTTTAAAGACCCAAAAACTCCAGGAAAGAGGTCGTCTCCTGCACACAATTGCAGCACAACATTTATTTCTAAACCCGAGGGTGAGAGCTGCATTCAGGGTTACTCAGAAGGTGACAAATTAGGATTAGAAAGATAGTACAAGTAAATCTTCCCACTGGAGTGGCAGTAACAGCTATGTTTAAGGCCGGGAAGACTTAAATGGATACACTAGCTGGAAAGTGCTTTTGTTGTGAATACTGACTGCTGGAGAGACAAACTTAAGGCTTAGTAACATAATGCTGCAAAATTTATCCTGAAAGGGTATAGGTTCTTCCATAAAAATTACATTTTCAGACTCTGATCAAAGCGTTTTACACAAGTTTTAGCTCGTATATATAAGTAATCCCATAGCTGTCATTTATTTGAAAAGAGAGTGAAAATAGTACTTGATTTTCTTCCTTTATAAATATATTTTTTTAAAATTTAAATGAAACAGAATCTTATCCTATTTCTCTACACAAATGAACACTGACACAATTTCCAAGCACATATAAAGATGATTTCCAGCTGTTTCTAATGTGCTATTTAAAGTCAAACCACTAATCCCCTAGGTACAACTGATAAACTTAGTAAAAAAAGTTAAGGCTTGAAATCTTGGATATTGTGCAATGCTAGAACTAGGTCTGAAAAAAGGCAGGTTTTCCATGTAAAGCAAAAAGAAAAGAATCAAATATATTTAAAGGAAATGTATCAGATATGTAAATTCCTTGAAATAAGCGGAAGACTCGAATGAGCAGGAAATCAGTGGATTGATTAAGACACTTGCTTGGTGAATTGTGTTTTCTTATTTACTTTTTCTAGTTATGTCTAAAATAGTAACTTGCATTCTGTGAATTCTAATTACTAGGAAATAATAATTGAATCTTTGAAAAAAATTTTAGAACAAAGAATCTTTGAAAAAAATTGTACCAATTGATTAATTATACAGAGTGAAAATCCTTTTCTGTTAGAATTATCCTGCAATTACTTCTGAATCTTTCTTCCTCTTAAATGTCTAAGAAATACAGAGTAAACTACTCTGAATTTTTCTTCCTCCTGAATGTCTAAGAAACACAGAGTGAGGTACTCCGTAAGAAAACATCCTTACCGAAACTGTGTGCTATGTCCAGGATGATGAAAAAAATATCTGAGTGTTGCTACATTTATGTTCCACTTCAGTTCACCAGTAATTCAAATGCTTCCGTCAGTGTCAAAGGACCAATTAAGTCAACTTCAGACAGTTTAATTGACCTCCTCACACACTCCTGTGAAGGAAAGGACACATCCAAACATCTGAGCAGGAGTTAAGAACAAAGTCCCCAGCGAGTGTGATGCCTTTGTGCCGAGGGACACACAGTTAATGGTTCCAGGAGGGTAATAATTACTCTGTATTAACTTTGAAAAGAAACTGATGGTAAATCTATGCATGGATGTGGGGAGGTGAATCCAGCACACAGGTGCAGTCGATAGCATCCAGCTCCTGGCTGCTTGTTGGAACATGAGCCACTCTGCCCGTGAGTGAATAAATACACAGCCAGCTTCTCCAAGCTGAAATGGTGGAACTTCTGGTTTGCCCAGAGAGGTTTATGCAGAGATCCTGAGAACAGCAATTACAGGTGAACAATCACCTCAGGCACCCCCAAATGTGTCCAAATTGCACATACTGTCCCAGAGCTGCTTGTGACCGAGCCTGAGAGATGAATGGAAGCAAAGGCTGCTTAAGGTGTGTGCACAGCACAGGACAAAGAGAAAGTTATCTCCAGCAAAATTAGGGATGCACCCAAGCTTAGCAGGTATCAATATAATCCTGCATATGAATACACCAACTTTTCCACTGCACGCTGTTATACCAATCAATAAAACCACTCTGGAAGTATTTTTTGTTCTTATTAGATATTTATATGGACAAAAACTGGACTTTACTATTCCATCGCTACCACCTTCATATTGTTTTTAAACATCCTCACTATAACTAGTGAGAAAATAATGGATTTTTACAGACCAATTCACAAAGACCCTGAAACTCTTCAATTATTTAAACTATCAGAGAAGTGACCTTAAACTGTGGTCCCAAAGTGAAACATTTATTTTATAAAGTCTATTTGTGTGTATCCACTAAAGTGAAACACTTATTTTATAAAGTCTATGTATGTGCACCCACCAAAAAGTGTCTGATAATGAAAAAAATAAATTGATGAAAGGAGCAAGATAAAAGTGAAAAAAAAACCTAACTGATTTTTATAATATTACAGTTTAGACTGAAGTCTTCAGTGTAAGGAAATTGATGGAAAAGATTGACATTGCTGCTTCAGATCTGCTGATCTGAAAAGTCTCTGCTTTTTTTTTCTTTTAAGGATATTGTGGGAATGCAGCTGGCTGGGATGAATAGTGGTTTAGACTTGCAGCATAATGCAGGAGGCATCAGCCTGAGGCCATGGGAAGCAGGACACTGAAAGGGAGATACCTGGTCAGGTCATGGGAGTTGGTATGTTAATAGTATGTTAATAGAACTATTCTATATTAGGTCATGTTTCTAGTTCTGGTTCTCAGTTAGTCTGGAGCCTGTTACAAACAATGTCATGTTCTGGGTTCGTGTTCGTGATTGGACCCACACCCTCAGAACACCCCTGTATCTTGTTATGTTTGCCACGCCCCTCTGTCTTCGGATCTTGCTCCTCAGACTGCACAGTTTATGCATTTGTTATTTTGCTATTAAAGATCTTTACTTCTGAGCAAGTTCATCACACCCATTCCTGTATCTTATGCCATGCTCCCCCAGGCCGAGCCAGACTAGGGATCACACTGACTGCGACAGTGTACTTTTACCTTTTGGTGCAGACAAGACAAACCTCACACATAAGGTACTTTTTTTTTGTCCCAGATGGAGTTAGGAAACCTGTGAGGTGTTGATGCATGGCAATTTCTACCCTCTGCCAAAAGTTACCAAGGATGTGGAGCTCTTCAGTAGCGTGGAATTCAGAAATGGGGCCTGAAAAGCAAATCTGAGCAAACTCCGATTGTTCTAATGTGTCTCATCGGAGCACAGCATTTCTCACAGAATCCCATTAATAAAATCTCCATAACAGCATGAAACACAACATGCCACACTGCTGGGAATGCTCTCCCACCTTCCTGCATGTACAGGCTGTAAAACTCCTCGGATCCTTGGAACCAAACTCCCCCTTCATCTTTTCCATGTGCATACCAGAAGATGAGAAGGATGACTGGTTACTTAGGGCTGGGAATTAATTTTATGACTTTTTCCCTCCAGCTATTTCTTTATAAGATTCTGCTCTAATAAAAAGCCACCTCAGAGACACCTTAACACACCTTTGGAGCCTTGTGAAGGCTCTAAAGAAGGTGAATGGAAAGTGATCAGGTGTGCAGAGAGCTGGGCAGCTCGGGGCTCCCATCCCAGGAAATCTGGCATTAACCTCTTGGGCAGCTCTGGAAGCATTCAGTGAGGGAACTGCACAGATTTCCTGCAGAGGAGTCAGGCAGGTGTGCGGGCTAGCCCACATCCAAACTTCTTCTGGCAGCTCTTCGCTTTGTTTGCAAGAATCAGTTTCAAAAGTCAAATATTTGAGCTTTATGAGGGCAGTAATGATATTGTAGGTAATATGAATTTACACAACTGGCTTTATCATCAGGCTTTTAACTCCTACGTATATTTTAAAAAACCAGGACATATAAATGCTGCAAGTCTAATAAAAATCAAATTAGGCAGATTTTTAAG
This sequence comes from Irena cyanogastra, assembly GCA_013397155.1. Classification (NCBI taxonomy): domain Eukaryota; kingdom Metazoa; phylum Chordata; class Aves; order Passeriformes; family Irenidae; genus Irena; species Irena cyanogastra. The sequence continues at coordinate 544,442 of VWZV01007367.1, forward strand.
TAGTCTGGTGAAAATTGAGGCCAAGATGCTATCTGATAGCAATTTGTACAATTTATTTATTCTGCCTATTACCCTGATTGTAATGCATGGAATTTATTCTGCTTTCTACCATGAACTGGCCAGGGCAAGATGACCAGAAGAGCAATTATAGTCATTTGTTATAATTAGTGAACTGAGGCAAGAAGACTAAGTCTGGAGGTTTGGTTCAGGCTAAAAGACTGAACCCACAGGGAGTCCCACGGGGAGCTGTGCACCTCTAGAGAAGGGAAGATGCATGGCCACGGGCCCTGCTTTGCCCCCAGGGCATGAGGAGAACATTCTTCATCTTCTGTTTGCCTGCCTGAGACCAATGTCTCCTATAAGCTTCCAAATGAAGATTAATTAGAGAGGTCCTGAGTCTGCGAGTTTGTGTTCCAACAGTTTCAACTCTGTTCTTTCCTGTTCCAGTCAAAGCTCACCAATTCTCTCCCTTCACCAAATCCTGTGACATTCCTACAGATTTTTGTGTGTTTGCAGATATTTCTTACAGTTATTTGTGTGTTTACACACCCCACCCAGGGCCAAAAGCAGCAATCTCTCACTTGATTTAAATCTAGTCCCAGTGGTATGAGCCAGAAAATCATCCCCTGGAGCTGCAATGAACCCCCCTAGGAGTAACCCTGATGTGTTTATACAGCTCAGACTGGACAAGAGTTCACCTGCCCTGGAAAGGAGGCACAGGTAATAAGGGCACAGCTGGACCCACCTCATGGCAGGGCTTCTACTCCAGCAAGCAGACCAGCACTCTGGAGTCAGTTACTTCTGCTTCTGGAGCTGAGTCTATCTTCTCAAAAGCAATAACAAAAAAATGCCCTGGAAGTGATGGATGGACATTATCAAGTTATTTATGAGTATGAGGGAAAGCTGCCTTGTTGCTACTGCCTCCCCATTTGCCAGTGTCATTTTTGGAAATGCTCTAGGCCTTTTCAGCTCCCTTGCTCAGAAATGAATATATAAATATGGAGGGGCTCTCCTTGTGTGTGAGAAGCTGCATGTCTTTGAAAGACACTGATATTTCAATATAATAAATTGCTGGATCACATTTACAGAGTGTTTGGTACCCTGTATATGCTGACTGTGCGTTACAGAAGTGCCTAAGCTTGCAGACTTACAGCCTAGCAAACAAATTCATGTTTAAGGGTAGGCAGAAAGGAGACACCTCTTTGGTGGCTGAAAGCATGAAGGCTTTTCTTCATTTCCAAGCTTTCTAGAGAGGAAAAGAGCAAGCCCATGTGTACACACACCTATGCCATAAAAAGTGTTCATTGCTGGCTCTGTGCCTTGTAGGGTAGAAGATTAAATATGCATCAGCATCACTGTTTCACTGGAGGTGGCACACAATAAAAGGTCAGGGAGTTTCCAGCAGCTAGTTGATTTTCCTGCACCCTAAAATATTTGCATACTGTCAAATACTATATGAAGTGACATAGCTTCCCAACAAGGTGAAGAAATTATTAAAATGTTCATAACACCATAGTAGAAACCTGTGTAATCTTTATAAGTGGTTTTCATGGTGTATGTTAATTATTTAGCAGAATGAGTTCCCTGCCTAACAGAAATACTTAAATAAAGAGATGACAAAGAAAGAAGGAGCACAGCACAGTATCTTCAAAATATACTCTTGCAAAATGTTTTCTAAGCATATTTTTGATAGAAAAAAGTAAAAGCAGGCCCTGTGTTTTTCCTACAGCGTGTCTGAAAAAAACCACATAACCTATATTTTCGCCTCTCTGCAGAGATCCAGGAGAGACAATTGCCAGATTGCTGCAGACAAAATCTTGTTCCGTACACCCAGTTGTTCACCACTGCTGAACAAAGCGCTTTGAAATCCGTCGTTAGCGGGGGCCCTGTGTTGTTTCTCAGTCTGATATCTCACTTGTTCTACACAGGCTTTTTCAGTGTCATTCCAGATGGCTTCTGACTCCCCAAAGCAGCATCTCCAGTACCCCTCCTTCTGGAAAATGAATGCTCTCCTTCCTCAGAGAGCAGTAACAAAGAGACAAGAGCGTGCTTTCATCCAGATTTTTGATAACTCTGTTCTGTAGTGTCTGCCTTCATTTTCTTTCATTATGGTTCATCAGAGCTCTGGGAAACTACTCAAAATGATTCTTTGAGGCTTTTCCCCCCCACAAAACTGGTTGCTATTTCGTGCAATTTTACGCCTTCTCAGACCACTTTTCCATAAGATTTGACAAAATTGCCTTCTTATTTTTTGTGTCAAAACCAGCAAAATGCCAAAATCAGATTCTTTCTCTTGATTTGGAATGAATAGATGTTGGTCTAATTTCCTGGAAAGCAACCATTCTACTAGTAACATAACAATTTAAATATATAAAACCCCACAGAATTTCTTAATAACATGGAGATCCTTTGTCCTCTTGTACATCCTTTAAAATAGTAAATATTTTTTGGCTCTTTAGGAAAATATTTTTGTGTTTTAAGAGCTGTTGAGTCTGTGGTCACACTTTTTTCTTAGTTTCAGAATATCTAGTTCCACATATTTTGTATAAGATATAAATTGCAGTACAGCCTGGTATAATCCAAATCCAAGAAGGCACATTGCATATTTCCAACTAAAATGCCTTTCCAAGGAATTATGTTTTTAAATAATGAGCGTGCTCACATCACACCTTGCTGCAGAGCATTGCAATATTTATTTTTTCTGAATCCTTTGCTCAGCTCTGCGTTATTCACACCTGTTAATTATTTTATTTCTGCCCTGATAGTGGGTATTATTTTATTTCTACCCTGATACTCTGAGGTAAGTCTTGTCAACACACCTGAAAATTTGATTATCTTCTCCCAGTTCTCAGTGCCTGCAAAGTGCCTTAATATTTCTCTTCTAAATCGAGATGTTTCCTCCCAGTGATGTAAAATGTCAGCTAAATGTGCACAGAGGATGAATCCCAGGTTAAAAGTGACCACTTCAAGTATTCACATTTCAGGTGCTCCAATCCTAAGTTTTAATAGACCTCACTGTGTACTTACCTGGGCTGAACTCCCTCAGTTTGTCAGTGAGGATGTTACAGATGCATGGTGGAAAACCTTCCTGAAGTCAAGATGGACAATGTCTGCTGCTCTCCTCTTGCCTGCACTTAGGGAATGAGAGAGTTGACCTTGCACAAAAAGCTCAAGTGCCTTTTGTGACCTAGGAAATACCTCAAATTTTGAATATTGATTGGAATGTTCATCAGTCCTTCTTTTCTTCCTTGAATGAATTGCATCTGGCTAATGAGTGGTGGTGGTGTGTGTTGGTTTATTGAAATTCGTTCATTTTTCCCATGCAATGTTGGTATTTTAAACCAAAGACTGATACTTTAAAGTCTGGCTTTAAGCCAGGCCTAAATATTTTTATAGTGTAGCCACTGTGTGTACAGTCTGTGTGAAAACTCGAGGCATTTTTTTAAGAAGTTGAAAAAAGGGGTTAAGAGAACCACACTCAGTTCATCATTTGAATAAAATTCTGTGTAGTAAATAGGATGAGAGGCCAGATGAAAGTCTTAACAGCTGCTTTTTATACTGTAGAACAACGCTCATGTGCCAAACTTCATTCTGCATTTCTGTTAGCTTTTCCTTTTTCTCTCCATCTGTATTTTCTGTTGACTTGTGCAGCGTACGACTGTGTCAGCCTTTTCTGTTTCAGTCACCCTGAACACTTGCAACCTGCACCATCAGCAGGGGCAAGTTTTCTGCTCCGCAGAATATATCCTCACATTAAATTTCGTGCCTTGCTGGGGTTCCCATTACTGCACTCCTGGTGTGCAGACTGCAGTTTGTCTCTTGAAGGATGGTGAGGCTGCTTTGAACAGGAGGCTGCACCTCCAGACCTGTCCCGCTGCTCCTGCGGTGCTGCCGCGGTGTCGGGAGAGCAGCGGCAGGGCTGGGATTGACACAGCCCTGCAGCTTCACACAGGAGCAAGAGCTGCTTTTATGGACTCATGAACCTCACCCCTTTCCAGGCTGGCTCCAGAGTAGGCTGAGAATTGGCTTGTCTTGCTTCCCCCCGCAAATCTACTTCAATTTACAGGTGCGGCGGTGGTAACCAAAGGGGGAGAAACTCAAGGGAGAGCATGAAGAATGTGCTGGAGGCTCTGGAGCCCCTCTGTGCCGTGCAGCTGGAAGGCTGGAACAGTGCCATGGTTGTGACAAGCCCCTTTAATGCACAGCCACTTCAGCTGTATTGTTGAGTCCCTTCGTAATGTCCATGCTGCTTGCCTCAAAAAAGTAAAGTTTAATTGTCACCTGAACCAGGGAGATTTTGCAGACTTCAGGCATAAAAATGAAAATGATGCCACCTACATGCTTTTATAACATTATAGAAAATATATTTCATAAGAGAGTAGCCAGTACCAAAAAGAATTTTGTAAGGTACTTTGCAAATATTGACTCTCTTGATCATATCCCAGGCTCTGCCACACCCAAACTAAAAGTGTCCATTAGCTGAAAATTTGCCTTCTCTTGTTTTATCTTTAGTCTCACAGAGCAATCAGTATGTTATGAAAGAATACCTTAAACTGAGCTGAGACCAAAAAGCACATACTCAGTTTGTATTTAACTCTTAGGTGTTACAGAGCTAATATATTCAGCACTCTTTGCATCATGTAAAATATAGTTGAGGTTATGGATAATTATTTTATTGTTGCTTAATGAATTGTTAAAAAAAAAATCCAAAATGTTTCAGATAATATTTGCTATTTTTTAGTGCCAAGTCACATGCTTATCTGGATTTTTTTGGCCAGCTGTAAAAAAAAGTAGTAGGGAAGTAATGTCTCAAACACAGGAAATGTTAGAAGATTATGAAATGTGAATGTGTTGTAGTGTAAATTTTGTGATCATCCTTAGAGTTGAAACCTTGAATCTCAAACGTGCATTGCACGAGGACTTGAGACCAAACCCTTCCACATTTTAAATGGACAGGGATGTGTTGACCTTGGGAGATCAAAGTAAATTCTGGGAGTAGATGGGGTGGAATTTTTTAAAATACTTTTGGCTTTAAGAAACAACACGTGGAATCATCAGGGCCACCAAGCAGCCAGAGAAATGTATGGATAGGCAAGTGATGGAGAGGATGTGGATTGGTTTGGTTTGGTTTGGTTTGGTTTGGTTTGGTTTGGTTTGGTTTGGTTGGATCCTTCATGAGGCAAGGAAAGGTAGTATGTCCTTACCCTGATGGAGACTCCTCAGACTGAGCAGGCAGCTTGCATCAAAGGATGTGATGGGATGTGTTACCCAGGCTGATAAGAGGAGTAGATAAGGAGTGTGTCTTTGCTTTGTGATCTGTGATGAAAGAGGACAAGGACAGAAGAATAGCAGGGTAAAAAAAGCCTGTGAGATTCTCCTGATAATACAGGAGACAGAAAGGAAAATGTTGTTAGGTATTGTCAGGGTGTCGAAGGAGAGTCACAAAATCGGGGCATTTGCTACAGAAGTAACTGGTGTGAAAAATGAGAATAGCACAAAGTACTTTTGAAACTGAGCAGTGCAGTTTTGCTGGTTGAATTAAGAAAACTTACCCTTGACTCCCTCTATCAAGGCAGCTCTATATCGCTCTATTGGGCAGCTGATATTTAATATTGGGTTCTAAGTACTAAAGGTTAGAAAGACAATGCAAGACCAAGTGATTCTAATATGACTTCCATTAGGAAGACATAACAGGAAAAAATACGCTTATAAAGAACATAATATTTCTGCTTCAAAATATTACTGAAATTTTTCACTAAGGGAACGTTGGGTGACTTAACATTTAAAATCAAAATTATAAGCTTTTAGCCTATGCTTGCCTTTTAGGGTCCCTGTTACTTGTTTAGTCCCAGAATTTCCCAGGATTGGCACAAAGTTGGCATGCAGTTCAAAATTGCAGGTGCTCTAAATGGGGCTATTTGCACAGAGGAAGTGAATTGCCCATAATTTTGCAATTTCCTGCCTGGATATTATGAGCTTTATCACAGATTGTGTCCCATATCTGTGCCTTAGCAGGTAGGAGTGTGAGGTTGGAATAACTCTGGTTGCTAGGAGCTGACATTATAAAAGTGGTTGAAAGGACTTTTTATTCCATCATCACAACCCAATTAAGCTTTTTAATACTTCTGAGAAATCATCCTTGGTTTCTTTGTATATCAGATAAATCTTTGGCTTTTAGACAAGCCCTACTTTTGCTTGCAGAATGACTATGATTAAATGTTACTTTTACCTATGAGAGACAAAATGCACACAGATATATTTTTGCACCTACTCACCATTGCTTTTCTGCGGCATCCATTGCTCTCTTAAATATGTCTCTACAAACACATAGCAAAAAAAAAAAAAGGATAAAAAAATAAAAATAATGGAGTCAGTCTTTTGGATTGATTGGTGTTTGCAAAGCTAGAGAGAAGTGCTGGAGCAGTGCACAGCTGGCACGGGTACCTCAGACCACAGGGCTCAGGATGGGCAAGGACCTGTTGGAGCTAACAGCAGCTCACACAAGGTGCCTCACAGCATTATTCTTTTCCTCTTTACCCACCCCTCGTTGTTGTTCTTGATATACAATAGTTCTTGAATTACAATTTGTGGCTGCTTTAAATCTAAGGGCAGTTAGAAAATAGCAACAAACAGTTTGCTAAAGCTTTGTGTCTGTGCTATTTCATGCTTTGTTCCATTTTTAATGATTCCCTGATTCTTTGAATGTTTATAATGTTCATACACTTTAATAACAGGACAAATTCTTGCCAAGCAGTACAACTTGTGTCATAGAGTTGTTGGAAGTCCTGTGAGGAGCAGCTGAGGGAGCTGGAGGGCTTTAACCTGGGTGCACTCAAGTAAACGACTCTGGTTTGACAACAGCACTATTTTCTGAGTTAGGTTTCATCTGCCAGTCTCATTTCACGTGTGTGAGTGCAAGTCATCTTGAACGACACTAACTGCTTGCTCTGAGTAGTGCTCTTCCTTTGCAGATTATATTTCAGTTTATTTTTTCCCACTCTGATTGACTGTACCTTTTCTTGCTCTGCTCACCTGACTCTGCTCCCCAGAGAAGGGCTGCAGGATGCTCTCTTTGCCTTTAGACCACCATTATAGGAAAAGCAGGGGGGAAAAAATCTCGCCATCCTTTCAGCAAGAGGGAGAAAGGGAAAAGATAGATGTGACATTTGCTGGCTCATAAAATGATGCAACTATTCAATTGAAGTACCCAGTTTTTCTCTCGTGGGGAAGTGCATTTAAGCACAGTTTTTTTCTGTAAAAAGGAGTCATATTCCACAGGCACCAACAGCAAATCTCTATTCGTACCAAAAAAATGAGGAGACTGTCTTCCAAATAAAAAGGCATCCAGAAAATGCTGAACTTTCATATGTAGGCCTGGAAATGAAAAGTCAGTTTAGATTAGCTCCTGAGACAAGGCACTAATGATTTTCTGCCTTTGGTTATACGTAGATTTAATCTTGGAATCATCAGTGAGATTACAAACGTAAGTCATAGTTCTTTATCTGTGAAACAGACATAAAGGAGTGTAAGAACAAAAGGCAAAGCCCAACCAGTATTTGCTTTTGCTTGGGTAAGTTGGTTACGGGTGCAAAAACAGCCTTAAAAAGGCTTTTCCAAGCCCCTGAGGGTTATGTCAAAATGTGAAGACTTGGCACTGAGTTTAAGAATTATTTTTAACCTGGCTCAGCTCGCAGTCTTTTTCAGAACACACTGCAGAAGGGGACACTCTTTGAGCCAGGTCTTATGAGCTCAAAGGGGACCCATCTCACCCTAGAAAGCCCAGCTCCTCGAAATGGCATGAAAATGGCAGGATGGCCTCTGAGGCAGTATTAGAAACAGAAAAATGTTTAATAAAAGGCAAATATAACAAAACTCTTACAGAGAAAACCCAAGCCAGAGGCAGGAGGTTCTTGCTCCTGCTAAAACCCCCCACAAAAGCAATTAGTTCCTTTGTTCTCTTCTTTTTCTAGTGAATTGCTTAGGTGGGACTTCTTGGCCTCGGTCCAATCGGCCAGCCCCGGGTCTGAGGTGAAGTCCAAAGGTCCTGTGAGGTGTCTCTGCCCCAAATTTGGGAGAGAAACTTCTGGGCTTTTTGAGCAGATAAAGAACAAGCTGGTCACTCTGTGAACAGGGGCACATGCCTACACACTGCCAGGTGTATTTTCCTGGGAACAACAGAGGAAGAGGCACAGTGAGTGTGGGGTGAGAGTGAGCAGTGAGAATAGAGGCTGTGTCTCATCTTAGGGCCTTCCCACCTCACCTGTGCATGTCAGAGAGGAATTCTGGCTTTTAGAAGTTATTTGTCACAAATAAGATGGTGAAATGAGGGGTTGACTTCACCAATATCACTGTGCTTTCAGATCTGATCACATGTGCTGGAGCAAGAAATACAGTCCCATTAAAGAAACACCAACACATTTGCATATTGATTTAGATGCAGGAGAAGGAAAGGCAAAAACCAATAAAGGTAGTTCAGTTAGATCATCCTGCATACATGGAACATATTTGAGAGGTGAATAAATAATGTTATTGATAATTTTACGCTTGTTTTCACACCGTGTTTTGTGAGAGTGTTTTACAGATCTTTTCTACTGGTTCAAAAGATTTCTTTCATCCTCTCTTTTAATTAAGTGAAAGAATGCCTGTTTTGGTTCTCTGCTGTAATAAAATAATGGAAAACTTCCTGGCAAGGGAATATTGCTATTAATGCTGGTTTTTGCTTACACGTTTTACTGACTGTATAATAAAAGGAGAGAAAGATTATTCCTTATCTGCCCCTTTTTATCAATCAGAAAATAGGAACTAAAATCTCAGAACTCCATCTCAGAATAATTTTTATGATTTCCTGGTACTTAAAAAAACCCATAATGTGATTATGCTAGTAAATTGACATTTGCCTGTGTACTATATGTTTTGGAGTAGTAAACAGATAAATATTTCAGGAGGTTTTTGTGAAATCCATATATCATAAATTTCAAACAATTATTTCACTTTCTATTTTTGAATTTTAAAAGGCATTTGCAGGAAAACACTGCTGGTCCAAAATGACCAAGTTACTGGCATTAAATCATTTTTCCCATTTACTTTTCATGTTTAATCTCGGCCAGCAACACAAAAGCCAATTAAAGTGTTCAGGGTTTATTTCTGCAGATTTTACTTCGAGAAATTGGAGAGAGATGTAAATTATTACATGAGAAGTGTGTGTCAAGAGCTAATAAATTCCAGATGAAAAATATTTCCCCATAATGGGACGCTGTATCTTTACATTTCTTTTCCAAAAACCATACACTTTTTATTTCTGGGCATTGGGCACTCACTTTTTGGTCACTGATTTTCAGAGACCCCAGCAATATTTAAAATAACCCTTACTTGCCGTGGAGTTTTATTCAAGCGAAATGACCTCTTGATGGTATTTTTCAACATGGAGGGAATATATCAGATTTGTCAGGGTTTAAAAACAAGTTATATTCCAGTATGATTCATTATGTAGAGCTACTGGGAAAAAACCCTTTTCCCAAGAGCAGCAGGTAGATGTTTTCAAGCATTACACAGACACCTAGAAGTTCTCAGGGACATCAGATCACTGCAGCAGAAACCTTCATGAGCCAAGTCACCAGCGTGGCTGGCTTTGGTTTCTTTCTGGTCTATGGGAGTCTGAATCAGGGGATTCTAACATATTCTATTAGAGAGCAGTGATGTAGTGTGAGTTTATAAAAGGTGAAGGGTGAAACCCAGACTTTGATAGACTCTAATTAAAATTCATGGATGATTTCTAAACTTTCAAATTACTTTTTCAGTAGTACAACTGTTAGAAGTGGATTATATTAAGAAATTAATATTCTGTTGTTGATTACTTAATTCACAAATGTATATCTTTCTTTCTGGCATTTGAAGTTAATGTTCTCACATGGAAAAGAAGCTGGCTTTATCTGTGGGAATGCAGCCATATTATACTGCCCTTCTCCATGCAAACACAAGTGGCTGGGGAAGTTGCATCAGATTCGGGTTTTTATTTTGCTGTTTCTTTTTACCCTTGGTCAACTGGATCCCCCAGCAAATGACTTTGCTGTAGGAAATCATGACTGACCTTCCTCCTTTTGCCCGCCCAGGTCTCCAGGGTCCAGGAGAGATGGAATAGTTCCTGTGTGTTCACTGATCCTGTGTGAACTGTGCAGTTTTAGATGCGTCCCTGTTCACAGAGCTGCCACTCCAGATGTCTGGTTTGTGGATGGGAGAAATAACTGTTGGTCCTACATTTAATGGAATGAGATCCCTAAATTTGTTTCTTCTTTCATAGGTGGGAGTTGCCATGGCAGAAAGAGTTTGAGCTGTGCCTTTAGAGACTCTGCCCCCAGAGTGCCCAAGTGACTGTGTTTGAGATCCCGTGGGGTCTTGGGCAGTATGAAGTCTTATGAAGTGTCTCATACAAAAACCACTGAGAAGATTTCTCAGTGTTAGTAAAATGCAGTGATCTATCCCCAGGTGCCGTCTACCAAGGCACAGTGGAGTGGAGTTATCAGCAAAACCAGTTGTTTGCAAAACCTGTCTGATTTTCTGCACCATGGTTTGGTTTGAAATGTCCCTGTACTTCTGCTGCTTAACCTTTTCCTGCCTAATGGAAAACACCTCAGTCACTCTCCCTGTACTGAAGAAAAGCCTGTCAAGTAAATGAATACATTAATGGCAACAAAAGCAGGCCCTGTCAATTACTAGGAGCATTAATTATTACATTAATAATGATGTCGTTTAAATTGTTTTAAAGGCATATTGGACATTGCAATTCATTAGTTTCATTTGAGGTTTCAGCCATGTGTGCTAATTGAATTATATGTATTTTGGCATAGCAGAATTCCCATTATGTTTCCATTCCACCTAGCTCTCATCTGTCTTTCCTGAAAAAAAATGAAATGCTGCTGTTAGGATAATCCTTTGAAGCTGAATATTAAAATATGTATTACACTGCAGACTGCACAGTGATGTAAAAAAATCTAATTTTTTCCGTATCATAATTTTGAAACTGTGCATAGTTTTCCCCTAGTACCCTGCATATTTCATTTATTTTTTCCCCCATTGTGGAACATCTAATTAAGTAATAAATTAAAATACATTATTATTTATCTTTTCCTTTTTTCTCTTCCTACGTTTAATTTTCATAACTTTCTCTTTGGAAATTTTGCTTCCTTTTTACAGTAATTTCTTTTAAATAGCACCTTTTAGTGTGTAATATATGGTCCATATATATAAAGAGGCCACTGACATTACAGAAATTCTGTGTTAGGTATTAAACCTGTAAATACCTTTTTCCCTCAGTTAATGAATGGCACAACTAGGAAAAGAGGTTTAGAATGCATTTAAGTTTCAGTAAGTGAAAACAACTCCTAATTGGAAAAAGTACTTTTTTCTCATCAAAGATTCTGTTTGACAAGAAATTCTTTACCATCCCTATTTCCCATTTTATCTAAATACATCTTAAATATCAAGACCAGGTTTCTGTCTTTCCAGCCTACATCCCAAGAGGTGTCTAAGGAAGCCTGGTCATTAGGAAATACTGCATCTTTCTCAGATGCTTTCTCTGACCCAGGATTTTCATAGCACAGCAGGCAAGACCGAGAGTTTTTGGTTTTAAAAGAAAAAAGCTTTTGTTTGGAAATAACAAATATCCAACAGCTTTAAAATGCAGTTGTTGTGGCAGCGATTTGGGTAAAACTCACTGTTTCTCTTGTGGCTTCATTTAATTTCAAGTCATTGATGCTGTATTTTACTTCCTATTCTACAAAATATTGCTGACAGTCTTTTATGGGGAATTGGTATGGGTAAATGGATTCAAAATTGTTCGCTAGGAAAACCTATGGAGAACCAGAAAATAAATATCTCTATAAGCATAAATGTATTCTGAAAAATGAATCCTGAGTAGCTGGACTGATAAGATGCATTTACTGCTACTTTAACTGTATTTAGAGGAAAGAATTGAATCATTCTTTGAAGAAGATTATTCTGTTCTATCTGAAGAAAAGCTCTCAACATGTTTCATACTGTCCTGGGTAACATTGAAGGGAACATTAAATCCATACTGGTTGGAAGCTGAAAGTTGGTTAAAAAGAAACCTTAAGAGGGATGATCTTTCCTGGAGATGGGAATTGGTCTTTTCTTGGAAGATCTACACCTACATTCAGTCAAGAATTTGTGTACTCACAGAAAAATGAGGTTTTTAGTGACATTCCTACCTTAGGATTTGTTTGGTGGCTGTTTGGAGATGAAGAGCTCGGTTGGCAGAGTTTCCTATAAAGCAATTTTCAGGAGCCATTAAAAGGCATTCTCACAATAATCCTTTGAAAAGGGGAAACTTTTCTGAGGTCTGCAGATCTCCAATGTCCAGAAGGGGGAGGTTGATCCAAAGCAGATGTATTGGTGACCACTCAGCCTGTGAACTCAGTGATGGCCAGTTGGACATAATGCAAATTCATAGCAAGTATTTAAAAATATTTGAAATATTTTTTTAAGCCATGATAACTATTAAAAAACAAAAGAGGAGGCTAAGGGAATGGCACAAGGAATACTTTCTAAAAGAAGTGTCATATCATTTATTTATCATTTTATTTAAAATTATTTCCAGAGTAGATTTTGACTGATTCATATTTCCTTTCCTTTTTCATTTTTGTTTGTTTGTTTGATTTTGTTTGTTTGTTTAGGAGAGAAAAAACAACTGGTGGTTTTATTTTCAGAGCCATAATGTGCTTGAATTCTTATTCTGAGGAGGCTAGGTTTGTTGAAGGAGAAAATGAGTAATCCAAGTCTTTGAGTTGTGACTGCTTTATATCCCATGTGTTTTTTCACCCATTTTTGCTTCTTTATTAGCACTTTTCACTGTTGTCAGCTCAAACAGATTGAAAAGTAATGGTGAGGTCCAGCTGCTAAGTTAATGCTGACAGAGAACAAAATAATTTTAGAGTAGACAGCTAAATTCCTCTGCAATCTGATTCAGTCTTCTGGCATGGGGGGCACTGTTTCTGTTCGGTTCCAGCTGAACTTTGTGGTTGGAATGTGAAATACCCCAACGAGTCAGACTTTGAAGAATCAGCTCGCTCTTCAATTAAACTACATCACCCCATTACTTCTATTTACAGCTTTTAAATCAGCTCCCACAAAAACAGTTGGGGAAAGAAGGCTTCACAATGTTATAAACAACAGCAGAGGGACTTGAATAATTTAAGCAAGCTGCATGGAATAATTGGATGCCATGCACTGCGTATGATCAGCCACTCCAGTTTTTTTTCCTTGTTCTCAGTCCTTTGATCCTTTGCCTGACATCAGACAAAGGAGTAACAGATACAGAAAACAAGGTAGCTGGAGCAAAGGGGAATGAGCTGACAAATCAAACACCATATCAAACAAACTACCAAAAAACCAACAAATCAATGTGTGACTGCTTAATCTTTTATACAGAGAATCTGGGACTGAGTAGGTCCAGTGGGAATGATTAGTCTTCTCCTTCCTCTGTATTTTTAAACTACTTTTCTGATTCTTTTTCTCATTCGAAGGGCTTGTTTTGCTTTGTTTCTAAGGAAGAAAAGATGCTCCTCATTAAAACTTCACTGGCTAACAGGGAGTGATGTTGCCAGATCACTGTGATTGTCCCTCACCCAGAGGAGAGAATAATGTCTGGATCATCCTTATTCTCTGCAAGACTGTAAGAAAGAGCAATCTTTTATGTGCTCCCATACTTGCCATAGAACAACAGATCCTTTTATGAGAGCCCTTAAAAGGTAGCTCTGTGTAAGGACTTGGGGATTAGTTCTGGCCCCTGACTTTCAGGTCTTGGCTCTGGCTGCCACCATTGCATAAACACCATGAAAAGTGCTGTGTTCTGCAACAACGTGAGAGTGAATGTGTCCAGCGTGAGCTTAGATATTTTCACAATGCTCTCCTTTATGCAAAGTCATTTAAAGAAATTTAAACGTGTCAGAATTAGAAAATGTCATGCAGGGAAGCACTGAAGTTAATTTCAGTTTTTAGGTCTAGGATGACCCTGAGGAATTCTTCAGACAAGCTAAGATATTTCACAGAGCAACATAATTCATTGCACCTTTAATCATCCTGTTGTCACTGCAAGTTTAAACATCCAGGAAAAATAACCATTTAAGAAATAGAATGGCCGTAACACAGATTTTTATGACCAACCTAGATACTTCTTTAAGAGTACTTTAAAAAAAAGTCTTTGTGTGAATAATGATGTTGTAAAACTGGAGATGTAGCTTTAACGTTTATTGTGCCTCAGCAATTTCCAATTTGAATATGCTGAAGTTTGCAGGAAAAAACAAAAGTTTCTTTTTCTGAAGTAAAACATGTAAAATTTGGGTGTCTCTTCTGTGGATGGAGTTGCTAACCTGACAGGTTTTGCAGACCAGATGCTGATGTCTGTAGTACCTGCACAGTACTTTTGTCTATAAAATTATTTTCAGAGTGTCCTGAGCATCTTGTGTCAAGAGACTCGTGGTGCTACCCAAGGGGACAGAGATTTCTGGGTGGGGTACTGAGGTTCTGTAGGGCCTGCTCAGAAAGCCTGCATCTCATTCAGGACAAAGCCTTGCAATCTGCCCCTCAGGTAACCTCTTGATGGGAGTGGTGGCAAATCTCCACATTCAGGATGTGCAAGATCTTCCCATGTGCCTCACATACCCCTGGGGTTGCTAAAGTTACGAAAGTTAAGAGAAAATACTTATGTATATATAGGAACTTCTAGTTCCAAAAATTTGTCTTTGATCAGGAAATCTTGATGGGTGTAGAATAAACTGTGCATCTCCTGCCTTGGTGTATTTCTGATTGCTGTCTCTGACTCTTGAAAATCTGGCTGCTTTGTTTTCTTTAAAACAAAGTGATGGCTCAGAGATAAGCTGCACTTATGCCTTGTTCCCTAGTTCCTCTACCAAAGATGCTTTTCAAGGTCTGTCTAACAGCACTTTAACCTGGTGTTTAACCTAGGTGAGGCAGGACTGGCACCAAAAACTGCAGGTTTCTTTATTTCCATGAGGCTTTGACAAGTCTGGTTTAGTCACTGCTCTCTCTTTGCCATCAGTCTATTACAGCATCTTGCTGAAGTCAAACCTGACTCTGTCTGACCCTCTTAAGCCTGTCTTAAGAGGTGGTGTGGAATTCCACAGATTAATTATTCCTATGTTACAAGAATAATCCTAGATTAGAATGAGAATCTTTCTGGCCACTGGCCATGCTGGGTCTGTGTGTACCCTGTGGCAGGGAGACACCTTCCTGCTGCCCCCTGCTGCAACTGACCCCTCTGTTCTGGGGACAGGGACTTCTCTGTCACCCAGGGATTGGTTCTGGGAGTTACAGGTTCATTGATCCTGGCTGGAAGCAGCAATCTCATGGATAACCTCTCATTGTTCATTCACAGAGCCCTCTGGTGTTTCTTCACAAGGCTTGCTTTCATCGTTGTTTAGGTTTCTCAGTTTGCATCATCCAGTACTATTATTTCTGGTGCAATTTCATGCCTCATGGAATGATTTAAAAAGAGATGGAGGGAGGAACTCGTAACATTCAGTTGAAATAAGTCCCCATTGTCAAGCATCAGTAGCATTTTCAGTATAGAAAGCCTCACTGGATTGTTGGACATGTATATATTTACAGAACAGAGTTGAAAACACAGGGACTGTCTCAGAATAATTGCTCCCAGACTATTCTCCACCTTGAGTTTGGTTTCTCATTCTACCAATAGTGCCATTCAGTAGAAGAAATCAAACATGTGAGCTGAGTGCATGGGGTGGGGGGCAAGCAGCACAGGAGACAGGGACCACTCACTCCAAGTTCATGTGGCAACAGAGAGCATTTATTCCCAAGCCCTCCCTCTACAAAGGGCATTTGAAAGACCCAGTCTGGATAATTCCATTGGCTATAACTCTACATCCCTTCAGGTTCTGGCCAGTGAGGTGCCTGCAGCCTTGGGAGAGGTGTCATGGGGCGAGGTAACAGCATGGGAGTCATTGCAGCTCAATACTTGTGGTACTCTCACAAAACACAGGCTGGCTGGTGAGTAGTGACCTCTTCAGAGCTTCTGCTCTGGAGAGCAAGGAATTAATGGAATAATGGTATTGATTTTTCTAGCTCTAGCTGTGTTTTATATGTTCTGTCATCAGTTTTGTTGAAACTTTGTTCTTGTGATTTTGAATTGGTGATTTCACTGTTTCAAATCTAGTATCATCTAAGAGTTTCTGATTCTGGTTGGTTGGTTGGTTGGTTGGTTGGTTGGTTGGTTGGTTAGTTGGTTTTCCTTATGATCAAGCAAAAGGATCTCTCATTCCTGGATAGCACAATCTGTCAAACATCCTTCCAAAGGTCTTGTCAGAGTAGCACTGTGGTTGTGTTTTCATATAATCCTTTCCACATCCGTATTTTACTTCCATTGGCAGGTTAAGGGAATGTAATTCAGGGCAGATGCCCTGGATACTGTGTAAGAACACCTGTTTATTCTTCTGTCATGGTCAGTAGGATCACTTTCTGGGTGTGATTGCAGCCATGTATCCTTGATTTATAGGTCACAGCACTAGCGACTGGGAGCAGTAAAAATAACTTTTAAATTATGCTTTTGAGATCTCCAGTGAGTTTACACAGACTCTTGCACAGTTCTTTACACTTAGAGTGGATATGCACTATTGAAACATCAAATGTTGGTGTGTTGTTCACAGTGGAAAGAAGCATTAATGCTCTGGGATTCCCCCCCCAAAATGCTTCATTTGCAGCTGTCACCAGGAATTATTGTGCTTATTTTGTTCCCTTCCAGCTGTAAAAACAGACAACAGTTTCCTGAAGTCAGTGGAACAATGCTATAAATACACTGATATGAGAGAGATCTAGTTCATCACTAAAACCAAGAAAAAGATCATTTTCAGTTCTATTACCTGATTGTCTTCTACCCAGAATGTAAAACTGTAAAAAAGAAAAACTGGCTGTTTTAGTAAAACACTTGATTCTTCTTCCCCCATCACTTTCTGCTGCCCTATCCCACCAAAAAAAAAAAAAAAAAAAAAATCCAAGCAAATTAAAAACCAAACCAAAAAAAAAAACTCCACAAAAACAAAAAAAGGAAAAAGAGGGTGGAGAATGGAATCTCTGAAATTACTACCTGGAGCAGAGGACAATGGTATAAGCAGCTTTTGCACCCCAAGGTTTACACATTTGTTCCACTGTGGAAAAAAACCAGAGGAAACCATTTCAAAAGACCAATTAAGCCTGGCACATTATTAAAGTTGTTGTCACTCCTTGGTGTCGCTGCCTTTCCTGATGTGCAGGGACAGGTACCAAGAGTTCATCTCCTTTCGAGCAGGAAGTTTCTGTATGTTTGGGTTTTATTGGTATTTTCCCACCTGCTCTCTGCAGTGCACACATATCCACGCATGCTCTTCTGAGAATTCCCTGAATTCCAGAGAAGAGAAAGAGCTGCTGCTCCATTCAGGAGTCTGAAATGGGCCAGATGTGTTCCTTTCAGACTTTATCACACGCACTTGTACCAATGCCACAGCTGGGAAGATTTTTTTACCCCATCTGCAGAATGTGGTTTGTAGATGTAAAAGTTGGCACACTTGGTAATTTGAAAATCACAACTTGTGAAAAATGAGAAGTGCTTTAATAACTTTCCTTTCATTATCATCTAATTGATCAAACCTGTAATATTCAGAATTTTTCAAGGGTTCCTCAGCTGCATATCTCTGTGCAATTATGGCTCTTTAAGTAGTTATAATCTACCAAGTGAGCTGTCATTGTATCTGATGAGTAATTTTGACAGCCATAATGTGCTGATTATGGAGCAACCCTGGGAGGATGCTGAGGGTCGTTGCTGGGTTTTTGCCAGTTGAGGCTCCTTATTTTTCATTAACCACAGAACTGGTGTTAATGCAATTTTGGAGTGTTTGAAGAACTTCACTCAGGTGAGACCTACCTGCTTGAGAGGACCTGTTTCTCTGGGTTCCTTCTGGTCCCCAGGAGAACACCCTGCACAGAGAGCCAAGCCAGGAAACAAGTGGATGTGCAAGTGGGCAGTTTTTAGTCCTGAATCCAGTTGTTCCCAGTTGTTTGCTAGGTTTTGTGAGTTGGCCCCCATCATCTCATGGTGTGCAGCTCTGCCCTGCAGACAAGAGCCTTAGCACAAGCATGGCTAATTCCCTGTGTTGTTTCATTTCCAGGAGTTGATAAAGCAGTGCTTTGTTTGTCACTCTGTTTCATTATTTCCTTTGTGCTCAGTTTGCAAACAAATCACAAGCTTTTTTTAACTGTTACATCTATAAACTCAGCCCAGTCTTACAGAAACAAAATATTCTAAGTATGTAACAAGAATAAAGATTCCTTGGGCTCTCCCTGACAGCTGTTCAAGCCCTCTGTGTTCAGAATATGCCCTTAAAGCCACTTGTACAATTCTGTTACTTAGCTCAGATATGATCGTGACAGCCAGCCTGGTCTTCAGGCTTTGTAACCACCTGCAATTTCCAGAGAATCCCAGAGGATCAGCATTTACTCAATACATCTGGAAAGGAGGTTTTCAGTCAACGAGGCTGCTGATGCTGTGGCAGGAGAATTATGATGATCCTGGTCACTCAGTGTGAGTTGTGTGGTGCAGGGCTGAGAGGAGAGGACACTCTCAGTGGCATTTGTGTCCTCAGAGCAAGCAGGAGTGACTTGGAGTGAAATAACCCAGCCAATACACATAACACTGCCATTATTGATCATTCCTGGAAGACAGCTTTGCACTATATTCACTGAGAGAAAATACCAAACTTTAAAATTAAATCACGATGTTCAGAAATATATGGAATAAAATACCAAACTTTAAATCAGAATGTTCAAAAATATATGGAATAAAAGCTATCAGAGAAGCTGTTTTCAGCAAATGCCTTGACAAGCAGTTACTCGTTTCCTCCTTCCAAAGACTCGTTTGTCACCCAGAAGTTCAGGTCTGTAAATGGCTGTTCTAAAAACTGTGTTGACACAGCACTTGCTTCCCAGGGCCAGAGCTGAGCATTCACAGTGGAGTTCTGCCACAGCCAAATTCTGTTTGACCATTTGTGAAGGTATAAATGCAAATGCCACTCAGTGTCGTTGAGTGGTAACCACAAAACTGGCTTTGAATCAACTTTACCTCTTGATAAAATACATTGTGTTTCCTAGTAGATATATTCAAATTAATATTACAATTTACTTCAGAAACTGCAAATGTAATTTGTTTCTTTACGCTGTTGAGGAACAGTTAAATAGAAACTACATAGATATTTATTTGCACTTTCTGAATCAATGGAATGATTTATTATTGTGGAACTTACATGATGTTACTTTTTTAATGCTTTATATTGCATGTTTGGTTTTAATAGTTGCATCTTTCATTCCATTAATTTCAGATTAAAAATTAAATTGCAACTGAAGTTCAGCCATAGCTTCTAAAGCATAAAAAATGAGCTTTGGTCTTCACTTTCTAGAATGAAAGTGGGGGTGGAACACAGACTAAGTAGAAAAATAATCTCTCAGCAAGAACTCTGATATTTTTCATAACAGCTGCTGTGTTCATTTCTGTGCTACAATCTTTAGTTTTATTGCACTTTGGTTACCCAAGGTTAATTTAGCCTTGAACAATTATGGATTTTACCAACACTCAGGAAGGGGTTGCCTTTTGCCATTGATAGCAATGCAGAATTTGTAAATAATCAGTAAGATCCTGTACTTTCAACCTCAGCTCTATTTTCAGGTAGTCTTTTTTTTTTTTTTTGAATGTTGTATCTCATTTGCTTAAAAAATTGATACATAACTGTCCTTGGGAATTCAATTATATTATTATTCAATTATAAAACATTAAAAATTATAAAACATTAAAAGGGTTTTGCTCTGCAAAGACTTATGCCTATACTTAAATCCAGACCTCTCAAAACTCCTGCAGCAGTCTTAACTCTTAGTGATGCAAAATATGCCAAAAGAAAGAAAGATTTTAAGTAATTTATAGGAATAGATCGTAAATCCACAAATACTTCAATGTAGAGGTGAAACTGAAATGTGTATCCACAACATGGTTTGTTTCACATTGGATTCCACTGAATTCAGTCTGCTTTTAGAGTTTCTGTCATTCCTGAGGACTTCAGTTCTGCACTTGCAGCAGGGACTTACTCAGAGATTGATCTGAGACAGAAAGTGGGGGAACAACGACCCTGGTACATCCTCAGACACTGAAATGTTTGCAAGACCATGCATGCTTTGAGGACAATAAATCCAGCATTAGGAATTCCTAGGAAGGCCAAACTCACACAAAGCAGGAGCTAAAGTCCCAGCCCCGCTGCAGCCTGTGACAAGGGCTCCATGTTTGCAGGGCTGGCAGCCCCAGGCTCCTTTATGTGTGAAGAAGCAAGGAAGGGTGAATTTTCTAAAAGTCACAAGCACCTCCCAGACTAACACAGCCAGAAGTGGGCAGCAGACATGGAGCAGGAGTCAAAGAGAAAGAGCAAAGTCATTAAATATTTATAGTGGAGCTGGCAAAAATATGGTTTATCCAAAATGTAACTGTACTGAAGCAGAAGCATTTTGTGGATTTTTTTTTTTTTTTTTCTGCCATTTCTGCAGTGCCGAGGGGGGTTTTGAGAGGACTGGATTAAGAGTCTGACCTTTCTCTGAAAACAACTATTTTGACACAGCCCAGTTTCAGGAAAAGTTTTGAATAGTTTTTAATTTCACATTGGGGAAAAAAGCAAACATCGTCTTCAAAGCTGCTGAACAACTTCTGTCCTTGGTGGAGCCCTTGCTCAAGAGGGCAAGAAATAGGATAACATCTAAGAGATATAGCAAATAAACAGGATTTTTCAGTGGGTTAGATGATAAAAAGCAGAAATCCCTGCATGCTGAGCTCACTGTGGTTCTGAATTTACAGCTTAGAAAGCAAGGCTCTTTGCAGTGGTGAATAATTAATATGGATAAGATATCCCAGTATAAAGTCTTACAAGAGGCAGAGCCCCTGTTTTCACACAGGATTTGTTAATGGTTGTCCTGTATCTTTAGGTTCAACACAGCTGCAGTTTTTATATCCATTACAGTTATTTTCCCATCAGTCAGAGTACAAAAACCTTAATCCAAGTTTCCATATAGAAGAAGTTACTTTTTTCTCCTACTGACCGTACCATTCCATGAGAGAGCTGTGTTTTCAATCAGTCCGAGATTTACTGGAGCACAGTCCCCCTGGCGTTATAAATATTGTGCCATGGGGCTGTGCCTCTGGATTTGTTTTGGTGGCTGGAGTCCCATCTGAATCATGGAATATATCAGGATCTCTTCAGGCTGGCAGTCCTGCATTGAAAGACAGGGATCTTACTAAACTCTGAGTAGGAATTAGTTACTGTCTCAGAAAAATCTGGGATTTTGCACTGTTTAAGCGTTTGTACTGCTGTTAGGAGAATGAAAAGCTGGGAATAAAGAGCAGAATGTCAAGTAGGGGTTGCCCACGGGCAGCTGGAAGTACTGCGTGGAGACCCTGAGAGGCATTCCCTGGGCTGGGGAGACACAAGAAGCCTCCCTCAAAAGCTGTTAGCTCCTTGCTCCTATGTCCCTCAGGCACTCCCTCTGTATTCCCCTACTGGCCCTCAGCTTTGTGCTGCCCCCATGCCCCTGTTCAGCCCTGACCTCTCGAGATACGAGAACCCCAACTGTGCCTGACTTGTGACCTTGAACATCTCACCATGCAGCTGAACTAAACATCTGTGGATAGTATGCAAAGGCTCTTTTTGCTTCCTTACCCTAGACTTTATTAGCAGCTAGTTCAGCTGCAGCAGTACTGAGGTAGGTACTCACAGAGCTCAGGTTCTCACACCTCTCATGTGTCAGACATTGAGCCTGGGCAGCTGAAGGCAGCTCTGCCCAAACCTCTGCTGGGGAGTCTTGGATTGCTGTGTCTGAAAAACCGTGTTCTCCTGAGCTGCCTGGGTGTGACACAGCCCTGCAAAACTGTTCTGCACAAAACCACGGGTATTTGCTGGCTGCCTGAACTCTGGTCAGTGGCTGGAGCTGTCTCCTGGAGTATTGGGCTGGTAGGGAGCAACCTTGCATTTAAGACCAGCACACTATAAAAAGGCACTGACATTTCTCTTTATAAAGGTGTAGTAGGAAACATTAAACTCAATAGAACAAAAGAGGAGGAGACTGTGAGGCTCAGAGGAATAGGATGAACTAACTATACTAGAAATACTAGACATAGAAGAAGCAATTCTAAGTGTCCAAACAAATTAGAGTACAACTGATTTTCTAGGGTGATGTGCATTTACTTTTCCTTTTGATGAATTTTGTTATCTTCACTACGTGATTTCCACTCTGATAAAAAGCCAGATGCTATAATTTTGACTGTGTTGCTTTTCATTTAAGATGATGCTTTGTAGCAGAAGCATTTGTGTCCAAAGTAACTTATCCTGTCTAGAGATCCAATCCATAGCGTGACTTTCATCAGGAGCTGAGTATTTCAGATTGTTTACAGGCAAGTGGAAGTAAAGACAAATGAAAAAAAGCCATGATCAGGAAGAACCATATGGTACTCTTGTAACAATTAAACTCAGTGCTCTACTTTGCTACGTGTCTGCAGGATGCACAGACTAATCTCTTGTGCCCAGGCTCCATGCCAAGAATAAATTAATGTTCCTAAATTTCTTATTTAATCTGCTTCTGTGAGAAGAGGCCACAGCAGAGTAAATAGCTGAGTGAAAACTTGAGGATGTGTGAGCACTTTATCCCTTTCCTAGCCTCTCACTCAATGCCTTGCCTCTCACGTGTGTTTTTGTGGGCAAAACATGGAAGAGTTCTGAAACACCTAATGCATCTCTGAAATTTTATTGTGTGTGTTATCAAGAGTTTAGAAGCCACTGAAAAGATCCATACTTTCCCTTTGAACTCATTTCATAGGCTGCCAATGCCATGCAAGCTCCACAATTATTCAAAGGTATAATATTGGAATTATTTTATAGTTGTTATTTTTGCAGGCCAGCCCTAGCTCCTAGTACTTGGCTCTCCTCTGGTTTGCATGGTTGAGTCTGCTGTTTAAATTATGTGCTAGTCAGTCCAAAGTTCCTGATATAGCTCTCAAGTTAGAGCTAACTCATGCCTTTGATTCAAAAGAAACAGAAAAACTGATTGATCATTCACTGTGTGCTTTGAATTAGCTAAATATGCCCCCAAACAATGCCTTTAAAATTATTCAGGAAAATAATCATTTAATAAATTCAACATTTTCCAAGCTGCTTTATCTCAAAAATTGTCTGCCTTGATATAAGGCCCTAGGGAAGGTAGTTTAATTAAAAAGTAAGGTTTTCTGTCAGTCTGCTGAATCCTCAGCAGACTAAACAGCTGCTGATTTTCTGCTCTGAGTGTGACATGGTGGTGTTCATTTTCTTATTTATCTCTGTGTATCTCACAAGGGAGCCAAATCTAGCAGGTCATGTTGGAGCACCTATCCTGCTGCAGGAAATATTTGTGTTAGGTTTGCCTGGGAATTCCTGTAGGAATTCTGTAAGCAATATATATTCACTAACCAAGATTCCTAATTCTAGGTCTCTATTTAATTTGAAAAGCTTAGGAACATTATACATCATAGCTACTTTCACATATTGTATTAGCATTTGTTCTTTAACTGCTCAGTGATACTTAGTGGCAGGAAATTATTGCAAGCATTGTAATAACCTGTTTAATTTTACGTGGAGATACCTCTAGGTCATTCTTTTAAAAATAGGTTCACCTTTTTTTTTAAATTATATACACAGTAATTGGGTCAGGGCCTCATAAGGCAACTTATCTCCTATTTTTCTTAGTGTAGACCTCACTAGAGGAGAGAGAGCTTCGTGGCCCACCTTTCAGGCATGAACATGGAACTAGGGCAGTGGGAACATCTGGGCCTCTGTGTTTCCTGGAAGAGGAGTGTCTGAAGCAAAGTGCTGTTTGATCTGCAAAGCTGCAACCACAACTGCAGACACTGCAGCCTCCAGTGAGCACTGCCCAAAGACAACGACCCAGAGATGTTTGTGATTCTTGCTGATACCTGTGCAAAAGGAGAGCAGAAAATCACCCAGCTGGGAACTGTGTAATTCACAGCTCCACTTGGCTCCTGGAGGATAAAGTTCCTTTTATTAATGTGCTTTTTGCACAGGCTTAACTACATGGTTGCAGGATTAATTTTTCAAATAGTTCCTTATAATGTATTGTAAAAAATGCCAAGGCAAATATTTCTCAGTGATGCTCATGTAACTATTAGAGACACTGTGCTGTGCCCTACAGCTCTGGAACTAAATGGGACAGCAGCTCCTGTGTGCTGAGTGTGTGGCTGTGTGGCACTGGATACTCTCCTGAATCCACAGGATACTTCCAAACATGAAACTGGAGGCTGACAAAGCCTTCCATTGGTGCAGTGGGCATGGAGCTCCACACATTGATTGGGAAACTATACGTTTTTGCTTCTGTTCTTAAAATCAGACTTTCTTCCTTTTTTCCCTCTCTTGAATCTTGCAGATTTTGGAAAGAATAAAAGATTAAGAAATGTTTCAAATTATTTGCCATAGAGTGTTAATTTGGTAAGAGTTTGATTGATGGGAGGAAGGAATGACAATATTTTATATTTCTATGCTTTTAGAATAGAGGGTGTTTGCAAAAGGCACAGTCAGTAATTAATTAAGCACATCTTTATGGGCACATACATTTTTCTCCTTGTTACTTATTTTTCTAATCCACCTTAATGTTTATTGCAGTTTTCAAATAAACATCTCTCAGTTCTCCATCATTTGTGCAGACCTGAGTGGGATGTGTTGTGCATCTCAGCAGTGGGGGATTCCAACAGAGCAATGTGGTCAGATATCTCACTGAAACCACAGTTTGTCCAGAAAAAAAATCACACTTTTTGAGCAAGATTTTTGTAAACAAAACTGTAGAATAGGGAAATCTGTTGTGGGGCCAGGAGGAAACCCAGATATCACTGCTGCTTTTATGCTGCCCATGGAACTATCTTTTTATCCTGAGTAACTGGTCCCTGTTTGAGCAGAAGGATGAAGTTTGGTTCTTTTGCTGTGAGCTTATCGCAGTAATGAATTACTTGAAGTTCAAGTGCAGTTTCCCCCTCTTCCAGTTTCACATCCGTGGAACAGGAAGTGTAGCAGTGGATTTATGCTCTCGTTTTGCAGAGCGTGCTGCCCATAAAATTAGATATGAGGAAAGAATAATTTTTGGTATTATAATAAGGCATGAATACCTCCCTCTATTCATGATTTCAGTATTGCTTCCTGGAATTTAGTATTCCAGTGTGAGTTTAATAGCATTGACTTAAATGAGCTGGAAAAGCCTATACAGTAATTACTACCTTATTTTTTTTTCCCTATCCTTACAGATATTTTGCATCTCTAATTATTATTTCGCCATTTTCCCAAACAACTGCCCTTCCCTCCTTCAAAACACAGCATTGTGCATTCTGTAATTATTTAAACAGTAGCTACAGCCTGTGATAGAAAAACTTGTTAAAGCTGTAAACCTTCCCAGTGGCACAGAGACACTCAAAAGGTCACCAGCTCTGCACTGCAGGAGGTATTTGCAGGATTCCAGCAGAGAAACTTGTATACAGCTGTTATCGTGGAAAGCTGGATTAAAAAAAACAGAGAAACAACAACCCCTAAAAAAAGTTATTGGAAAATCTGACAGTGACAGCAGGTCGTGGGTCAGTGCTGTATTTCTGGGAAAACAGCAAACTGAGCAGTGTCCCAGCGGGTGCTTATTTGCAGGTGTCCATCCAAGAGCCAGGAGAAATCTTTGATAAATAAGATAAATTTTTCAAGAACAGCGTGCCTGTGTTTGGATTTCCATCTGTATGTAAAGCCTTAAAGATTTGAATTTGATTCATACTGAGAGTACTTCAATTTTGTTGACAACTTTTAGTTAGACCAAGAGGAAAGTCATGCCACAAGCAAATCCACACGTTATATAAAATTCTTGGAAGCCTACTGGTGGCTTATAGTGTATGGAGAAGATTCTTTAGTGGTGGCTGTCAGATGCCTCTGTTAGGACTTGATGGATCTGTGGAGTTGAATTAGGTTCTTGAAGGACACACCTAAGGAAACAGCAGTGTTATTGTCATTCACGTGCAAAGCGTTGGAGGTCACTGTAACACCTTGATCATGGCATTTCTGTCTGTTCTTTGCATCAAAACTTGGTATGCATCTGTCCTGAGCAGGGGTTTTGTCTCCTTCAAGGTGGGAGTGGATTAGCCATGTGATCCTGTGTGGTCCCACAGCCTTGGTCAGGGAGTGAGAAAGCTGCACTTTTCAGGGTCGGCTAGAGATTCAGAGAAGTCCTAGCCAAAATAATGATAACTTGTTCCTGTGACAATAGGCACGTGCTGTTTTCCCCTTCTTTCTGCTTTTTTTCTTTCGTTCTAAGATAGTTTACTAAAAGGTTGGGCTGGCCAGCCAACTAGGCACAATGTATTGATTAGTTAACCAATCCAGTCCAGTTGGATCAGAGTAGAGTATAAAAGTAGAGAACTTTTGTAATAAAGTAGATTCTTTCTCAACGCCAGCCTCAGAGTCTGTGTCATTCTCTCACCATCACAGCGACAGTCCTGGGACTTTGATTCTTAGGCACTTTGGGATCTTCTCTGTGCTTACCTCAGGAAGTATAAAACTGCAACCTTAATTTTAAATAAAGGATTATCTGTGTTGATTTGCACATTGGAGAAAAACACACATGGAAGTGTAATAAAAGTCTAGGGAGTAATAAAATTAGAACAGGATATGTATGTAAATGAGTAATTTTGTCAGCAGCAAACTAATGAAGCCTGGTTTCCTAGAGGTTTGAACTTCACGTTTGATTTGCTGCTACCTAAAAGGTACAAGATAGAATTGAAGCTTTTCTTCTTGTTGAGGTTTTAGAACACTTTTGTGTGCTTTCTTGGCTATTTAGTGAGATGTGACCTCTTTGTCACCCCCATGCTTTTTCTGTAACATCTCTGTATGTACAGCTGCATCATTTCATAACACTTGAGGGAAACAATTCATCTCTTTAAAACATAGTTGAAGTTAACAGATGATGTCAGGAACAAATCCATGTGTGTAGTCATGCACCCAGACGTGTCCTGGACACAGCAGTGTGATCTCCATTCCATAAGGAATCACAGGATTGCCTGAGCATGCAATTATCACTGAGGTTGGAAAGACTGGTAAAATTATTGAGTCCAGCATCAACCCAGCAGTTCCAAGCCCATCACTAAGCCATGTCCCTGAGTGCCACATTTACATGTCTTTTGAATCTCTCCAGGGATGGTGATGCCACTGCTGCCCTGGGCAGCCTGTGCCAGTGCCTGACCCACACTTCTGGTGGAAACATTTTTCCTAACATCCAGTCTAAACCTCCCCTGGTGCAATTGAGGCCATGTACTCACCCTATCAGTTGCTACCTTGGAGACAAGACTGACTCCCATCCCACAAAAGCATCCTCTCAGAGAGCAGTGAGGTCTCCCCTGAGCCTCCATTTCTGCAGGCTGAGCCCCCCTCCAGCTCCCTCAGCTGCTCCTCCACCATCCTGGTGCTCCAGCCCTTCCAAAGCTCCATTCCACTCTCTGGACTCGCTGCATCCCCTCAGGGTGTTTCTTGCAGTGAGGGACCCAGAACCAGGCACAGGAGTTGGTGTGTGCCCTTCCCAGTGCTAAGTACAGGGGGACAGTCACTGGTCCTGCTGGCCACACTGGTCCAGGCCAGGTGCCATTGGCCTTTTTGGGCCACCTGGGAACACCTGGCTCATGTTCAGCCACTGTTGGCCAGCACCCCCAGGTCCTGTTCTGCTGTCAGCTGCTGTGCCCCAGCCTGGAGCACTGCAGGCTTGTGGTGGCCCAGCACTTGGCCTTGCTGGCCACACTGGTCCAGGCCAGGTGCCATTGGCCTTTTTGGGCCACCTGGGAACACCTGGCTCATGTTCAGCCACTGTTGGCCAGCACCCCCAGGTCCTGTTCTGCTGTCAGCTGCTGTGCCCCAGCCTGGAGCACTGCAGGCTTGTGGTGGCCCAGCACTTGGCCTTGCTGAACCTCAGCCAGCCCAGTGAAACAGAATTTGCTGATTCCTGATTCACATACAACTGGTGCCTTTTTTAACTATTGATGCCATTACTAGTGATGGAATGTCAGAGATCCCAGCTTTCCATCTGAACTCTTCAGTATTCTTGGTATAGTGAAGGCTATGAGAGGCCAAATACACATCAGTGTTTTTTTAATAACTTCTGAAGTTGATTTCAAGTGAATGAAGCTGTGTAGTTATTAAAGGAGTAACATTGGGGATTATTATTTTACTGCAAGAACCATGAATCTGGTGTTTCATATAAAAGGCAGTAATTTGTAATAGAATTTTATTGATTAAGCTTATAATCGCTAAATCTTGCATGTAAATGTGACTGAATGTGAAACATTGTCTTTATCAATTTCCAGACAGTGGATAAATTTGTTGGTTATGTTTCAGTAATTATGAACCACCAGCAGCTTTTTTTCAGGGTATTATAATTTTTACAGAGGAAATAATATCCTTATTATCCCTGCAGTAGTAACATATGGAGCTACCAAGGCTTTCAAACTTAAAAGAATGTAAACTTCAAAATTAATAGGTCCTTATGGCTGATGATAGTCTGAATGATTTGAAGAAAAGACATGTCCAGAGTTTAGTTAAAACATGTATTAAAGTGAAACTCTCAGGAGAGTTCAACCCTGCAACCAGAAGATTTTATAGGAAGCAACTGGAAGCCCTCAGAGTGTGTCTCCTGGCCTGGGAGAAGAAAAATTTTCCTTCAACCTTGGCAATTGCTATAGCATTTCATGAATGTTCTTCTACCTTTACATGGTGTCACCAGCTTATCCTTTTTTAACAATTCAGTGCTGCCACCATTTCTATGATCACAAAATCCTATATCCACCGGCTCGCAAACCCATTCAAATGAAATGAGGAACAAAACACAGAATTATGCTGGGTTGTCTTCTGGGAGAAAAATGATGTCCCACTTTGCACTCTCATTATTTCAGCCTTGCAAACGAGAAGGGAAGAAGGTGGTGCAGAGGTCCTGCAACTTCAGTGGTGAGTCTGAGTAGGAGAGAAACCTTTCCTCCTTTTCCTCCAGTGAGCTACAATCTCAGGCTTACCTGAGACCCCAGTGAGTAAGATAAGCTTGGCACAGTTCCCACTGCATCTGGTGCGAGGATTGACTGACAGGGACTCTGCTTATGCCAGCAAAGCCAAGCTGTTTATTACACCAGTTTACCAGTATTTATAGGTCACTGTGGCAGTACACAATTTTCCACTTCGATCCCTTTGTCCCGGTCCCCTTTGGAAACACAATCTTCTGATTCTTCTTCTTATACTAGTAATGTCCTTCGTTACCTCTTTCACCAGTAAAGTCCTTTTTGCATCTCCCCTCATCAGAGGGTCAGCGTCAGAGGGTCAGAGTGTCTTGAGTTTCTCTCTCCCTTGGCTTTTGCTGTCCCAGGGCCAAAAGTCTGTGGTGCTACCCAGCTCAGCTTCTGTAGCTGTCTGATCTCCTGCAGCCTGGGGTTAGCTCAGCTGGGTTGAAATAAAGCCCTGTAGCTCCATTTAATAATGAGAAATAGTGTCTGTTATCTTTTAAAGACACTGTTTGTAATGCTTAGTAAGAGTAGTTCTATATATCTGTCAATGTCTGTGTGTCTGGCAGTGGACCTTACCCAATTTTCTGCTTTGTTACAGCTCTTACAACTCTGTTATCATTTCCACTTGCAATACAGCTATTAAGACACCTTCTAAAAAACGTCATGATCCTATACATTAAAATTTTTCTGCAGTGTTAGTTAATTTCTTTGGAAACAGCAGTAGAGCCCTTCTTTTGAAAAAAAAATCTTACCCAATTTTTAAAAACATTTTCAGTTGTTTTCAAATAAGCAGGTTTCTGTAGCCACATTTTGGAAGTGTATGTGGGTTTTTTGCAGTGTGTTTACAAATATCTCACCATATCCAGGCAGCTGTCATTATCTCATCTTTGGCAAATGGGAATATGGAGACAAAATTAGAGTTATATTTACAGCTGCAGTATCTCACATAGGAGCGGGATATAGAGACTTCTAAAATATTTGATGAGAGCTAATTGGAGCATGTGCTGCTTCTATGATTGCTTTGCATTAGGGCTCTGCCTTTGGAGAGGCAAAAATGATAAATATTTAGATTAGGGCTGAGAGAACTTTTTTCTGCCTGGAGCTATTTCTGTTTTTTAAGAACTGTAGCTTGGATGTCTGCAAATGCTGTCTTGTTTGCAATCATATAGTAGATCAATAAAATAATAAACACAAACCACTGAAGTTAGGATTTCTGTTGATGGATTGTGCATCTGAGGAAAACTTTATTAAGAAACTATGAAGGCCAGTCCTTATAGAACACAACAAACAGTATTTGCCATTAGATTTCCCATGTTTGCCCTGGTTTATTTTATTTTCAATTAAAATAAAACTGAAATCCACAATATCATTTTAGATGAATGTTTTGTTTTGACGTTACAAGGAGATGCAAATAATTTTTTTCAAAGGTTGCATGTGACAGCAGTGGGATACAAACTCAGTGTTCAGTGCCTGTGATTAAAGCTGAACAAGCTGCTTCCCTTCAGCCTTCTCTTCATCTCGTGCTTTGGCCCCTGTGCACAGTTCATTATCACTGTGCAGCCTGATTTTATGGATGTGCAAAGTGTTAGTCGTGCTGAAAATCTGATTCTAAGGCTAAAGTCCATTGCTTCTTCTGTAGCCTAAATATTTGAGTTCACTGAGAGTGTGCAGCATAGGGCTTGGAAAAGAACACAGCTTTGTCCTGGGAAACTCCACAGCCCTTTCACACCCCTGGAGGGAGAGGGTGCAGCAGGAAAATGTCTGAGCAATGCCTAATGTATGTTTTCAGTGCCTCATAGTTGCCAAAACAACTGTATGCTGGTCCTTTAAAGACATTCACAGGACTGATTGCAATTTTTAGGTGTGGGATTAATCTGCCTAAATGTCAGTGGATGTAGCTGAGCAAAGCTTCAGCTCCTGTGGTCATAAAGGGAAACGTGTGTGATGATAGTTGAGGGAATATTCTAAAAATCCTGTGTTTATACCTCAGTGTATCTAATCCCCACCCTCCCTGCACACACACCCTTGCCATTTTTTATTTTTCACACATAAAAGGAATTATGCACTTCAGCACTTTTACAAAGCCACTGTCTGTTCTCTTTTGCAAAAATAAACAATATATTGTAATAGAGAAACAGGAGCCAGGCCTGACTTAGAGGTCATAGATTCAGAGTTAATTTAGAATTTGGCACTTGGCTCAGATATGATTGGCAAGGAGATTTTCAAAAGGCTGCAACTGTAAATTGGAAATAAATATAAAAGGGTTATGTGAGTGGGTGACAGCTTTGAATCTATAATGCATGTCCCAAGACTGACTTGCTCATAAAACAGCATGTGTTTAATGTGTCATAAAAATATTTAAGTCACATTGATCTTTGTATAAATATTTCATTTTTAAAGTTGGATTCTGGAGTGATTAAAAATTAACTCCGTGTGCTATCATTATGAAGGATAAAAAAAGGAACACACTGGGTCTTTTTCCCTTTCCAGTCTCATATTCTCACAAGATTCTTTATGTTGTCCTTTGTGACCAAATAAATTTATTTAGCCCTTGGTATATCATCTGTTCTGTTCTCTAGTACTCCTCTGAGAGATGCTATGGATCTATTATATTAGGAAACAGTTTGGAGGCAGAGTGAGCTGCTGCCAAGAAGGCAATCATGTATGAGAGTGAGAATGTGGGTGGGCAACTGAGATGTCCAAAAGGGACACTCGTCTTCAACTACTTCTGATCCAAAGATGATGTATGTCTGTAAATAAAGCAGGATGTGTTTTGAATGTGACCATGTTCTGCACCATTAGATTTTCCACTGTTGGGAAACTAAACTGCAGAATCTGCACATCTGCTACCACCTGGCAGCTCAAGTGGCTCAAGGAGTGACAGCAGTTAAAAAAAGACCACTCGGAAGTATTACCTAATTTTCTTTTTGCTGTTTTCTTCAAATAAATACAGTCTCTTAATTTAGCTCAAATATAATTTAGCTCACCATTGCTGTTGGTACCATATGGAATGGCCTCTGGGGCTTTCAGAAGTCATTTAGTGCTGACAGAGAAAGAGTGTGCCTGGAGCTGCACTAAGCACATCCCACTGCCCAGGCACCTGCTTAATGGCCCTTTTGGATACACAGTGACCTGGAACCTGAGTCTGTATTTCCTTCCTCTGGAAAAGCAGGTGAAACACAAATGAACTTTTCAAGTGTCACTCCCGTGCATAAGACTCAGACACCACCCCCCAGTTATGATTGTTTTGTGCTGTTCCTCACAGGTGAAATTTGTGCTTTTAAAATCCATGGGCAAGAAATGCCCTTTGAGGCTGTTGTGCTAAACAAGACATCTGGAGAAGGTCGGCTTCGAGCAAAGAGTCCCATTGACTGTGAGCTGCAGAAGGAGTACACATTCATCATCCAGGCCTATGACTGTGGATCAGGACCAGGTGGAACAAACTGGAAGAAATCTCACAAGTGAGTGAAAATGAGAGAAATTATTTTTTTGCTTTGGCATACGTTCGCTCCACAGTCTATGCCATTTCAGATAGAAAGCAAATAAAACAATGAACCTTAGTTGAAATATTCCACCCATTTTTTTCATTCTTGCCTCCTATTAGAAAATAAATTCCTTTTTGTTTGCTTCAGTTAAAGCTTTGGATAGGACCTCCATTCAAGGGATAAATGCATCACAGTTTTGCTTTATATTTTCTATTCATGCTTTCGTGTTGAATACATCCAGGTCATAGAAGCTGGTTTTCAATTGATATTTGCAATTTTTAAATAGCTTTTCTCTCTGTTCATCTCATTTTAAATGGTAAGAAAAGAGGAATCATCCCCTTTTTTAGTATATCTATGTCATAAGCTGAGCAGCGTCACATTTGAATGGTGTCTGACCTCAGCTTTTGTCCAGCTCTGAGTCTCAGAGAAAGTGAAGTCCTCTGAAAAAGAGTGTATTGAAGGTCAGTAGGTGGTACTTTTTACTGTGGGGCCAATTCCCTGAATAAGCTTAGGTGGCACAATGCCTTTTTTCCTTTTGAATTCATGAAACTAAGCTCCAGACCATTTGTCATGAAAGATGAATTTAACTCATGTAGATGTGTAACTGCTGTACAAATATTATAATAAATGATTTATAATAATCATTCTTCCTTTTCCTCATCCAGGACATATGACAGTTAAAAATTTAATTAGGTCTATAATGCATACTGAAGTTTTCAGGATATTTAAAAAGAATACAGAGTTAAGAGGAAGCCTGCAATAGCAGATAATCAAATCGCAGAAACAGGTTTTGCTTCACAATATCAAATTTTATTATGTTTCCCCCTCTCACGTCAGAAACAATCTGGTAGAAATCCAGTTGTGAAAAGTTTGGTCTAGTTTTGACTAAATTAAGTCTGGCCCACTGCCACCAGACTTTGTCTAGTAGCACATGCTCAGCCACACTGCCTGGGGTCCCAGCCTTTACTGGGGCTCTGCTGTTGCTCCAGAACATCCCTTCTGTGTCCCTCTGTCACCCTGCCTGTCAAACCCGAAAGCAAATCCTTCCAAAGCAAGGTCTTTAGGGTTTACTCACTAAATACCAAAGGCCTTGGTGGGCTACGTGTGCAGTGTTGTAACTAATTGAAGAATTAGACAATTATCATCAGCAGAAGGTGAGAGCCCTACTTAATGTGGAAGAATATTTGTAAACTGACCATTTTTAGGTAGTGGATATGGAAGACTACTGTGATTGTTTTCCTCTTTGCTTTTTTTACCGTGCAATGATATAATTGGCTTTCTGCTGGGGTTCATTTTTAGTGGCAGATTTTAATAGGGAACACCGTGAAACTCTCTCCCTACAAGCCATGGCGATGGACTTTTGCCTAGTGCCACATTAAGATACTAAATTGGGCAAATTAAACATAAAAATTCAGTAATATCTAATTTTAATAGGGATACTAAATTGGGCAAATTAAACATAAAAATTCAGTAATATCTCATTTTAATAGGGGCTTACATAGCTTTCTAGATATGTTTTGTTAGTCTTTTCAAGTGTTTTGAAAAGAAACGGTTAGGGAGGTGTCACAATAAATTAATTTTTCTCTTTGATATTTTCTGTGCCTGTTTTAGGGCAGTAGTCCATATCCAGGTAAAGGATGTCAATGAGTTCTCCCCAGCATTCAAGGAGAGCATGTACAAGGCCTCAGTGACAGAGGGGAAGATCTACGACAGCATCCTGCAGGTGGAAGCCACAGACGAGGACTGCTCCCCGCAGTACAGCCAGATCTGCAACTACGAGATCGTCACCACAGATGTTCCCTTTGCCATCGACAGGAACGGTGAGTGCTGCCGCAGCAGGGCTGTCTGCAGGGCTGGCAGTGCTTGGGGGCACGAGCTGATCACCTGGCTGGAGAGGGAACTCCTGAGAGAAATCCTGTTCTCATCTCTGAGAGCAGAGGAGTCCTCACTGTGGCGTGTCTCTCGCCCACCCGCCCTGGCGGGGGTTCCCGGTCAGTTGCAGGGCGGCGAGGATTGGCGTGCTGGGATCAGGGGCTCGGCAGCACGCGGCAGAGAGCGACAGGTGCGTGGTTTGGCTCGCTGGCGCAGCGCTTGTGTTTGCATGTGATCCGAGGCAAGGGCAAAGGAAGGGTCAGTGTGCGTGCAGTGTTCGGAGGATTTTTATTCTTTCTTTCCCCTGAGGAAGCAGAGGCGGAGTGACCTCGAGCTACGCGCAGGATGGGGTTGTAAGGAACACGGATATCTGGGGGATAGAACCTAGGGTGACCAATAGGGGTGTTTTGGGGGAGGGATGAGGGGCATCAAGGGGCAAATAGGGGAAAACCAAGGTTGGGAAGAAGGTGAAGGGCGAATCACCTGTTAAGGGTTGTATTGATTGGCAGGGAATGTTCTTGGACTACTTGGGCTGGGCTGAGGTGTAAGACAAAGGTAGAGAGGAGATTGACAGGAACGTATTTGGTAAAGTGGTGGGGAGAAAGGTGATTGACATCTCTGACAGGTGAAATGGCGGGAGACCCTAGACAAAGGGCTTGGAGAATGATCCACTCTCAGGGGAGAAGGACAGGGGGGACACAGGGGCAAACCATTTTGTAACTGATTAACATAGAAATGTCTTAATATAACAGAACAATGAAATAAACTCAAAAAGAGAACACCACATCCACACTGAGCCATTCCATCCCTTTTGTGTAAAGCTGGAGCAGAAAGCGATGCAGTAATCTCTTGTCGATATTAAACCACCAGATGTAGGTGAGCAACGTGATTCTTGGTCACTGAGTCCATTCTTCTAGTTGTCTCAGATCCTGTTTCCCATCCAAGTGATGGCATTCCCCAAGGCAGCACATATTCCCCAATGCAGGATTTATTTACTGGATTGCACTTAGTCCCATTCCCCTGAACCTCCTGAAGCAGAACCTGAATATGCAATATTCTGCATATGTTTATTGATTGTTAAAGCTTTTAGGATCACAGGCCCACAGACCTGCCCAACTGTGGTACTTCCTGAAGTGGATCCATTATTCTGCAGCATGGAAGAAAATGTACTTTGGAGAATTAGTACTATTTCTTAAGTTTTTGTTGGTTTGTTTTAGTTGTTTTTCTGAGATATATATTTTATATTTTAGTGAAAATAATAAACCATATTAAGTTTTCCATATGCGGAAGGTTTTGACCTTGGTGGCCTCGTATGTCAGCTTCCTGGAGTAGTAAAGAACGTGGAACTGAGTTTGGGAATGGTGGCTGAGCTGCATGAAAAGTGTGTGGAAGGTCCTTCCTCCCATTCTCTGCTTGCTTCAGACGATACAAAATAGTTTCCCCAGAAGAAACACCCTGTATGCATACCCAGCAACGCTCTGCTTTTTTCTCTCCTAGCAGAA
Source organism: Irena cyanogastra (assembly GCA_013397155.1). Lineage (NCBI taxonomy): Eukaryota > Metazoa > Chordata > Aves > Passeriformes > Irenidae > Irena > Irena cyanogastra. The sequence continues at coordinate 580,447 of VWZV01007367.1, forward strand.
GCATTTAATCCATGTTGATTGTAGGAGGAGAGTACAGTTTGGAAGTTAAATCTGATTTTTGGCCAAGTTGTAAATTGACAGCATGCATGGAGCTACTGTTTTCTCTGAGCAGTCGTTTTCATGTTGGGGTGTTTTATAAAAACTCTTTACCCTGTTAAAAAATTACTCATCTGTATTTGTGCAGTTCTTGCACAATGCACAGATGAGCATCAGAAGACAATAACCTGTTACATCAATAAATTTTAATGACTTTGGGGAAAAATCCATCTGGTTATCACACACTGAGAAGCAAGTGTATGGTATAGGAAGGGCAATCATGAGAAATCTGTTTGTGTTTGAGTAAATGAGGACAGCTGGCACAGTAATCCTGAGGATTCTTGAGAATCCAGAGAACTGCACAAAGGATTTTTTACAGCAAGTGGGCATTTGGAAGGACATATTTGGAAGCAGTTCCCTAGAACATTTTCCTCTCCATGGATTTTTTTTTCTAACTGCAAGATTTCCCATGTTGTCATAAAAGGAAGTTCTCTGTGTCTCTGAATCCATTTTTTCCCAAGCCTCCAGGTGACTTGCTTGTGTGGAGGGTGGGTACTTAGAGAAGTCACAAGTCTTGTAATTTCCTGCAGGGTTTGTGGCAGATACAAGGGACAGAGAATACCCTGAAATTGCTGTGATACAGAGCAGTCATTTCTACTGCTTGTGCCTTTTCAGCTCCTATCACACGGAGCAGCTGCCTCAGGAGTGCTCATGTCTTTTTACAGTCAGAGACATGATCAAAAGCATGGGAAATGTCAGGAGTCCTTGGTTACATCTTTGTCCTCGTGCCTGGGACCTGCTTTTCAGCAAAGGCAATGAGAAAATCATTAATTTAAATGTGACTTTAAAGCCTGCAGTGAATAATTGGCAAATGGTTGTAATACTTGCAGTTTCTTGGTCATGAATTCAATTAATATTTTTGATCTATTTGTTCACTAAAAGAACAGTGCTGCCACAACCAACAGTAATTGCAGTCTAATTTGCAATTTTTTAAGATAATGGTAATTGCTTAAACCCACTGGGATTACAGACAAAGTTAGAATAGATGACTATACTTTTATTTTGTGACAGAAATACGTTGCGTGGTCCCAACACATTTCACTGCTGAGCATGTCTCTCTATGGCAGCTGATAGAAACTTTCTCTGGTGCTAATTCTTTGGAAACATGCCCGTTTTTGTTCCCTGTAGGGTGGTTAAAATAGATGTATGAGATGCCTGGGACTGTCTGGTAATACTGTGCTAATTAGGATTTTGTAACAGGTTTCTTTTAGCCATTGTGAAATACAAATCTAGGTTCTTGTGTCTTCTGCAGGTTATGATGTTTTTAATCCTTTTCACTCACCTACATGTGGAGCTTCATTGCTTAGAAATAGAATAACCAGATACCTTAAAATCAAATCTAAATATTGCAGGAGGCCCCAAAAGATGGAGGTGGGGGTGAATTGTGAGGAAAACATGCCATCATCTGCCCCAGATGGTGGATATTTTTCATGACCAACATATGAAACTAACCCTAAATATAGGTCTGTAAAAAAAATGAAGCTATACCATCAGCTCTTTTTATTTTGGCAGGTCACTGTCTTGTTAGGAAAAACTTACTTCTTGTCCCTAGATCCATTCATGGAGCATTTTTTGGCCTTGAAAAATCATATTACACATTGGGAAAGGTTTATAGAGAGGCAGAGAGAGCCCTGCAGGCTGTGTTGGTGCACAGGCTGCCTCATCCCCACTCCATGGGAGGCAAGAGTGGGTGGGCACAGGAAGCAGCATCAGCCTGGGGATATTTCCTACAGGTCCTTGTAACTTAGGCACTTTGGGAAGGTAATATAAAACTTCCCAGTTACGTTTGGGAACTCTGGCCCTTGGTATGTGATTTCCTTGCGGATAAAACTACTTTGTGTTCTGAAACTATAGCACTAATAAAATTCACTCTTGTATGTGATGAGCCCAACTTGGAGAGTAATGAACTCTGAGTCATAAAATACAGTCATGTAAAGGCAGAGGACAAATTTGTGCTTTGCTGTGCAAAGAACTGTGATTAACTGTATAAGGTGTAATATGTTTTAAAGTAGTATTACATGCAGATAAGTCTCATTTTATCCTTAGCAGAGAATCCAAATCAAGTCAGTTACTGCAGTAATGTTGTGTAGGCTTTTTTCAGGTGACAGAAAAATTAAACCACAGTGCACAGATCTGTCAGAATGCCAGCAAAACCCATTTTTATTCACATATTTTGTGCTTTATTTGTCAGGGATTATGGCCAGATGATCTGGGAACTCAGGTATAGATACAAATTCTGTCACAGCTCTGACCTAGTCTCACCTCAAAAATGGGGTTGATTCTTATTTGCCACCCAGCTCTGGGGAGCAGTTCACAAATGTGTGTTCAGACTGTTCAGTGTGAAGATGAGACAGGGACCTGTCCAGTCCATACAGGTTTTACCAGGTTACAAATCCTAGAGAGGACAGGACCTCACAAGATCCCTCTTTACAGCACCCAGAGCTGCGGTGGGAGCTGTGCACACTCCCTGCTGCCAGAAGAGTAAAGCCAGACTTTATAGCTGAGCATCTGCATTTGATATTTATATATTTATTAAATGGCATGTTCTTTCCATTGTCATTTTAAAACGAACCTTTTTGACAAGAAGATCAATTGATTTAGTAACTGTGGAATTTAGGCAGGAATTGCCATACTAAATCAGTCAAGCCTTTCCCCATTCTCGTGACTGCTCCAAAGTAAGGTGGAAGAGGCATAAAAGAGGGATGTCTACATCCATCTATCCCTACAACTGACCTTGAAGAAACAGAGGCGTAAATGTCTGTGTCCTCAGGAAGGGCTTTTTATATTCCTCTAGTCACTGATCTGGTTCTTGTTGTTTGAAAATTGGTTATAGCTCTGGATATTTCCAGGAAAAGGCAGATATTTAGGAAGACTGAAGAAAAAATGTATGGCCTAATTTTGAATTGTGGAGAAATGTACTTACTTCTCCATTAAAATTTTCTCTTTTTAATGTTACTAATTACTTTTTTTGTCTATGGGTGAGATGTAAACAGAAACTTTCAGACTATCATCTCTAAAACTTTAATTAGTCTGTGTTTATAGTGCTTTCCTTCTGTGCCTGATATTTAATTGTATTGATTAAATTATAAAAACCCAAAGAATCATAAAGCAACAGAGGTAAGAGAAAAAAAATATTAGAAAATCAATAAACTATTGGGTAATATCTGCAAGTCATCCCAAATGACCTTCCAGAATAACATCTAAGAGTCAGAAACTTTGTAGTCCAAATGTGAAATGGCCATAATGAAATACAGATCTTGGAAGATAGATTTAATGAACTGTAAATATGTTGTAGTGATTTACAAATCCTGTAGGACATTTAATGTGCCACACAAATTTTAGCAATCTCCTAATGAAAATTTGGACAATTTCAATTTATTGGGAATTATCTTTGCTGATCACAGACTAAAATAATATCAAGGAGAACCAAATAGGGAAATATAAAGTTTCAAAATGTACGAAATAATATAATGCGGAAAAGACAGAAGAACTGAGCAGATATAAAATCAGTAATTATGTATATACAGTGGCATTTTTTCATTAAATCTTCTTAGGCAGCCACTAATCAGGCAACCCAAGACAGTAAAATGGATGGTTAGATTGTTTTGTCAATCACTAACTCAAAACCCACTGAAGTAGTCGATCTGGTTGTTGCAGTTCTTGTGGGGAGGAAAGAGCTGTGCCCATGGCAGGCCTGAAAATGCCTGGCAAGATGAGGTACCCCAGAGAGAGAACCTCAGAGTCTGCAGGACGCTGCCTTGTTTCCAAATCAGCCTTCAGCAGCTTGTTCCATTTCTCCTTTCAAGGCACAAAGATATGAGGAGGGCTTGTCCTCCCCTGTGCCCTGCTCACAGAGGGAGCGGGAGAGACAGACTCGGCAGGAAATGGGGTGTTGGGCCCGACTAAAAACTGCAGATGGAGGGTCTACTTAAACTACAGCCTTTGAACCTGAAGGGGGTGATAAATGCAAACAGTGGCCTTTCTTCCGGCCTGACCTGGAAAGTTTTGCATCCATTTCAATAAACTCATGAAGTTGGCTTCAGTGTAGTAGTAGGAGAAAGAAAAGTGGTGGCTGTGACAAGATAAGGAGTGTGAAGCAGAGAGACATCTGCTAAAAGTCTTCACTTGTCAAATTAATGGAGCTTTAGTGAAAGATTTCTTTTAAGAAGATGCATTTGTCTCTTTTCTCATCTCTCACTCAGTGAAAAGAAAAAAAGAAAATGAAACCCAAATGCTCAAACTAAACCTAACGTTTTGTGCCTAACAAAAGATACTTTGGCCAGCATCTTTAGGGATCAGTTCACTGCATCTGACTAAACTCCAGGATATGGGGGCCGCCCATTTCAAATTTAGCACAAACTAGTGGGTTTTGCTGATCCTTGCTTGCAAGTAGATGTTATGTGCAGCACTGCTGCAGAGTAAGTAAGTTCGTTCCTTGAATTCTAGAACAAAAATCCTCATTCAAAGAGATGGTAAAACAAACAGCCCTGAGCAAAAGCATGAAATGAATTAAACAGGATGAAGCTTCAACTTGTGCAAAAAGTAAATTTCAGTGGAAATGGACAGAATTAAAATGCTGAACTTGTTAATAGAAAATCCATATATTATGCATGGTGCTCTCCCAGTCCTCCAGGAACTATTCAGAAAAAGATCTTTCCCTTTCCTTCTGAAAGTTCTGATGTCTTCGCTCCCAAGGCAGGCAATTTGTTACCTTTGTATGTGTGTCAGGTTCAGCAGATAAATGCCACTGTTATTGTAACAAGATGACACAGACTCCAAAGGCTGGGTTTGCAGAAATTAAACAACTTTGCTTCAAATTCCCTTCTTTTATACATTGTTCTGGTCCAGCTGGACCAGATTGGTCAATTAATCAATACATTTCACCTGGTTGGCTAGCTAGTTCAACACCCTTCTTATAAACAATCTTTTGGAGAACAGGAAAACAGAAAATAGGAAAAACAGCACCTGCAGGTTGTTTATACTAAAGCTATCATTGTTTATATTAAACTGCTCAGAGTCTCACAAGCTGATCCTGGGAAAACTTAGTTTTCTCACTCTCTGACCAGGCTGTGGAAACCACAGATAAACCCTGTTGTTGCTAGGTTTTATTTTCCATGTGATAACTCTGTGCTGCCCTATCAAATACTGCTAAGCACTGTAATGCAGGAGGTGATCCTGGGGCTTTTCCTATTTTTAAAATGTCTGTCACCTACAAGGTAATAGCTTCTGGGAAAACAGGAAGATAATTTGCTTCAGTAGAAGATCTCAGGAACGTGTCTGTTAGAGCCATTGTTGCGGCAAATGTGGAAAAGGAGGGTGGACCTATTCATAGCTCACATGTCAATATGTAACTGCTAATTGCTTTTACCATCTTATTTAAAAAGTGTTGATGAGCAGATGTTTTCTGATAGAGCCATGCCCACATTATATCCCTCCCATCTTATATTTTCCTACAAGCCTCTTATTTCTCTGCTGGATTGAAAGAAAATCCTTCCTGTTCCTCATAAAATCCTGCCTCTTCGTGTCCTGTGTGCTTCAAAGAGCCCAAAGTCAGGAAGCACTAGATGAACCAGGACCCAAGTGTTGCAGTCTGTGGATGCTCAGCCAAGAATGAATCTCTAAATGTTTTCATGTGTTGAACCTCTAGGTAACATCAGAAACACTGAGAAACTAAGCTATGATAAACAGCACCAATATGAGATAATGGTGACAGCTTTTGACTGTGGGCAGAAGCATGCAACAGAAGATGTCTTGGTACGAGTTAATGTCAAACCTGTGTGCAAGCCAGGCTGGCAAGGTAAGCTTGAATAGCTTTTCTATTTTAATTTTTTATTTAAATCTTTTTCCATTGTGTTTTCCCTCTACCTCTCAGTAAGGAGAGTAGGGTGCTTGTTGCACTAATGTGGAAAACTGCTGCTATTTCTTCTGCTTCATTGCAAGCCTCCTAACAAAGTGGATGATAATCCCATGTTTGCTTCCATTTGCCATGCTTCTTCTCTAGGCAGAACGAAGAGCAGACGAGACAAAAAGAAGTAAGACCAATTTCTACTCTAATATGTTATCTTACGAGTCTAATAAGTTATCTTATGAGAATATTCTGGAAGGTTAAAAAAAATTATGCTGATTTGCCATTGTCCTACTATTCCTTAAAGGAATGTTTTTGAAGCCACCATGACAAGGTACTTCTGCCATGTGAGCTGGAGTTGTTCAGGTTATCTTGTTCAAGGTTCAGGATTGACTTTTGTGGCATGCAGGAGCCAAGGCGCCCTCAGTGGGAGTGAAAAGCATCTTTAAAGCTGATTCCTGTTGTGATATTGAGACATTTCAGTAGGAATCAATTTGACTTTCTGAAAAGGCTGTACGGATCTATACCCTGTCTGGAATGGAGAAAACCCCAGCTGACAGTATACAGGGAAGGTAGATATGCTACTATTTGTTAGGAATTAAGATGGAAATGAGGGCTGGATTACAGACAAACCAATTGGATGTGACTGTGTTGTGCAGGTGTCATTCAGGACTAACTTGACCTTCATAACTATAATTTTTAAACATAATGATTGAGAAGGAAAAAAATCAGTTTGGCTGTTGTACTTAAAGGTAAATTGGCAGGCTGACATTTAGAAGAAGAAAAGGTTTTCTTTGGGAATTGAGAAGCTCTGGTCTAGAGGAGCTAGTAATGAAATGTGTGCAATAGCAGGATTCTATTTCCACAGCCCTCACTTGGAGTAGAGCCATGTTTCGGTTTTTTGGAATGTATTAGTACCCAAGTATTTGAAGAACATTTTTGTTGAAAAAAAAGTACAATACCTATGAACTATTTCCACATTTTCTAAGTGATCTTACTGTTCAAATGATTTATTCTGTAAAACTAATTATGTTGTCTTTACACTGGAGGAATGTTCTGTTTCTGCTTTATGGAGTTATATCAGATAAATTAAGTATCCCCAAATTAGCTTGGGATTTGTATTAAAATGGGTGTAATTGATGAATATTTTTTCATTTCTTTTTTTTTAAATTTAAGTATTTTATTGATTGAATAATTTTTGCAAAGCTGATAATGGTGTATTTCTATTGCCCAGTATTATTTCACAGTTCATGTGGTTGTTACATTTGTTACTGGTTCCATCAGGTGGGTTTAGATACTAGGCAGCCAATAAAACAAAAAGGAATAACCTCAAGCAGGTTTGGTCGGGGTTTGGGGTGGTTTTTTTTGATGCTTTGTTCGTGTTATTTGTACCTTTCCATCTGTCAAACACATGGCTGTTCACCTCCTTGGCAAATCCCCAGGTCAAGGAGCACAAAATGCAAGGGGACATCTCCGACTCAGGGTAGAAGATCTTTAAGTAAACAATTGCATAGATAGGGCTTCAGTCCTTAATTATTATTCATTCATTAATTGTAATTTGAAAATGAGCTACAACATAATACTTCAAGAAATTTATACAATGCTCTTAAAGAGTTTTTTTATACCTATTTATTTTTAAAGGTGGAGAAATTCATGTAGGTGATGCTGTTTGCCAGTTTGAGCCAGTATCAGTAAAAATCACCTGTTTCTAGGGAATAAAATAAGATCAAATGAGCAAAACTTTCTGAGAGTATTTCTGGTAGTTAAAGAGGAAATCTGGAGACTAGAAATGGAAGATATTTATAGTGTTCTTTCTTCCCTGTGTCTCTTGCTCTGTAACCTCCCCACAAAGGGGCAGCCAGCAGGTTTGCCCCATCTTCTTTGAAATAGTGCTGTATTTGTTAAGACTGGATTACTTCAGAAAATAAAATAATGGGAGGTTTTTGACAGAAAAAAGAAATATTCTGAGTCTTTGGTTATAGTAGAGATATTGCTAAAATACGTAATTTTTTTCTTGTTCTTCAGTGCTATTCTGAACAAATAAATACTTGGATTTTCAATTTATGGGATTGGCACTTACTTCCTAAAAGTTAATGGATTTTGTAATTTGAAATGTGCACTTTTTAATGTAACTGTCATGAATAGGGATTGGAGTAGTCTAATGCAACTTCAGTATTAAAAATTTTAGTGCAGCAAATTTCAGTGTAGATGCCCTTCGGATAACCTCCACTGTGCAGGGCTGGGACAGGGAAGAACAGGCTGATGTAAAACAATTCAAAATTATTCCTGTTTCTGGAGGCCAATAGCATGTGACTGATGTGTGGCAGAGCAAATAAGGCTCCACAAGCCAAGGTGCTTTCCTTTAATCAATATTCCCTTGAGCTAACAGCATTGAAGTCTTCATTAAACCCAGGAGCTGCTTCCCTGGTCTCTGATGATAGGCATCAATACACCAGAGGCCAGATCCCCACACAAACATTTTCAGAAAAAAAAGCCTCCTCTCTATTCAGAGGCTGCTTTAGAAACAAACTTGACCCAAGCTGGCATCTGCTTTCTGAGCAGACCACTCTGGAGTGTTATTTGAATCCTGAGCAAGCTAAAAATGTAAATCAATGAGCTGAATTAATTCCTAATCAGTTCATTTAATTGGAAATTCTCATTAGTGATTTTTTTCAAATGACTTCTAGAGCTGTGGTACAAAATCTCTTCATGCCAGCTGTGTTTTCGTGTCCATGATTTCCAAACAGTGGAGTGACTATGTCCTGCCTGGTAGGTAAAGGACTACATTACCAAGAAAAGCTGGATGATGACAGTACTCCTGACATCATAATGGCTCAATCTGCAGTCAAAGATTCTTTGATTTTTGGTTTAAAACATTTTAAAACACAGTTATGGGTTTTCTGTCCCAAGCAAAGACCTGTTATCTTCAATACCTTCCCCAGGCTCTGTCCCTCCCTCCAGGGCTCTGCCTGTCTCACTTCTGTGGACACAAAGCTCACACTACACATCTTCCTGGGCATTCACTTTCAGTGGGGTTCCTTTCACTGCACTTGTTTTAATGTCAAAATACTGATTTCTCTGAAGTTACATCTTCCTTATTCAAAGCAGACTGGACAGACTTGTGGCACCCCAGTACTAAATACCCATAAAGTATTTTCATTAAATAGCACAAGGTGAAGTAAGACAAAATCCTGTGATCTAGACCAGGTTTCCTTTAGCTCGTTTATGGTATTGTAATCTTTTGTGACATTTCTGTTACTTTCAGGAACAGTTTTCACCAAACTGTTACTGTCCCCCCATAGTGGGATTACAAATGGAAATTAAATATAACCCAATGTGCTGAAAGATGCAAGATAGCAGAAAATTGAAAACAATTATTCCTGTACCAGGCTCTCTGGTGACTGATGTACTGTGTTGCGAGAAAAATAGTTTAGCCTCAAAAAAAAAAAAATAGGGCAGAATCATGGACCTGAAAACTTGAAAAATATGTTTTCAGACAGTCAGAGATCTGCTCAATTATTGACAATTAAAACACAAGGGAGGTTGCTCCCTAAAATGCAATTAATTTCACACAGAAAATACTTATTAGAAGAAAAAAACTTCTCTGAAGCAACCAACTGAATACCCTGGGAAAGTGTCAGAGAGCTCACAACAGGGAAGACTGGCTGTGCTTCCTGTGGAGATGAGTGTGGAGCGAAGACAACAGTCCAAATCTCAAAAGTCACATTGTTTCTCCTCAAGAAAGACTTTTTCCACACCAAATTTCATACGGCCTTGCATAGGCAATGGTGCCTAAGCTGCAGTTGAACAGACAGTTAGGACTCTGAATAGAAAACAGGATTTCACAGCATCCAGCCTCAGGTGTTTTACCAGTCTGAAAAGATTTCTTGCGTTTCTCTTCCAAGGTCTGTGAACCCATATGCATCCACCCCCAACTACCCAAGAAAGAGAATAAGGTTGAAGTTCTTTAAAAATTCATCTTAGAAGAGATAGTCCTGAAAAATTCAATTAATTTTACATAGTGTTGGCTTAAAAATAGTTTTGAAATAAAAGGTTCTCTTTATTTATTAACCCAGTAGATTATAAAAATATTTTAAAAAGGTGGTTATGTATCAAAGGTGGTGTATATAATTTCTTTTCTAAGGCATGTTGGGCTCACTGAGGTGGCCTGGGCCCTTGCTACCACCTAAAGGCACATTCCTAGCACCTCTTTAAGGATGAACAGGTATTCAGAGGCCGTGTAAAGTCAGATCAGCTTGCTCTTCCTGCTGAAATAATATCCTTCTTTTGTACAAAGGGCAGGACCTTCCATTTCAGTAGCAGGGCGATCTCACATCACTTCTGAGTCACTCAGAGATGCTGTTTGCAGTTCTGCTGAGTGACTTCAGAATGGCTTTCATGGGGGTTTTCTAGTAAGATCCAGTTACTGAGGAAAACCAAAACCATATTGGCTTTCGTTCTGCCAATGCTTTTAACAAGGAGGAATATGGTCACTAAGGCAATTGATTATTTGGAGGAGGCTGGTTAAGTGCAGAAACCTTGCTGACGAGGATAATATTCAGAATAATTTAAAAGGGCCAACTCTTTTCTCCACTAAACATAAATCAATTTGTATTACTCTTGTGCACGCACCCATCAGCTCCAAACACCATCCTTGTGTTGTCTTAGCTGTAAGATATTCACCCATATTTTTATAAATGAAATTTATAAAATTTTATAAATGAAATTTATTGGGAGTCTTTTTGCCAGCCTAGGCTTGGTACTGCTGTGCATGCATTAGCTGCACATCCTTCAGCCAGGGTAATCAGGATGAAATACTTACATTCAGCTATTAGCTAGAATGGCACCATTTTAGTAAAATAGCCACTCTAAATAACCGCTCCAGACATTTGAAAATTAACTGATCTCCTGAGTACTACCAAGTTTTGAGCTTAAAATTTACATAAGTTCATATTTGGGGTTTTTTTACTTGTATCTATGTTGTTTTTACTTTGCTTTGACTAACAGACATACTCAGAGAAAGCAGTCATACCTATTCCAGTTTAATTTTTCAGATATGCTCTCTTTAGTAAGTTCTGTGTCTGCATTATAATTAAATACATCTTCCCTAAGCATTCCAGGTCCTTTCAGGTTTCTGAAAACAGTGCTTTATATATTCCAGGACTGCCTTGCTTTTGCCTGGCCACGTCAGACTGGTGGTCCATGGAAATGCTTTCTCCTCTTAATGAAATCAGCTCTTTTTCCACTTGTCATTTTTCGGTGATTTCTCAGAATTTTGCTGAAGTTCCTGAGCACTCTGTATCATTACTAAGCACTATTTCTGTAACACCAGTTCTCAAGGTCATCTTATTCTGTGCTGAGGATATCCTCTTTCTAGACTGACTTCTAGTGTGGCACTGCCTTCCCTTCCCTTCACCGGCAGCAGTAACTAACACAGTCCTGCTCTTGTTTCAAGACTGCAAATGGAAATATCAAATAACACTCCCAAGGCAGACTCACAGGGATCATTACCAGTTAGTTCTCTGTGTACCCTGAACTTCACATTGGCAGAGTAACCCATTATTGCCCTTTCTGCAGGCTGTTCTGCTTTTCTGTGAGGACTGAAATACTGAAGCCAGTCTTTTCCATCTTAAGTGATACAAAAACCCCATTCATTTTAGACCTATTTAACTTGATTTTTATTTCCATGTAACTCTGTGGAAGATAACTCCTTTGTTCACATTTCTGTATTTGCAACTACAAAACTAGTCTTTTCTTTTTTGAATTTTCCCTGCAAAATCCTCCTGAGCTTTACTGAGGTAATTATAATTTCATTGAGAAGTTTCTTATCTCTGAGATGCAGCTGACAGCATCGTTCCGTTAACATTTCCTCTGCCCAAAAGAGGGGATTTGGACATTAGTTTGCGTTTTCTCTTTGCTGTGGAAACCCTTTATCTGAGTCAGATGTGTTTATCATTTTCTTAACAAGTCACTCATCTTATTTCACATAAAAAAGGCACCAGAGTAACCTTTAGCCAAGTCTCTAGCCTACATAAACAGCACAGATGTGAGGATGCTGCAGAGGAAACAGAAGAGATACCAATTACACTGCTCTGGGAACCTTCTGTTCCAGCAATTATGTAGGGATGCTGCAGACTCACTAATGGCACCACCATAAATTTTGTCTTACATTTAGCTGCCAAGATGCATATCTTCAGTGCAACAGCAGAGAAGTCTTACATTTCATTGTGTTACAGTTATCTTTAATTACATCACCATCATTTTTAACACCGTGAAATGGAATCAAAGTTTATGGCCACACACATGTAGGAGACATGAATCACATCATACCTTCTCTGCATGATCTCATTCAAGGAAAAAATATCAGATTAAATCCCTCTTAGTGTCATCTAGCATTAGAAATGAATTAAAATATAAAACATGGATCACAAAGACAAGTACAGAAAACCTTAAGTTTAGAGGTCAAGGAATGTCTTTACATTATCCGTCTGTTAAAAGGAAAATTTGTTTAGTGCATTGGGATTTACTTTTAAAGGCACAAACTGTCACTAAAGTTTGATCCATTTTGATCTTGGGATAGTTTGAGTACCTCAGCAATCAAGATCCATGTTTACATAGCTGCTTTATAATTGATGAAATCTGAACCACAACCTTGACATGGTGGTATTTACACTCTAATTGTAGGGATAACCCAGCTGGGGCTGTCTTGCATTGTCTGGAGCAGCTTTATGCCAAAAGTGGCAAGCAAGCAAAACCTGCTGAATTATAAAATCAAAACAGAGGCCGCAGAACTAAACAGTGCTAGTTTTATTCAGACTTTCCCCCTGGGATTAGTCTTCCACCCTGACAGCATTTACTTTCCTAAGTTTGCAGTGTAACGTGGTGTTGTAGCAGGACTTGTCAGGTTTGTGTCAAAAGAGGAACTGTGTTGGTTGGATTTAGCTAATCTTAAGTGCAGCCTGCCAGTTCAGGTGGGATTATGTATCTGAACATATCTAGAAAATACCTATATTCAGAGGCTTTTGCAGACTCAGGTTACATAAGACTTTTCCTCTGAGTCACTCCAGAGGAAACAGAAAAGTGCCACCGCATTCTTGAAGGGAAGGTGCTGATCTTTTGAGTAAGTCCAATGTGGGATGTTATTCTGGGAGAAAGCAAAATAATGATATTCACCCAATTCGAAATTAAATTAAGGACTTGAGTTACTCTCACAATAATTTCTTTGTACTGTTACTACCACTTATTTTTGCTTGTTCCAGCTCTGTGCACTTCCCAGCATTGCTGCCTGCACTGGTGGTGAGATGCAGAGGGTGCTGGCCTCAGCTTCACAGCTCTGGGAGCTAAGTGCTTGGGGGCAGGTTCTATGGAAATAAGCCAGTTGTTTTTTATCAGAGCTGTTGCTGCCTTTAGGGACAGTTCTGCTATCACAGGATTGTAACCTGCTCCAGTATTGCCTCATGCCTGCCTGGGAATGCCTTTGGCATGTAGAGGGACTTCTTGGTGGAATTCCTAAATCTCCACTTAGTCAGTGAAGGAAATGCCGATGCAGTTTAGGATTAGGATTGGTCTGTGGTGATGCAGTGGAGCAAGGTACAAAGACACTGGTTCAGGTCTAGTTGATGTTTTACAATTTAGAACCAAGATAAATGCAAGTGATTTAGGAGGTGCAGAGTTTATGATCTCTGGGTACAAAATCCCAATTCTGCCAAGCTGAAAGGTAATACCATGAAACAAAATACCTCTTCCAGTTCTTGTGGCAGAAACAGAGGCCTCCCATCATTCTTCCTTGTGAGCAGTAGCATTTTATACGGTGTGAGTTTAATAGGACACTCCTTGTATAGCTGGAGGTGAGTGTGCAGCCTCAGATACCTTGCAGTTTATAATTCAGTCACATCTCACATCCACTAATTAATGTTTTGCATGAGTACCAGTTCATTTGGTATATCTGAGAAATGAAAATGCAGCTGAAAGCTGCTGAAATAGAAGGGTTTCAGATGTAAGTAAGACTTTATTTTCCTTTTCGGGTAGAGGAATACAATGCCTGAACTGGTAAATAAGAGATTATAAAGATCAGTAATTCATTTATTATTAGTTTGCATAAAACCAGCAAATTATTTCATTTTTACCTAAAGTACATCAAAGAATTTGCTACTCTTGTTCTACTGGAAAAGCATTAACCTCAAATTTCTGCAATGGAGAGGGAACAAAAACCTATTATTGTAATGATGTCCCATACATGGTACTTGAAATTCTAATGGAACTGTTTAAACCGACAATTGCAGAGAAATTATGCAATACTGTAGATCAAGTCTAACTTAATATGGAACAAATGGAGTGAATTACCTGAAAATTACAATTGAAATAGCAACTCAGTTGTATGTGCACAAGCAGTTACGTAGTCGTGGTTGTCTTAGTTGTGATGTACAAGTCCTGAAGATTTTGGTAAAAACAGATACTAAACATACTTTTCAGGAGTCTGATCTTCCTCTTGTTAACAGAATGCTGCGTGATTACCAGTTGGGTTATGTCAGAAAGAAAATTTGATAATTCTGAAATGCAGACCAGTGGTTATAGCATTGTTGCCTGGACTCTGAACTAATGACTGCTTCATGCTTCCAAGTGTTTGCTTGGACACTCAGAATTTCTTGTAAATATTTAATGCAGTTTAAGACCAGGGAAAGAGCACCATTTTTCAAGTTTTCTGAAATGAGATCTGTTGAAAAACACCAAATTCCTTCACCTACTAAATGCACATAGGTATTTGTATCCGCTATTAGTTTTCCCTTCCACTGATATTTAGAATGAATCTCTGCCCGTTTTCTTTAGGGATTTTGTTGACTGCAGGACCTAGAACTTTTCCATTTATTAAGTCTTCTTTTACCTAGAAAGATTTGATCTTGTTAGAGCAAAAAAGGGTAGGGCCATAAACATGGCCAGAAGGCTGGAGCATCTCTCCTTTAAGGACAGACTGAAAGTTTGGGTTGTTCAGTGTGGAGAAGGCGCCACAGAGATCTTACTGAGGCCTTTCAGTGCTTGAAGGGGACTTAAAAGAAAGAGGGATAGAAAGATTTTACTGGGGCCTGTAGTGACAAGACAAGAGGCAGCAACTTTAAGGTGGATTTAGATTGGATATATGAAAGAAATTTTTTTTCCTGTAAGGATGCTGAGGCACAGCTCAGGTTGCCCAGAGAAGCTGTGGATGCCCTGTCCCTCAGCCTGAGATCAGGCTGGATGGCACTTCGAGCAACCTGGTTTAGTGGCAGGTGTCCCTGCCCACGGCAGGGGGATGGAGTAAGTGAGCTTTGAGGATCCCTTCCAACTCCAGCTGTTCTGTGACTCAGGGAAAATATGAGCTCCAAAGACAGCTGAAATTGATGTTTGTGATTACTGCTGCTTTTTTGGGTTTTCTCTGAAGCGTGTTGCAAGCACCATAATTAATTGGATTTCAAACATTAAAATGCTTCATTTGAGCAGCACAGGGGTATATGTGGCACAAACAGGTGGCTGCCTGAGGCAGGGGATTGTTTAAATGTTGAGGGCTGTGAGGCATCTGCCTGAACACAGATTAGTCAGATGTGTCTGGAAGCACCACTCATTCTTTCAGCTGGAGCTTCCTGTCATCAGTGCTTCACAAAATTAGGAAAATGTTCAAAGACAAGAAGTGGCACTACAGAGGTGTTATATTAGACTGACATGTGTAGCCTGGTCTTTGGAGGTATTTGTTCTTATCACAATGCTGTGAAATCTGACTGAACTGGGTGCAGCAGACATCTCCTCCCTGCAGAGTTGGCTTGTAGTTTGTCACGGAACGTGGGCACTGCAGCTCCAGACTGACACCAATTAACACTTCTTGTCAGGAGATGTGTGTAGCCCCTGCTTGTGTGACTCAACCAGCAGTAGTGTTACTTAAGTGAGCCTGACACTCTTAGAAAAACAGGTCCAAAATCCAATTTTTTTAGGACAGTAGCTTATTGATGTCAACTTCAGAAACTTATTTTTGCCTTAGACAGTGTCCTTTGAGAACAATATGTAATTGGAAATTATATAACTCCCTTCCCTTTTTTACTCACCATTGGATCTTGGATTTGATTTGTTTGTTTTTCCAGACTGGAACAAACAGATTGAATACAGGCCTGGCTCTGGCAGCATACCCTTGTTTCCCAGCATCCACCTAGAAACGTGTGATGGACCAGTGTCCTCAATCCACACCACCATTGAACTGCAGACCAATTACATCGGAAAGGGCTGCGATCGTGAAACCTACTCGGAAAAATCTCTGCAGAAATTATGTGGTATGAATATGGATTTCAGTTGACATAATAATGTTTTTGCAGACAAGGCACCAGCTCCTTGTGACCTGTAAGCATGCAGCACTTGGATTTAGCTCAGCAGGCTCACTTTGGATCATAGCAATGAAAATGGAGAGAGTGGTGATATTTGATGGCTGCTCCATCCTTCTTTTCCATTTGTTTTCACTCTCCTTCATACTTTCTCCCTGCCTTCTTTTAATTTTTTTTCTCTCCTGCTCTTTTTTCCCTCTTGATTTTTCCTTCTTCCTCATTCCATCTCTTTCTCCTTCTTTCTTCCCCCTGCTACAAATACTGGTATGACAGTGTAGTGAGATTTCCAGTGTAGATTTGTGTCATGGTTTGACAGGGGAGGAGTTTGGGAGGTGAGGTAAAAGGTTTAGGTTTGGTTGACAGTCGGCTAAGTCACTGAAAAGTTAGACACGTTTTTGTGAAAAATACATGTTAAAGATGAAAAAACTGGAGAATTTTTTGTTTCTTCTCTGGTCAGCAAAAAATAACTAAATCTAGTTTAATTTGTGTCTCAACTAGGCCGGGCCAACCAGTCCTGCTGCAGGCTTGGGTACTCTTTTCTCAGGCCACCTGCCCCCTTCCCTTTCTCTCATCAATTAGAAAGATGAGAAGATACTTGTTTAGAACTGAAATCTTCTTGTAAAACTATGAAAAAAAATTCTTTTTTCTTATAACACATAAAATTATGAAGAGATAAAAGTGTTGAAATGGATGTTAAACAAAAACCTCCATACTAAAGTAAACAGGTAGGAAAATAACTATAATCTCATGAGAAATTTAAACAGAAAAAGAGAAGAGTAGTTTACTACCCCCAAGAGAAGAAGAAATAGATCTCCGTTCTCAGAGACGAAGATGATTTTAGAAATAAATAATAAAGACTTTTGCCTTTAAACTGTTCATTTTTAAAATAATACCCCATAAGTCAACATAACTCATCAACAAACTATGAGAAGACGTGTAGAGATAAAAAAGACTTCACAATAATAGATTTTTCCCCCGGGTGACTGTTAGTTGTGAGAAAACCACGAGCAAACTGTATTTCTTCTTCTTGTAGAAAAGTCTCCAGAACTATAACAAGAAAAACTTCTCTCCCTAAGTAAACTGTAAAAAAAAACTGTACCAGAAGTAGTAAACTGACTAGAAATTTTAAGTTTAGTTCTTTACATTGTTAGTATTCAAGAGAAAAGTTGTAGAGGGAAAAGAAGTAGTCTGAAGAGTTTGTTTTAATTCTTACTACTTTTTTTCCCCTTTTAGTTACTATTAATAAATTTTCTTTATACCTTTTGAAGTTTTAAACCTACTTTACCTTTCTTCCAATCCTATCTCACAACAAGAAATTGATATATTAACTGAGAAATCTCAAAATTAATAAAAATTTCAAATTAACAAACTAAAACCACTACAATTTGCTATGACAAGAAGACCATAGAATTTGAAGGGAATTGAATCTCCCTGTTGTATTTCAGTCCTCCTGACTCAGCTTTCTGTTCTGCTACTCAGTGCTGTGCCAGAGGACAAACAGACAAAAAGTAAAATCATATTCTGAGCAATCATTTGAGCAAAAATATTTAAGAAACATGAACTTCAGATAAGAGCTGAACTGGTGGAGAAATATTTCCTAATTTTTCCTCCCTTTTTGTTCTTTTTGATAACTTCATGTAAAATGCTGAAGTCAGTTTTGAAAGGCAGATTAAATACTTGAAAATACTGCTGTATTTTTTTCAGACTTTTAAGATTCTGTATCTGGCAAAGCAATGGCCACGCAATAATCCCTTCATCTTTTGAGATCAGATGTCTCTCCTGCTCTAATATCCTGTCTTTAGAGTCTTCCTCTGAAGCCCTGATGGGGTAGACATTAATTCTCATCTTCCCTGTCTCTTTGCCTGGCTTCTGTCTGAGCTACAGCAGCAACTGTGCAAGTTTTTCCATTTAAATGCGTGGATTTTGGTTTAGGGTGCTCTGATGTAGGGCTTGCCTTTGCTCTGATAACCACCTAGCAGTGCTGCAGGTACGTTAAGATCAATACACTAACCTTTAGGAAATAATTTTTGTAAATGAAAAATTTCAGCCAGTGTTTCTAAATTATTAAAAATGGAGAAGCAATTTCCAGGGGAAAATAGTTGGCAGTTGCAATTATCAGTTATCAGTGGAGATGGAGAAAGGGAGGTAAAGGTGAGTGGGAGTAGTAGCATTGTTATAAAATCTGAATGTTTTCAACTTCAAAATTGCTTAGTTAAGATCACAGAAACAATCATGACTTTGATTCTATGTCTTTATCCAACTGGCTGGGCACTAGAAGAGCAGATGAAAATCCATCTGCCCCAATATGCACCTTAATTGTGGTGATGATACTAAATCTGAGAGGCAGAATAAGGCTTGATTTCATAAAATACTAGAATTTTAATAAAAATAAATATATTATAGCTAAAGTTAAATACTTTTTTGACTAAGAAGCTGTATTGGCAGCCTAAAGAACGTTGCTTTGTGCTGTTACAGACCTGTACTTCAAATTCCACAGTCACTCAGTGCAGATCACTATGAACAAGACCTAAATCACGAAATTATTACCTTGAAATCAAACACTGATAGCAGCTATATCCAACAATATTATCGTTTCAAGTGTAGGGCTGAAAGGAGGCACCTTCAGCTGGTGTAGCAGTCCTTAGTTGAGGAAGGTTGTTCAAATTCTAAGGGGTTCAGCTTGCAGAGTGTGGCTTGACTGCTTCATCTGCTGGCACTGGAGTGGAAAAGAGAATTACAGGCATTTCCCAGGTCTGCCAGGGCCATTGTGGTGGCTGCAGGCAGCTCTGAGCAGGGGACTGATGTCACTGCTGAGCTTTGGCTCTGGCTCGGCACGTCTGTGAAGGAAGAGAATGGAAACCACTTGGGAAAACAGGTTAGAGTGTATGTAAATAGGGGGAAAATTCTCACTGCTGAAAGAATTTTTCTTTTGGTCCAGGTTTTCCATATCTTCATAGAGAGCAGACATGGTAGGGACTTGTAACAGGACTTTGATGAAAAGGTTGTAAGTGACAATGTACTTTACGTGAGAATTGCATTTCGCCTGGCCTGGACTTTGCTATTTAGTATTTATTACCATCCTTAATGTAGAGAGAAGTCTTACAAAAGCAGGTTAAATTATTTCTGAAAATCAGTTTTCTCCCAGAAGTTACCTTATTGTAACTAATGGTTGGATGATAAAATCCTTTGAAAAGAAAGAAAACACTGATTTTTTTTGTACAGTGAAGCATGCTGTGATTGCAGAGAGTGCAGAACTGAGCACTCAGACAGCTCTGCACCATGTAAAATGCAGGGCTCTCTCTGTATAATTAAAGATCCAGTTTATAAATCCTGTGCTCATTTCTTCATTTATCTGTTGGAAATCTGGAGAAGGCAGATGGTAAGGAGGGTGAATTAAAATTAATTTTTTATATGACGGAAAGTTCAAGTCTGCTTTTCTATAACCCAGAGATTTGCACTCCTTGGACAGTAAAGGTGGGCAGCTTAAATGATTAAATTACACTCGAGTAATTTTAAAGTCAAGGAATTATTAGTGTTGTGCCTCAAAGCATTTTAGTAAGCATTCTTTCACCTTGTTACCTGACAGTAATAGAAAGTACAGACTGTCTAAAAGACACCATTTGGGCTGCAAAAACATATCAGAAAAAAATCACACTAAAATAAACATAGGTTAAGGAGCCTAAAACATAGTGGAAAGATGGCTCTGATGCTGTCTCCTTTCCCTCTAAATGTAGATAAAATAGAAAATAATGGGATTGCTAATTCTCACATGTGGCAGATGAGAAACTGAGACAGGGAAACACTATCAGCCTCAAGGCCCTGCTCCAGCCAGGATCCTGCCCTCTTTCCATTATCCTGGGTGGTGTAGCATTGCAAGAGGCTAGTTGAAAGTTGTTAATCTGATCACGAAAGACAGTTTGGGTTGGGTGTTATTTGGATTATTTGTTTGCAGCTAAACCAGCAGTCTGGTCCAGCTCAGCAAGCAGCATCACTGTGTGCTTTTCCTGGCACAAAGTTTAGAACCCAAATGTGCAGGATTGGGAGAGGAGGTAGGGCCAACTGCATAAATCACTTGTGAAAATAAGTACTTTTATATGCAAGAGGTGCTTCAGGGGTCTCAGCCCAAAACTAAGTTTCATGCAGCAGTTCCTGCATTGTTCTGGAAGCATTTTGGAAGAAAAGAGCATCAGGCACTGAATTTTGGAAGAGCACTGATCCCATGATAAGGCTGTTCTGGGAACACCTCCAGCGATATCCTGTTTGCATTGCTCCAGGTCTGTCTCTGTTACACGTCTGAGCAGCCTGGGACTCTTGCTGGATTCATTAGGATAGCAAAAGCATTACTTATTCCAGCCAAATCTCCCAAGCACATAATCCAATGATTTTTCTCAGGGCAGGATTAAAACACATAACAGGATGAGATTCCAAACTTAGCCATAAATCTCCATACAAATATGGGCAGATAAAGTAGAACCTGTTGAGCTTGTTGCTGGTTACACAAATGCAGTAATTTGTATTATCCAGAATTGTATTAATCTGTATTATCCAGAATTACACTTTGTAAAATAAATACACTTCATCTCAATGTTCAAACTATGAACATGTAGGTGTTAGGTTTGGTATTCAAAATATCACTTCAAAATAGCCTCATTTTACAGTAATAAATTTTGGAGAAGAGCCCAAGACATTCAGTTACAGAATAAGGTAAATATTTCCAAATCATTACTATAATACATTTTTTTAAAGCCTGTATGAAACAATTCTACACACTTTTGGCTTAAATTTTTTGCACTCCTGCAGAGATTTGGGATCTTTTATCTCTTCTTGGATGGTGAAGGAGGGCAGAACACCTTAGCAGGGGATTTTTTATGCCTTCACAGTTTGCTTACCATATTGTTACTTGACAAAGCAGCAACAGGAATACAAAGATTGTTTGTGCTTTTTACTCTTGGAATCATATTTCCTGCTGCAGGCTGTCTTTCAGCAGTAGGCAAATGCTCTGGGTAGCTCCTTGCATGGTTTTCATAGTGCCTGGCAGTTGTTAAGCTGTAAGCAAACACAGGGCTGTGAAGAACTGTGCTGTTTTATCAGATCGCGGTACCATGGTGGTTTCCATCTCGGTCTGTCATTAAAGCACACATGGAGCTCCAACCATCAATATGTAGCAGAAACCAGCACTGGAGTGATATTATCTAGTTGGGGCGAATCCCCCCTGTGAATGGACATTCCTCCCAGAATTCCTGGGGATATCCACGGCTGGCTGCTGCATGCCGTGGGGCATGTCCTGCATTCATCCCCGCTGTGCTGTATTTTACAGCGCATCATCCCCACGTACCTTCATGCTGTCAGGGAGGGAAGATAAATGCAGAAAATTTGTTTTGAATCTTAGCAGACCTTGAAATAGCTGAAGAAATGTCATTATTGAATTTCAGAAAATCATGAACATTTCTGAGAAAGATTACATTATTTTCTATAGTTTTCTGTGCAGTACATTTAATCTAGAAAACTCTTGCTGGTTCACGATGGTGGGTATTTTATAACTTTTCAGTGATTTGGCATTGAGGCTGGTAGGACCGTTTGGGTAGTAAAATAGTCTAAAGAGTGTGAATCAGAACTCTGGCCTATATTAATCTTCACAGCTTTTTCACTGGTCTCTCATTGTGTTATTCATTATGTGACTTGCAGGAGCTTCCTCAGGTGCCATTGACCTGTTACCATCTCCCAGTACAACAACCAACTGGACAGCTGGGCTCCTCATGGATAGCAATGACATGATTTTTAAATTTGATGGAAAGCAAGGAGCCAAAATCCCAGATGGAATAGTCCCGAAAAATTTAACTGATCAGTTCACCATCACTCTGTGGATGAAACATGGACCTAGTCCTGGATTAAGAGCTGAGAAGGAGACTATTCTCTGCAACTCTGACAAGACAGGTGAGTCTGTGTATGGAAAAAATGTTATACAAAGGGAATACCAACAGCAGTAGAGTGTTGCAATCTCTCCTCATTTAATTTGGTCTGAGAAAAAACTAATCTCAGATGATGCCACTCCAAACATTGCTGGCTTGAGAGCTTTTTGAGGGGCCTGATGACTACCTAAACTTCAGACACAGCTGGGATAACACAGCTAGAGATTTCACAGGAATTGACTGATAAAATAACGAAATTACGTTTAATTTTTTTTTTCATTGTTTAGATTTAAACAGTTCTAATTCTTCACTGAAACAAGTTAGATTTCATTTGTTACCTGGGACAGGATGATTCCATGAACAAAGCTGATATAGCATAATTCAAGAAGAGTCATAAGGGCCCATGGGAAAGCTCAGTTCCTGGGGTTTCCCTGCTGTGGCTGGGTGCTGTCAGTGTGTTAGGCTGCCAGCCAGCAAGGGCTGTGCGTGGCTGAGCTGGCTGTGTCTCCCGCAGAGATGAACCGGCACCACTACGCGCTGTATGTGCACAACTGCCGCCTCGTGTTCCTGCTGCGCAAGGACTTCGACCAGGCCGACACCTTCCGCCCCGCCGAGTTCCACTGGAAGCTCGACCAGGTACCTCCCTCGTGCTTCCCAAGGTCACCCGGGACTCTCCCTCCTCCTCAGGCCTTTAGACAGCATAGGGAACCACCCGGATCCCAGAGCAGATGTCCGGAGTCTTTCCGGAGTCCGTCTGGAGTCTGTCTGAAATCACTTGCAATTACACTGCAGTTTGCAGCTGTTACAGCTCTAATTGGGATCCACATAAAAAGAGACAAATAAGTTAACTTTGTTGAGTCATTTTATGCACTAATTTTTTGTTGTTTATTGTAATTGAGCCACTTTAAATGGTAGGTGGAGGTTTATATCCTTTGGCAGTGGAGAAAGACCTGATATTGCGTATAGTTCCCTAAAAATTTTCCATTTATCATTTTTTAAAAATCTGCTTTATCAGCACAATGGGAGTGATGGAAACCTTTTCAGTAAAGAGTATGCTGACACACAGAAAGGCACTTCTATTATATCGTAAATCCAATCTGCAGACCTTTTCTTTTATCTGCTGTGCTGTATGTAATTTTGCTTTATTATTAAGAGTATATTGCAAGAAAATTATTATTAAAGAGATAAGAATTGCCTTTCATAGATTTATTCATTCTAGGCAAGATAAGGATCATTTGGATGAAAGAAGACAGACTTCAGCAAAGTACTGTTTTTTTCAAAGCAAGTTTCTTCTTATCTTTCACTCTCAAGTATGCTATTGAAAATGTAGCTATAGGAATGTACACTTTTCTAATTCACCTTCTAAATGTATATAAAAACGAGATCTCCATCGTGTTTATCAGATGGGTGTGGTAAGCAAGCCTGTGGTGATCATAACACTTGCTTTGCATTTACACTAACCAGTCTGGAATCAGTTTGTGCTATACTCTATATGAAATCTTACAGTGGATCAAAATAAATTGAAATTAAATCATATTGAAGATTGCAAATCAGGAGAAACTGATATCACCTCAGATAAGGCTGTTCTGAGTGCTGAAGATGGACTTGTATTTCTAAACTCTATACTAAGCATCTAATTAATGATAATGCAAAGTTTTTGGGAAGTATTTTGATTTTGAAAATTGAGTGCAGTCAACTTCTATATCCTTACAATGAGAGAGAACCAGTGTCCTCTCAATAAATGAAATTTGTGTGTGACTGTTGTAACTTGGCCTTGAACCTTCCTAACTACTATTGAAAACTCCTACATAATGTAAACTAGAGACAGAAAATATTTTTTAGGTCACTTGATTAATTTCCTTTCATTCGGCTGCTGTCAATTGATTTCCACAGTATATTTTCAGCTGTTGTTTATAGACGAAAAAGAAAGTAAGATTAAAGTATAAATAAAGTTTGTTATGGGTTGTGTCCCCAGACTTCCATGAAGATAGATTTTCATTGTCAGGGTGATACTGTTGTAAGTTCTGTCATGAAGGGACCTCATAAAAATTGCTGCTTTATCTCTTCTTCATGCTCCATCTGGCCTATATGGTAGAGTAAATTAAAAGAAACTGAAAATAGAACATATATGAATAATGGGCCAGAAAGGAACTTTGAAGACAAGGCAGTAAGAAATTGTCACTATAATGTAGTAAAATGATGTTTTCTTCTAAGTGTATACCCAGAGTGATCTATCTTAGAAAGCACAGGATATTTTAAAACCACATCATAAAACAAGTCAGGGTCCTATTCAATATGAAAAGAAGCTGGGCTAGACTTTCAGGAGCAAATTAATTTGATTATTTGCATATTTAGACACTGATATACCTCTGGAAATCTTCCCTTCAGAACAGTTCATTCTGTAGTGGCAAACCCTCAGATTCCCTGCTGTTGTTGTTT
The DNA here is from genome assembly GCA_013397155.1 of Irena cyanogastra. NCBI lineage: Eukaryota > Metazoa > Chordata > Aves > Passeriformes > Irenidae > Irena > Irena cyanogastra. The sequence goes on from VWZV01007367.1 coordinate 605,076, forward strand.
AATTAAGAAAAGCCTGGGAATGGAGCTGTGCCTAGCTGCTCTCCCTGTTCCTCCACCTGCCCTGTGGGACAGGACAGGGCAGAAATTACTCTGTAAGACCCTCCAGGGCTTGCTCCCAAGCACAGCCAGAGCAGAGGAAAATGTGGCAGAGCATTTTATTGCTGAGCTCACTTTATGAGTGCAACAATCCAGAGATTGTTTTTGCTGAGAGGTATCCAGTGACCTTGGAAGAGGATGAAGCTTGAACTGGTGAAATCATTTATCACTCTCACTGCAGAACAGTAAAATTTATGATACCAGCTGCTCTGGGCTCTATCTACTCCAAGAGATTCCTCATTCTTTCAGGGCACTGACTAGGTTTAATTTAATTGTCTAGATCTCATTTCTGTGGTGGGTGAGTATGGCACACACCTTAGCTGCAGGCTCCGTCCTTGTCTGGGTACAGGGATCCATGGAACATTTTACACAGCTGCACCTGAGCAGTGCATCTGGAGCCTCTCAACACCATGACAGCCTCGCACAAGAAGTGTCTGGGACCTCCACACAACAGTGTCTGCCAGGTTAGCTCTGGGAAGATTGTGTCTTTAAGTCAGTTCATAAACCTAAGGATTTATTTCCAGTATGGCTTTCAGTTTATTTGGCCCTATTTGTTCCATTAATGGCCTTTGCTAGGTGAATTTTTCACTTACTGCACTGATCCATGACCTGAGAGTGCCACAGACCTGGGCAGACATGCCTTTACCAGCAACCTGCTGACACAGGGCTTCTGCAAAAGGTGCTGATAATCAGAGCTATCAGACTTTTTACTGAGGGTATCCTTGTTATTTATAAGAAACATGGGAAAAAATAAGCATGGATAGTTTGGGATTTTCCCCACTTTCATCCTTTTGCAAATTAAGTGTCTTAGTTGTGAAAGAACCCATTAGCAGTAATCTGGAAGAAAAGGTATGGAAAGGGCAATGTTAAAGAAAATCAGTGTCAGGTCTGTAACACTGGTAATAAAAACTGCAATAGATTCCCAGGTGGAGGAGGTTTCTTCATTTTATTTCCATTTCCTTGTAAGCCCAGGTGTTTCCTTTGTTTCAGCATCATGACCTTTTTTCTGAGTTTCCTATTCAAAAGTTCAAATTGGATATCATGATGTGTTTGTCAACATTTATGTAATTTCTTTCCTCATACTTTAAGTATTAGACACTTTTGAAACCCAAGAACTTATTACAAAAAGGGCAGAAATCACTCTTAACGAAACAAAAAGTTTTGTTACCGAAGTCAGTAAAAGGCATCTAAATTGTCTCAAATGGATAGGAACTTAGGTGTTATTTTAAATTAATTATTTAGGCAGCCAAATATGCATTTGAGCCATCTAGGAATAACATATAAAATACTAAAACTGTTTCTTTGACTTTTTTAGAAAGCTGTGAACCAAACCAGAATTGTAGTTTGAATGATTAACCAAGTCATTCAAGCCTTTGGTTACAGTGGAATACATAACACTAAATAGGATGGTGTATTTCACACAGTTCAGTGCAGGTATTACACTTTTCATACAAATATGAGGACTGCCAAAAGGTATTTTTCCTTCTCCTAAATCAATAGGATAACGACAATTATTTTAGTGGGAGAAGGTATCTGAGCCAGAGATGAACAATTTTTTGTGTACTTTATTCCCAGTGCACCATTATTTTCAGGATGTTATGATTCTGTGAACAGTCTTCACCCCATGGACAAAATTTATGTTGATCCCATTAAAAACAGGGAATGTAGTGCATGATGTGGAGTCATTCTAAGTCAGCAAAAACCAGATAAACATGCAGAAAGTTACTATTTGTTTACTAAGATGAGATAAATTGCTTTGAATAATCCAGAATTTTCCTGCAGTGCTTTTCACTCTGAAAAACCACCAGAACAATTTCTTTTCTAACAGGAACTACAGGAGACAGTTTAGGTAAGTCCAAATGTGGTGCATTTTGTCTGTGTGGGCACAGAGCTGCTGAAGAATCAAGGCAAGGCCTTGGTTTGCACTTCACTGCTTCAGTGGCCACACACACCAGGGGCTTCCCCTGGAGGAAGCAGCCATGCACAGTCCAGTCCTTCACTCCCAGCTCCTTTTTTAAAATCAGCACCTGCTCAAGGACATGGTAGAGCAGGAGCTGACTTTTGAAGGAATTTATGTTACATGATAAGAGGCTAAAGTGAAATAGACTTGGTTGGTATTTGGACTCTTTTTTTTTTTTAATACAGTTAAATTGGATATTTCCATCAAATAACAGGATTTATGCCTGGAAGCTGTTCTTTTATGCTGGATTGCTGGACATTGTTTAGAACTGTTATTTGTGTGCATTCAGTTTTGAGAAGAGCACCCTTATATAATGAAAGCTGTGTGTGGTCTCCCTCTCGAGAGATTCAGAGAGAGAGAAGACAAGTGAGTACTTATGGAAAGTACACAATAATCTCAGTGCAGGAGGGGTAAGGGTACACAGAGAGACAGGATGCTGCAAGTTCCCATCATCTCTGTGCATGAAATTTATCCTCTAGGTAAAAGCCCTCAGGTTTGCCAGTCCCATCCTTTTCAACATGATGCTCTATTTGAAGTCAACTTCATTTTTATGATGGAGTTTAGTTGTTTATTACTTGAAGCTCAGAAGAGTTTCTTATGCTCTTAAACACTTACTTCAGAAATTGGTATGCAGGCCTGCACTGCTTTTTTCATCCAGCTTTAATAAAACTGCAGAAACAAATCAGTGAGGTGTTTGCCTACAGAGCCAGTAAGAGAGAAATGATAAATGAATCACTAATTCTGCAACAGAGATGAAATCATTCCATTTAAAAAAAAGTCTTTGCAGTATTCCTGCCACCTTAAGTGCCTTCCATTACAGCCCTGTCTGTTTTGACACACTTTATTGCTACTTTCCATCTTTAAATGCTATTTTGACAAATATTTGTTTAGTGTCTTCCGTCAAAACAGTTTTTGGTAGCACAAGGATGAGTCACCAGTGATGATAAATGCTAAAAATATTCTTTGAGTTCCCAACTGAAAGAAGCTTGTTTAATATAAGTTTTTAATGCAACTGCTCCATCACTGATAACAACAAAATCTTGACAAACCAGTCATAGTGGCTGTCCAGAACTTGCTTTATGACCTACCAAAGTTCCCTTGGGTCCCCTCTGAAGTATTCCCTACAAGCTGGTGTGTGTTTGTGCATTTCTGATTTCTGCAGTACAGCCTGGTGTGAAATGCAGTGACTGTTCCGTGCTTCTGTAAAGCTTCTGTGACCTTAAGGAGCAACCAAGCTCAATATTTTATAATTTCTCTACTTGCTTTTGCTTGAAATTATTTGGACATCTTTCTGCATATTTCTGTTCTACACTTTGCAATTTTCTGACCAGCTTTATTACACTGGTATGGGATTTTCACATCTGTTCGTGCTCAGCTACTGTTCCCCAAGACTTTAAATGAGCTGGCTCAACCCTTCTGAAAATGATCCCTGTTATGTGCTGTCCTTCGGGTCTTGCATGGACAACTGTTTGTCATGTGTAGGTATGGTTGTTCCCAAGGGAAGTTAAAACTGTTGCAAACATTCTTTAGACCCTAAGACACCAATTTCTCAATGAAAGCAGGAAAAATAAAAGGAAGGAAACTCTGCATAGTATAAAAGGAATTTAAAATTGTCTATAGCACCATGAAATAATAAAAAGTATAACATTCTTAAGGCATCCTGTGGGAAGACCCTCCAACTAATTTAATTCCTTAGAGAAAATCTTGATATGGAGTTATTAGTACATCTAAACGAGCTGGATTAAAGTGTCTGTTAGTGCCCTGGTTTTACACTACTCTGGGAACTCGAGAAATTTAAAACCTAGAATGGAAATTCCCAATCAAACCATTATTTGAAGGTGAACAGTCAAATTTACTCTCTTATTTGTTAGCTATTTCTAATATTTCTCTTTTACACTGTCTGTGATTTATCACTTGTGCACCAGAATTTGTACAGCACCTGCAGAAACTGGTGTTGGAAATGTTCAAGATCTGTTACTTGGGCAATTTCCTGAGGCCCCTCAGGAAATTTAGCTTAAAGGAAAAGCAGGTTGACTTTCAGATAGTGTCTGAAGCATTTCACAAAGATAGGACTGATATCTTTATCCTTGCAAAGGCAGGTTAGGAGACAAAGAGGTTGTGTTATTAATAAATATAAATTCATTTATCCGTGTTCATGAACTGTTTATTCCAACCTTAGAGCCAGGGTTTCTGGATGCTGTTCAGGAATAAATTATGGTGGTGTTTTTCCATGAATTTACTTTAACATCTGGTAGTCTCTTGACAGTGTCAAAGCCTAGAAAGGCATATTTTCAAGCACATGATGAAAAATTATGTAAAAATGCAGAACTGAGCAGCTTTCTAGTTCTACAGTTAAAAATGAAGTACAGAGTGCTGCCTCACTGCAGTCAGCGAGTGTTACTGAACTGACATATTTGCTTGATGCAATTTAGCAGCAAGAAAGTTGGGTTATAATAGAATTATTTCATCATGAATGAACTACAGATCTAATTTACTAAGACACCTGGAAGTTACAGCATGACAGCACAAAGACACAGTAGCTGCAGCTACTGTACATAATCAGGCTTTTCAGGTGCTTTATCTGTCAGCATGATTAAGCAATTTCATTATTTAAAGTTGTAATTAAGCCATCCATATTTTTGAAACCCATTGTGAAAATCAGTATTAGACATTACAAGTTTCAAGGCTACAAAAGCAGCTCACAGCTTGCATGCAGATGAGTTTGCAAACTCTTTCTGTCACTGCAGAGAAGTGTCCTATGTCACTGCCACAAGAACGTACCTTAAATAGAAAGGTTCTTATTTGAAAGCTGCATTTTCTAATGCAGTTATTTACTTGCACCAAATAAGAACTTGATCTCCTAATCTTCCCTTTCTATACTTTACCCACTGAGTTTTTATCTCTTATATTTATTATTGAAATGTAGCACGTGTACATCATGCAACCTTGGCACAGAGAGATACGCACTTTATATATCCCCTTAAAGCTCCTTCCAGCTTTACCTATTGCTCTCTAAGTAATGCCTAATATTCTAAAAATATATCATTATGGTTACTAGTGGTTTAATAAAACTTATATCAGGCATTTGTCATGTGAACGTAGCCATATAAACAACTCCCCACCTAAGACTGTAGGAGTCATTTAGCTGTGCTATGGATTTGTCAGTTCTCACTGCACCACCTCCCTAGGTCATCAAAATCAATATTCTTATTTACAGAGCTCCTGGGATGTATTAGGAATTACTGTGGTGGGTAAACCAAATGTGTGATTTACATGAATTTGAAGAGAGATCAATTTCAACTTTCCATAAAGAGCTCTACTTCTCTAAAGATATTGACTGTCTTAAGATACAGATTTAAAAACCACTTTTTTGCATTCACCAAGATTTCAGAAGAATTTATATCTATTGGCCATATTGAACTTTGGTGTTATTCCTGTGTTTATGTGCTGCAGAAAGTAAAAAATTCCCAAGGGCTGCACTAGGCATCTGCAGAGCTGATGAGCCAGTGTGAGTTCACTGGTGTGAATCTGCACTGGCCGAGATTGCAAACCGCTGCTTTCTTACCAATGGATATTCACTGTGTAGGGATAAAGGAGAATCAGCAGCTGTTAAATAAGGTCAGAGTAACTGTGCAGGTTTTCAGTTCAGTGCCACCAATTACGAATGTACTCTTCAAGTTGTGCTTGGATCCGTGAGCTTTGCCAGAGCATGGCAGAGCCAGGCTAACTTCAAAATTTAGCATTAACCATTTTCTCATTAGCAATTGTGACCTGATTAGATTACAAATAATTGTGGACCCACTTACAGTTTTGTAGCAGTACTAGTGCTGGCTAGGAGATGGAAATCCTTATGAATAATTTTGTGTTTTGAAAGCTTTTTCTGCTTCAGAGTTGCTTATTCTTTATAAGCAGGCAATGAACCCTACAGAAACTTTTTAGGCAGGCAAAAGCAGGATCCTCACTTGAATTTTCCATTAGCAGAAGTTGTTTTCAAATGAATTTCTAAGTGCAACTTTAATGTTAGAAATTGAAAGTTTATTGAATCATAATTTCAGGAAAGTTCCTGGCATTCTTTGGTATTATTGATAGCTGTGATGTTTTGTAGGGTTTTTTTAAGTAATTGCATATTAAAGTCATAAGAAACCTCCATCAGCAAGAACATTTCCCAAAAGAAGGATCACTATGCCATAGAAGTTGCACAAAGTTCTGGTAGAGTACTATGACGATCTTTGCAATTTTAAAATATCTCACAGCAGCCAGTGAAGTTCCTATTGCTAATTTACTCACAACTGCTTGAAAACAGACAAAAAAGCTGCAGACTGATACTGCACAGATCTTCCTACCCCTGTTTTAGTGTTCTTCCAAATGGGCAGTGGTATTCCAGACACTCCAGAATTTTACTGCATTTTTTCAAGCAGTTGCTCTGAGTCCAGGGTCTCACTAAGTTATTTTCCAATTTTAGAGTGATCTTTTCATTACTGATTCAGTCTTTTCCCTTCCAGTTTGTTCACTCCAATTAACCTGTGGACTCAAACCCGTTCAGAGGAATTTACTGTTGCTGTAATTGTACGCATGGCCTGTGTGGCATTTTTTATTCTTTCCTAAGTGGCCTCGTGCCCTCTCTCCCTGAGGCACCTCTATGACCATCCCTGGATTTGGATGCACTCCCAGATGAGGGTTTGCTGTAATTCCATGGCCAGCACAGAGACCCTGATTTCAAATTCAGCCTTCATTTTCCGTATGATGAATATTTTACCAAATGTGGCTGATTTAATGAAAATTCTTGCAGTAACTTATCACCCAGTGCTCAGCTAAAGTAAATAGAAGGAGAACTAGGATAACAGTTAAGTGTATTACAATTGAAACACAAATGGTGGTATTAATCTGACTCTAGAGTGTGTGCAATAGGAGGCCATAGATAGTCCTGTGTGTGCAGAGGTGACAGGAAATGTCCAGTTGCTTTCCGGTAATAAGAGACATTGCTGAATGTCACACTTGGATTCCTTACTGCAAGGGCAGAGCTGCTCTTGCTCTCCTTGACTGCCACTTCCTACCCCAAATGGACTAATTGTTTGGATTTCAGAAACACACAGCTCTCAGCTGGCAGACAATCCATCTATTGTCTTTATTTCTGCAGTTACAGTTGTTTTATGTCATGTAAATCTTCCATATGACTTGGTATGGGTCTGTTATTACATAATTTAGGGGAGCATGTTTGAATTTTTGTCCTTAATATTCAGATTTTTTTTTCTTTAAGTTATTTACAATTTTGAAAGCAAACACCTGACCTATCTGGCAAAACTAAAAAGGCAGATTTTTCAGTGGTTTGTTTTTTTTTTTTACCTGAAGAACCTGTTGTCCCATTTCTAACAATAGTAATTTCAGCACCCATTTACCAATCAGTGAAAGTGTTTCACTGGGAAAATTTCAGCTAGCTCAATTGTGAATAAATGTTTGAACCTTTAAAGAATTACTTTAATGAGATCTATAAAACTTTAAGGTGCTTGTGCGACGCTGATACTGAAAATGTCTTGCCACAGTCTATTTGTTTCATGTCCATAACATCAACCCAGAACTACTCTGGGATGCAGACCCTCAATGCTGACTTGTTCCCTCCCATAAAAGCACTAAGAACATGATCATGATTAGTACTAGAAGCAAGCTGCATATTGACAAAATAACAGCATTCTCTGGCAAAGTCACAAATACAGCTGATAACTAATTACCTTCCTATGGTATATAACATATAATCAGTCTGTCTGCAAAATGCCAGCTCTGTAATTAAAGTCCCAACAGTGCCCATTTTACTAAAGAGACTATGCATAATATTTGGGTTGTATCGTTTCCTGACTTACATCTGTGTATAAATACAGCAGCATGGACACACAACCATTCTTCACTTTACAGAAATTATTAAGGGAGGCAAGTATGACTCATTGCCACCTCTTAACTGCATTAAAAACAAAATAGAATTTGCTTTTCCCTGCATTATGTCCTAATTGTTTGCTGGAACAGAAGTAAATCCCAGACTAAGCTGTATGGGGAAGGAGCACCTATTTCTGCTGTGCCTTTGTGCTGCTATAGCTGCCTCCAGCTCAGACTGCTGCAGTATCCACACCTGCCAGAGCAGTGGGCTCTGGGCTGCACAAGATTGACTCGATGGATCCCTGGAGATATCCTCTCAATTCCATGTGAGACTTGTGTAAAAGCAGGGATTCTTTCATCCCCCATTTGCACTGTGCACTTTCAACAGAGCAGATAGTCTTTCAAGTGGATCACCTCTCCCAAAATGTGGAAATTGTGAGAGGTGTTTAACACTCATGTCAGCTCCATCTGCCTTTGCTGAGCACGTTTAAAGCAACCCTTGCAAGCAGTCTCAGCCCTTCCTTCAGAGATCAGAGCCTTTGAAGAGGGATTTGCCAAATGATGGGAGCCTTCAAAGAGCCAGAAAAGGACAGGTGTGCAGCCCCAGGCAGGATGCAGGTGGGCTTTCTTCTGTGTGCAAACCAGCCTGGGAACCCCAGTGTTTCTCAGGTGGGAGCTGAGAGCTTGGGCATCGAGTCTGGATGTTTATTTAATGCGTGAATGGCAGCACATAACACTTCCTGTGGGATAAGGGAGTGCAGTCCTTTGGTCTGAGTGAGGAGGGAGACAGGAGCTCTCTTCAGGAGGGGTTTTCAGAGCTGAGCACAAGTGTTTGTCCTCCAAAGCAAACAACCCCCAGCTACCCTGTTTTCTTTGTCTCTAGGGTCTAGTTTGCATTAATCCCACTCTTTGTACCTTTATAACATCTTGAAAGCTGCCTGAACCAAGTGTTTTATTTGTTCAGACACCAGCAGCAAGGGAAGGATGTATCATCCTGCTTTGAACAGTGACAGCCTCCTTTTTCTTCATGCAACCTCCTGATGCTCAGAGAGCAAAATCCTCAGTTCCTGAGGAGCCTTCAGGAGTGTGGCCACACCTCCCAGTTGTTTCAGTGCTTGGAGCAGCAGTCAAGATGCCTGACTCAAATGTAACCTTCAAACATTTGAGTATTAGCATTTCAGCCAGGTTTCTGGAAAGCAAACTGAATAAAAAACATGTATATTAATATTTGAGAGGTAATGGCAAAGAATAGCAGGGCTTGTTTTCTATTAACACTCATAGTTTTTGGTTTTTTAAATTAAGTCTATGTTTTGATTAATTATTATTAATAAACTGAAAATTATTTGTTTGGTTTTTTAGCAAATAATATGTTTTTCAGGAGGTGTGTTAAATGGGTATTTCATTTAGTTTATGACCACAATTCCATTTCCAGACAGAGCCCTCTAAAGAGTGAAAAGCAAGTTTGTTGCAAATCTCTGAATAGAAATACCTGACAGACAGAATTCCTGCATGTGTCACCTAAGAAGGCAGATTTTGGAGATTAGAGAAAGTGATTTAAATTCCAGATAAGATTAAGAGATGAGGCCTCATGAGTGAAATGAAGTAGAATTCTATGTGTCCTGTCTTGAGGAGGGAACAAACTCACAGACCAAAAGCTCGTTTCAGCTCCCTTTGAAGTCAGGTTGTTCAAAAGCCCACACCTTTTCAGTTTTGGAAAGGACATTAATAATGCAAGAAAATAAGACTGGCACAATTTGTGCCTCAATGTACATGAAAACATCCCTAATCTCTGTGCTCCCTTCCAGTGATGCCCTCAGGACTATAATGGAAATAAAACATGCTTTAATGCTATAAATGCTTTATAAATTCATTAATAGGCGAAATTAAAAAAATTAATTGAACACTTCAATAAATAACGTCAACCAAATATCAGGTCTCAGATTAGGAAACAAAGGAGGTATTTGGGCCATTTCAGTTAGGTAGGAGCTCAAAGGATCTGCTGGGCTTCATAGTTCTCCTTAATATTATTCTTACTTGTTAAGTGGTAAATGTGTTCAGTTTGTGAATAATTCCCAAAAACATGATCTCCCCAGGTCTTTGCATTTTTTCATCTCTGATTATATTTATACACATTTGGGTATATAACATTTATAGCAGCTTCTTTAGTTTAAAGAGATATTTAACAGAAAATTTATACTGACAAATCACAGTGTAGATCAATATCTGGCATATAAATGAAACAATCATAGAAGCCCTTTAAATTGGGAGTCAGGAAATTAAACTTGTAGTGTTTATTCTTGCTAAGACTTGATCTTTTTATTGCTCAGATTCAGTTGATTCAAGTTGATCTTAAAAAATGTCCCCATGTTTCATTACTCAGTAGAAAGTACATTCATCTTGGAATATTGATCATTCTTTCCATTTAGATAGGAGCAGTTTTCCACCCTGATAGGAGCAAGGCAATATTTTATTGAGCCTGACACGCTGCAGCATCTGTGGTGGGAGGTACAGTGCCTCTCTTCCCTTGCTTTTCCTTTTCTCCTCAGCTGGAGACTTCCAAGGGCAAATTCAAGCTGGCAGTGGCCATGCTGCATCTCTGAAGCAAAGTTCTTTGCATTATCCTTAATGGTTTTGTTTGTTCTTTTTATACCCTGACATCAGGGGACTTTTCTGCCTTTTGTTAATTCCTGATCAATTGGTGTTAATTAATAGAAAAATAAAGGGGATTTTTTAAAAAAGGGAAATAATACACCAAGATTACTGTTCAGTAAAGCTTCCTGTTACAAGTAGTGAAATATTATAAAAATAAAGAACAGATAAAAAAGAAATTATTTGATTTTTTATTTGCTTTTTTAAACAGCAGTAGAGGAACCTGGAAAACATTTTAAGTGGTCTGCTCCTCATCCTGGCTGTCTCACTTTTGCTGGCAGCAGTGCTGCTCCCTTCATTGGGTACCAGTTTCTGACAGCTTCAGAAGGGAATATTGCTTCTGAAACAGAAGGCCACTGCCCTGCTCCGTTCTAACTCCCCTTTGGAGACCAGCCCTCAGCCCAGAAAGCCTGGAAAGAGAGATAGCCCAATCCAGAGCACCACAGGCAAAGAATGTTAACTGGGTTTATTTACATGAGGCAGTGAGAGCAAGAGAGAGATTAATGGACAGGAAAAATTTCCTTACTGGTGAAGAAGAACCAACATTCATCCTAATCCCATGGAAATTTCTTTATGGGACCATTATAGCAGTTTACATAAATTATTTTCCCTTCTATTACCTACCAAGGCTGTTATTTGGTAGCTTAAGGAATATCAATAATCACTTTAATAGTAGATTTAACAGGGATCAGTTTTCATTAGCTATGTATCATTTCAATAGTTTAGTTTCAATTTCAGTCCAACTCAGTTATTAAATACCTAGTTTCTAAAAATATTTTTAATCTTTGTATGGTCTGATAATTTCTCTTTCTTTAATAGTTTTTAAATCTATTTATTCTATTAGGAACTGTTGAAAGTACTCTGAAATCTTTACAACTATGCTGAACATTTACAACTAGAATAGTACAAATTAGTCTAAGAAAATATTCACATTGATATGAACTTTTGGAGTTTTTTAATTTCAGTGATTGTACCGTGTTGACTTTCTAAAAACAGTGTTTCCTTTTTACTTTAAAGCTTTAGAAATATGTAACTATTGTACAATGCTGTTTTCAAATGTTTCACTCTAGTTTGTAATTAAAAACTTGGAAGTTTTGTGTGTATGTATGCATATGCATATTTGTATATCTCATACATTCATATATATATATATATATATATATATATATATACCACTAAAAGCTGTAAAGGACTGCATCAGTGAATTGTTTTTATCATCTCTCCATCTTAGAATAATGTAAAAGTCTTCTGGTATGGGAAAGAGTTGTCAAGTCTCTTCTAGGAATAAGACAGGAGATGAATCTGTGCAGGTGAACAGCCAGATAAATTTCAAATGAGAGTGGTTTCTGATGGAAAAAGGCCAGCACTGTGGTCATGCAAGATCTCATCAGGGGACTGCAAAATAAGAAACTAAGAGATGTCTTTGGTTATTATTCCATTCTCTGTCCTTTCTTTTACAGCAGTTAGTGAGTAGAGGTTTACCCTGAGATTTCGGAAATCCTTTCTGTTTTTACACACTGAAGGTTCATTTGCAGAGGACTCAAATGTCATGTGTGGTTGGAATGAAGCTGGCTTCATTAAGTGCTGGAATACTAGAGTGGCTGCTATGATTCCAGAAGGGGCAGGGATGCTGAGGTGCAGGGCAGCGATCGGCTCTGCCTGGCAGAATGCCGGCAGCACCAGGAGGGAGGACCCTGGCTAACAGTGAGGTCAGTGCCACAGCTGACATCCTCTCTTCAGCATAGGGGGCACGGAGCTCAGACAAACCAGATAATAAATCTTGGGAAACTCACAAACAGATTTGTATACTTAGCTCTTTTACACCGAGAATGACACACAAACCAGAATAAAACTAACTCACAGTAATGAGAAATTTGCCCCAGTTGCTACAGGGTGACTTGCAGTGTCTGTGTTCACCTTCTTTCTTGAGATGAAAGACATTGGCTGTGTCAGTCAACCTCCAAATAAAACACACTGCAGAGCTCTGCAAGATTCAGGTTTTTAATCGCAGGAAAATCAAAGACCAAAACATGTCTTAGATCTGGCAGTCTGGTGCTAAACACAGGCTCACCTGTTTTAGGTGCTTGCTCTTCCTTCTGCATTCGTTTGAATGGACATGGAAGGGAAATGGGCTGAGGAGGGAAAAAATAATTACTTTTATTTGTCACTACAAAGTAAAAATTCTGATGAAGTACAACAAGGCGTTTCCTATGGGAGCATCTGTAGATATAAAAAAAGGCAAACTTGCTATATAAATATATTTCAGGAATTAGTTTGGACGAATTAGTATTGTTGGTGAGAAAACATGGTTGAAAGATTAAACTTTCCTCATGAAATTTTCGGAGTGATTTAATGGACATCCACACTTCTGTTTCACATGTTAAATTGATGATATTGAGTAATGAATGGTAGGGCTCAAGGTATTCTAACAAAATATTCTATCCATATTTTCCTAAAAATATAAAATCTTAGGGATGTTTCCTGGTTTTTTAAGTGAAAGAAAATGTCTAAGTCATATAAACATTAAGCAGAAAAAAAAATGTACTAGACAGTGAGTAAATAGTTGAAAATATCATTCTGGAAAGACTGTGATTAGATACATGCTTACTTGCATAAAGCATTTACTTGAGCACAAGTACACAAGAAATTCCAGCAGGTTTTTCTAATGGACAGTTTTCTAAACTATCCAACTGAATAGTTCACATTGAAGAAGCAATTCTTTTATAAGGTACACAAATTCTCATTTTAAATCAATCAGCATGAGGCTGCATTATCCTTTCAATTAGTGAGATTATAAGGGCAGGGCAGTGCTTCCTAGTCCTTTCTCTCCAGTTTGTTTCACTGTACACAATTGCGGGAAATCCCCTCTGCTTTGCTCAGCTTTCTGAAGAAGGTGTGGGTGCAGGAACACCTGCAGGGAGCTGTCTGGGTCTCACAGTGTCTGCAGAGTGCCAGCGGTGCCTCCTTGGGGAGCTCGGGCATGAGGCACTGCCAGCAGAGCCCTGAGAATGCCATCCCTGTGGCTCTGCCCACCTCAGCGTCATTACAAGAGGATTAGCTTCCTTTTATCCATTCAGCCAGGGTAGGAAATGCAAACTGTTTCCATGTTCCTCATCAAAACTCCTGTGAGGAAGCAATGCCTTGTTTGAGACTTCCATAAGGAGCAGGGAAGTCTCTTTTGCTCCCTTCTCTGAGTAATGTTCTACTGATATTGAGCTGAGGTTCCAGAAAGAAGGGATTAATTTGCAGTGTTCATCTCCTTTATTCTATGACTGATCACACACAGTCCTTTACAAATGCAGCTATAGAAGAATGGTTAATTATTTTTCCAAATTAACTCTCTGTACACAGAGCTGTAACATCATATCTGCATCTATACCAGAGACATCCAAGTTCTGATAGCTGTGGAACAGCTTCCTCACCAAGGAGCATAAATTACTCCATCCTACAGCCACTCCTGCTGACACTTGGAAGAGTGGTGATGGTCCAGTCCTAAAGCAGAAAAGCTGGTCCAGAGCAAAGGAATCTGGCTTGTTGGATTTTTCCTTCACTGCCAGCCACCAGCTGTCAGAATTCTGCAGCTTACTCTGGGAGACTGTGATCACTTTTGAGCAGGGCTGGTCAGGCTGAGGTTCAAGCTACAATATTTATGTGAAAGTTACATGTGTAGCAGTATTCTTAGGGACAAAACACTGCTTTGTGTTAGGTGGAGTCCTTTGTGTTACCTGAAGTCAGTGGTGGGAGGCAGAGGTGACACACACTTCAGAGTTACACGTGGCGCAGAGCATGCTTTATTGTTTCACTTCATACAGGGGGTTTGAAACGCCCCAGTCCAAAACACTCAATATTAACAACTCCCAGTTTTCTGAGCAGAGAGATGTCTGCAGCTTGGGGTGGAATATGATTGCATGAAGTCCCTGTGTGTCAGCCCAGGGGCCGGTTTATGGAGCCGGGCTGGGTTTCTTGTTTATAACCAAATTGCTCAGCCACAGACGAGCCGTGATGGCTTTTGTAGATTACGATGGTGCTTTGCAATGTATCACCTGTAAATTTAACTGTGTATCAATGCCTCCTTTTCCCACATGCAGTATATTTTCCTTCCATCCTGCCTTAATTACTACTTCCATACTGTATCTATTGGCACTGCAGTGACAGGGTGTATTGATTTTACAGACAGGGGGAAAGATGTCGTGTGAAGGAGCTGCCGAAGGATAAATGTAGAACACTAAACTCGAAGAGAATATCTTTTTAAAAAGCCCTGGTACACAATATGAATATTTTAGAGCTTTATTTAAAGTTTTCTGAAGAGGTTGTGGAAATATTTGAGACCAATCTGCACACCTCGACTTAGTGGTCAGGAATATCAAACCCTTTCCCAGAGATGTTTTAATCATTTCCAGGGAAGCAATGCTGAGGTTGAGTAAAGCCAACACATGTGGTAAATATGTCCTAATGTGGAGCCTGTTGCTGAGGCAGAATAAATAATGCTACAAGATACAGCAATTCACGTGACTGAACGGATTTGATTAGTCAGTGTTTGCACTTCACTTTTGTTTATTTCCAAAAGCTCTTCCCCAAAATGAATATGCTGACAGACTGTACTGTAGCACAAAGCCAATTTCAAGTGCATATCTGTTGATTCCCACAAAAGCAGACTTTTACCATAAAACCACATATTCACAGCAGAAACAGATTTTTGTTCATTGTATTAGAAAACAGAAAGGCGCCAGGTAACCCAGGTACCTCCAGTGAAGCAATGCCATCCTTCACACTGAATAGCTGCATACTGAATTACACACTTGAGATCTACACCAGGATATTTTTAGCAGTCTTCTTCTGTTCCTGGTGGTATAGGGATAATAAAAAAAAAAAAAAAAGAAGGAAAGAAATCAGAAGTGTTTTTAGACAATGAGAAAAAGAGCTCAAAAAGTCGACTGTGTAACTTCTTTCCTATACCACTTAATCAGCTTTGCAGGTAGCTCAGCTACTGAAATTTGAGGCAAAGATTTATTGGAAGAAATCAAAAGGAAGCAGCAGTCATAGCAACAGCAATGCCCCAAAGTATCTCCTTTTCTTCTTTTAAACTAGCATGCCTTAATTGCAGACATCTGTGGATGAGAATTGACATTAAGAAAACAATTAGGATAATAAATGAGATTCTAAAGTAATAGATAAAAGCTCATTCAATATCTTAAAAGATCCCATTTCAGAGACAGCCATGTTTTATCCCAGAGTGGGAGAAGAGAAAGGCTCTCTGTGCTCACTTGTGAATTGCCTTCATGCAAAACTCACCAATCTCGGGCAGAATGACTCAACTGCCTAAAATGCTTAATTTTTTAAAATTTGCATATCTAAATACACATCCTTCTTTGAATAATTGCAAATATATGTAACTTTTTCAATTTGATATGAAATCCACTGCCAACCAATTCCAAATTATTATCTTTTATAGGCTTCCTTGTTGCAGGGGCACTGCTGCTTAGGTCCTGATTCAAAGTATAATGAAGCAGTCTTTCAGAACCTTCCTTTTAGTTTGTAAGCAGTGCAGTGTTTTCTCTCAATACTATAAAAATATGTTCAAAATACATAATAAAAATATTTTATTGTCTCAAAATATATTTAAAAACCTATCGAAATTATTGGAATCAACAGAAAAAGAGCAATTCCAAACCTTGTAAATTTTTTAAAAAGCTCTTTCAGAAGGAATTTTTTTAGATAGAAAGAAAAATGTGGTGTTTTTAAAACTCAAAGCAATACCCCTCTCCCCATCCAGTTACCATCTATTTTCAGTGCTCTGAACCAGGGTACAGGGGCCAGCCTTTGAAGCAGAGCCACAAAGCATTTGGCTGCTTTCAGAACAAGGCAGGAGGGTTGACCAGGGGACTGTGACTGAGGGAATAATGCTAATGCCATTAATATTCCCTGCATTTTTTGCCTTCTTTAGTGAGTGGATATAAAAATGCAGAGTTGTCCACTTTGAAAGGCCTGTCCGTGGTCACTTCTCCCTTGGCACTGCAGGGCTGCTGTTTTTCCCTAAGGCTGCCTCTTCCCAGGCCAAACAAACCCAGTTCCCTCAGCCTCTCCTCACGTGGCCAGAGCTGGCCCTTCTGCTGGTTCTCCACTGAATTCACTCCAGTCTATCGAAATACTCCTTGTATTTAGGGTTCCAAAGCAGGCCCAGTGTTTTAGATGTGCTCTAAGAAATGATGGCTAAGGATGGGGGTTAAGATGCTTTCTTCAAAGAAGTGGTTCAGTCAGACCACTCTTGTCCACTGAGTGAGTGGTTCAGACCACTCAGGCAGAAGGATTTTTGTCTCAGAGCTGCAGTAAGTGGTGCTATTTGCAGTGAGCAGAGTGCTTTCTTTGCTTTGTTTTCCTTCTTTCTGCTTTTGTTGAGGTTGTTTGAGTGTGTTCTGAGAGCACTTCCTCAGCAAAGTCGCAGGAAGCAGAAGATGGAAGCCACATGTACCTCTCCGAGCCCTGAGGGAACACTCTCAAGTGTGCTCTGAGGAGCACTGAGGGGATGTGCAGAGCTGTTTTCCCTGCTCTGGCTCCATGGGATGTGCAGAGCTGTTTTCCTGCTCGGGCTCCCTGGGATGTGCAGACTGGGCTATGCAGAGCTGTTTCCCTGCTCAGGCTCCCTGGGATGTGCAGGCTGGGCTGTGCAGAGCTGTTTCTCTGCTCGGGCTCCCCAGGCTGCTGAGGGGCACCAGAGGGATGTGCAGGGAGCTCAGCAGAGGCTCATGGTGAGCATGAACAGCTCTTCACTGGGCACTTGGGGAGCACAGGCTGCCTTGGTGTGTGCAGCCAAACAGGTGAATGACCCTCATGCCAGGAGTGGCCCCAGCTGACCCGAGGGAGGCTCCAGGAGCTGGAAATTGTAGACTCTCTCAGGTGCATGCCAGACCTCTATGGACAAAGCTGAAAAATGGGGCATTTTGCAGACCACCAAAGTCTAGTTTAAGCACCACATGCTTCTCAGATCAAGAACACTGGTTTCAGTCTTTTCCTGGGCATTCCAATATAAAGCACAAAAATCTGATGTTTTTCATTAGAAGATGCCAAGAGCCTAGGTCCCATACTCCATAGATTTATTTGGAGGCTGTTTTCAGCTAGTTCATAAAAGCATATTCCAATGCAATGGCTTGTAATCCTCACTGGGACTTTAGGCTGTTTCATTCACTGTGATTTGATTAATACAACATTAATACTACATTTTAGAGGCAGACTGGCATGATAGAGTGATTAGACCAAGCCATCCAGCAGTTTTGGGAAGCCCAACTCACTCATCTGTGATTTTATCTCATTACGATAGCTTTATAAATTAGATTTTTAAAATAAATTTCCAACTTGACAGTATTAAAATTTCTTTATTTGCCAGTGTAGTGTATTTTATAATTTTCTTTTCCTGGCTTCACTGCTTCATATTGCATTCCATCGCCACAGTGGAATACATGCAGGAAAAAAATTGGCTTCCTGTGTTAAGAAGGCGAAGAAGGTGTCTGAAACAAGATATAATAAATATAAGATATAAGTAATAATAAATGACACACCACAATTATTTATTTCATTATTTTGTTGCTTGTGAAATGGCCAGCCGTGAAGTACTACCTGCTGTTGAATGACTGGGATGTATTCCAGAGTTTGGAAGTAATTTTTTGCTTCCTTGTAGAATATTTGTTTTCACACTGGGGCCCAGTACAGATACTGAAAGATGCTTCAGAGGAATAGACCTGTGCCTGTGTCCCTAAGCTGAACTGAAACTGGGTGACAATTAAGATGACCAACGAGTGCTGTTGAAATCTCAGGAACAACCGAGCTGAGACTTAAAAGTGTGTAAATCCCCTTCAAAATAACGCTTGATGTGTTTATGTGTTGAAATTTAAGGAAATGCAGGCGAGGGTTTGAGGATGTCACCAAGCTGTCTGCACTTTCATTGTCTTATGTTCCAGAATGTATAAGAAAAAATAAAAGTTGCTCAGTGTTTTGTGTAGACATCCACAGTTGGACATGTGTATTTTTCTTGGAAGAACTTGAGCCCAGTTATGGCAGCCTTGAATTGTGGAATTTATGAAATGTTGTGTTTCCAGGAAGCATTTTCTTTGAAATGGAGTATTGCCTAATGGAGTAATTGCCTAATGGAGTAATTTCACTGGCTATACGTTATCATGCTCTTTGTGTGTGTAATGCCCCAAAATGTTTTGGTTTGTTCTGTCGAAGTGCCCTTTCTTTAGTTAAACATGAGGATTACTCACTCATTGGGGTGCACTTGGGCCACACCATTTGATGCAGTTCAGGGTTGCAAAACAGACACAGTGTGGAGCAGTTCTCCACAGAGTGCCAGGAGATGCCTGTAGGTTTGGCTATGCAAGGTCTCTCAAAACCAGGTTTTGTTTTCTATGAAACGTGAGCTGCATGTAGCTGTGATGCATCACATGCTAATGAGCAGGTCAGGGGCTTGGCAAGCTGCTTCTCCTTGGAAGGCAGGGCTGCATAATACTGTTGGTTGTTGCTGTTTGTTCAATAAAGTTTTCCATCTTACAATTTATTTACTTTCAATTTTGGTTTCAGTTCATTTAACCTTCAGAAAACATTTTTGCTGTCTGCTGCTTACAAAAGGAAGGCTCCCTCCAGCAGCCCCTTGCTGCATTTATCTCTCGCTGTGGAGCTACAATGTCTGCAGTAATAAATGTATCCGTTTGAAGTAGAAGTAATTAAGTTCTTGTTGAAATGTCTTCTGGAACAAAATACTAGCTTTTGCTTTCAAAGGGCAGATATTGCACCAGATAGCACTTCACCTGGCCAAGGACAAAGTGTTATGTTTAAACATCACTTTCTGCTTGCTTCTGTGAAACAGCAAGCAATATCTGCATTCAAGCACTTCCATTTCTTAATGCATCAAAACAAGGATCTCCCCAGAGTTGAAAGTACCCCTGTTGTAACTGTTCTTTTGTTTTTAAAACAGCCCACTCATCCTACCAGTTTGCTGTGATTTATTCCTTTGAACTTCTAAATTGAAAGATACAACAACAGAAAAAAATAATTGGGCAGACATTGATATTTGCACACCAGACTTCTGTCTCTAGAGGCACGTGTTCATCCAGCTGTACATTTCTAAACTAAAGCTGAATTTGGCCATCCTGCAGTAATCCCTGGTTGTTCAGCTCAGAAATTCGTATGTGATTTGACACTTATGTTGTCATCCTGAAAGTATGTTGTAGCTGTGGCTGTTGCTTTTCAAAGCTGGTGGGTATCAGGGAAGTCATAAAGATCCTCATTTTCCAACCATCTGGGAAAAAGCTCAAGGCCAAAAGATGAAGGATGGAGAAGAGGTGAGTTCTTGGCCCAAACCGGTGGACTGCCGGTCCCTCTGTGTTGCACAGAGCACAGCCCAGGTCCTTTTAGCCAGTCAAGGTCCTGGCAGGTTGCACAGGACTTTCTAAGTACTGATGGGATAAGTTAATAATGGCAATCATTGGTAATAACTCATCAGTCCAGTGACTAAGGGCTGTACATTTTCTTAATCTGAACCTAATAGGGATCCCCAGTAACTATGCCAGTACATCCTCTGTGTATCTTACATAAAATGTTCTGTTTTCAACACTAGATACAAGCATTAAGAAACTAATATTATTGTCTTGGTTTGAAAAAAAGATGTCTGGTAAGGAAGGCAGGACCCTCTCTTGAAATGGAAAATATAAACCCCCTACGTCTGAATTATTATAATTTTGAAATTAAGGGGCTCTCAGGCAAAGATATGGGAGTAGGAATAAGAGTTCTTTATTAGGAAAAAAATAAAAAAGCAGTAATACAAAACAACACTGACAGAGTCAGAATACGACCTAGCACCCTGTGGGTCAGGGTGTTGGTGACAGTGCCATTAAATGGTGGCTGCAGTGCTCCTGCAGTGACAGGTATGGTTCTGTTGGAGCAGGGATCCTGTACAAGGGTGGAGTTTTCCTCTGAAGATCCAGTGGTGGTGTAGATGGGCCTGGGCTTCCTCTGGGAATCCAGTGGGAAAAGGCTAAATGTGATGTTCCAAATGTCAGATTGTACCCAGGTAGGAATGCTTGGCTCCTCCCCCTGGGCAGAGCCTCTCCCAATGGGATGGTGTAATTTTATCAGCCGTGCAGTGACACTCACTGGCCATTAACAGCAGAGATCTCCTGGAGGGAGGATTGGTTGTGGAAGAGATAAAGAAAACTGCCCCACCTGATTTTAACAGGTGGCCCAATTAACAGAAGATAACTGCCCCACTTCTAACCAATGGCAATAGAATACACATCCCCAGGTATGTCTTGCATTTGCAACCTAAGACAATTATGTATTAGCAAATGTGAAAATACAGATGAAATACCAAATGGTCTGATTTTTCTATTTTCTATCCATGTCTTGTTTTCAGAGTGTGTTTTAAGAAGCCTCTATTTATCACATATATTTAGTAAATATATATTTTGCCAAGAGTATTTATCAACATTGTTTTGGCATTCATTAATGCCAGAGATGTAGAAATTACAGTAACGTTATTACCCATAACTGAAATTTGGAAACAACACAATTTAAAAACCATATGGGATATAAAAATCAGTCACCGTAAGAGCTAACTGATACTTTGCTGTGTCTCCCAGATCTGTGACAAGGAGTGGCACTACTACGTGGTCAACGTGGAGTTCCCCGTGGTGACGCTGTACATGGACGGGACGACGTACGAGCCGTACCTAGTGACCAACGACTGGCCCATCCACCCCTCCCACATCGCCATGCAGCTCACAGTGGGGGCTTGCTGGCAAGGTAAAATCACACAGCTAACAGACATCGCTATCAGGAGTTCAGCCTGAGAAAGAACCTTGCTTGTCTTGCTGATGGTATAGAAAAGAAACTGCTAAAAGATTGATGGTATAAAATCAGGTGTAAATACAGAGTTGTTAATGAATTAAGTCCAAGGATAAAATAGACAGGACGTTACAAGCTTTGCATTTTCATCACCTGAAGAAGTATTGGATACAGTTTGTCTATTCAGTGTGAAAGATTGTCTTCTTTATCTTTTGTCTTCACTTCTTTTAATTGTTTCCCTTGTTCTCCAGCCTTAAGCAAACTATCTAGATGTTAAAGAACTCCAGCTATCTCTTTTCAGTCGCTGCCTCAGATTTCTTTTACAATTCATAGCCCAGTCCTGGGCTCTTCACATTGGATATATCTCACCAGCAATTCCAGTAATTTACTTGATTCACCCTGTTGTGCACCAGAGGTAAAAGTGAGAGGAAAATAAATCCAAAAGTCCAAACCCCTGAGCCATATGGGCGTTTGCTTAAATATTACCTTTCTCTGTTTTCTATCCTTTATAATCCAATTCTTCTCATTCTTTTTACCTTGTCCTTACACCACTCTGCCTTACACCTGAAGTGCTCCTCTTTCTCTGCTTGTCTGTTTTTGTAAAGGTGTCTCCATTACCCCTCCATGTTGATTTTCTATTTACAGTGTCTTTTTTCCACTTAAAGTATGAATTAATGAAACTATAATTAGGAAAAAACACTTAAACATAGATTGCGTCTCTTCCCCACTCTTTCATGTAGTCTCTCTTTCTCCATTATCACCTTGTTTACCATTTTGATCTCTGCTTATTTGCAAAATTTGGACATCTTATGTGTGGCAGGGCTGTTTAGTGTAAATAGTACTCAAAGCAAATCCAGCTGTTAGATTATGAGTAGGGTAAAGATCCAGTCTTTACTTTGATGACAACATGCAGAATGAAGCTGCACTAACGCTAAAAATAAAATTTGTTAAGTTGACAATATTGATAATTTTTGGAGGTGTGATAAGCTGGTCAGCATTGCACTAATCCCATATGTTTGGAAAAGTATAGACTGTTTCTTATCTAGCTGATGTTTGCATGGGTTTAAATTTTTGTTATGCAATGTTGGTGCTGATGCACGGAGAGACGACTCTTCAACTACTTGAAGCTGAAAAGTGGTATGTTTATTACAGCTCCAGGCAGAAGCAAAATCATTTCTAAAGACATGTGTGAAGAACCACAGCCTTCAGCTCTCTATTTATCTAAAAAAAGTCTTACATATTCATATAATTCCAAAACTACCTAATGCATATTCATTACCTACCCCTGCTTTGTATTAAATTGTGTTATAATTGAGTCCAAAGTTCCTCCATGCTTGCGCAGCCTTTCACCTCAAATGAGTCGATGGGTTTTGAAATGGGTCGGTGGTCTTCTGAAGTCAAAGTGACCCTTTACTTTTGCCTTGTTGGCAGGCTTTGGACCCCTTGGCTATAGCTCAAGTTTCAAGGCCCAGGTGCAGGCCATGGTCTTCTTTTTTTCACAATTTGATCTGCATCCCATCCTGCTTCTCTAAACACAGTAAAGACAAATACATTATTTATATCTTAGCCTTAACTATTCCATCCACTAATAATTAGCTATCCCTTATTATTTCTACTCTTCTTGCTATACTCTTAATTGTTTTTATCGCCCCTAACTAAATCTAGCTAAACTTTTAACTCTCAGTTTCTTTAAACCCTTGATTAAGTGCAGTACTTTTAGATCAAAGTTCCAGAGTTAGAATATGCAAATGTTATTTGTAAATTTAGTTCTTTCAGGCATGAGCAAATGCCATAGAAGCTTTGAATAATCATGGAGTACTGCCTTCTGAAAAATCACCATTTCTCTATAGCTGTGCTAAAAAAATTTCACTTTAATCCCTTACTTCATATTTATACAACGTTCTTCTGCATAGGTCAACATAAATGTCTCTGTGCATTATTTGTATAACTTCTGTCCCTCATCTTCTTTCATCCACACTCAGTGGTTTTGTTACTCTCTAAAAGCAATCTTTAGTGTTTTGGAGTTTTTTTTTCTCAGAAGTCTTGGTATTGCTGGGAATCCACCCTGGTCAGCCCTCACCCCAATCTCAGGTTAATCAAGCTGCAGGTGCCATGTCTGGGGGCTTGTGCAGCAGTTCGGGTGTCTGTGGAACAAGCCCTGCCTAAGCAAAAGCTGTGCCAGCTTTGCCACAGCCCTGCATCCGTGGGGTTCATCTGCCCCCAAGGCAGCTGAGAACAATAACAATAATCCTGTTCCCTTTGCACCTCTGTCTCCTCATCTCGAACTGGGAAGAGAAGGAACTGAGGCAAAACTACTCACATGGGCTCGCAATACATTCCGACCATGGACTGTATTTCATATTTAAGCTCTTACACAAATAAAAAGTTGCAATTGTTTTCAAACATTTTTATTTTTGCCTGGGATAATTTGATGGCTTAATTAATAACCATTCAGGATAAGATTCTTCTTCCTTTTTTGGTGAAACACCTGATTTAAACTACTGAAATCATACCTATAGCTGCCATTAATGTTTACTGCAATATTATGTTATTGTTCTTTTAACAGTGAGAGAATTGGAGCTCCTCAAAAGTAGAAACAAATTTTCCACCTCATGAAAATGCCAAGATTTAGTAATACAGTGGGTTAAAGATTCTGATAAACTATCATGGTCAGGCAAAAAGATAAACTTCTAATCTTGTTAAGTGAAACAAGATTTCAAGATACTGCTTTTGACAAAGCTTATCATTTGGTACATTTGTTTTGGTCACCTCAAACTATTTTAAATGAATGGTGTGGAAAGTCAATTTCTTAATAAGATTCAGCACTGTATTTCAGTCTGTGAAACAGTAATTAATCAACATAGAAAACCAATTTATTCTAGTCAAAACATTAATATTCAAAGTTTGTGTATTTCAAGCAAATGGGGCTCTATCAAATAAATATTTTAATATTTAATATTTTAATATTTTCTGTGAAACTGTTATTAAGTCTACCTAGGCTAATACATTTTAGCCAGTAACAACAGTCTAAACCTCTATATTTTCACAGCATTATAAAGCTGCTTTACAACATTCTGTGGTTCATTTCAGTAAAATATACAGTGATTTTGGTGTCATGAGCCATTCAGGAGTCTCCTTGTTAAGAAGATAGGAAGAATTTCCAGCTCTGGTTTGCTAAGACTTTCTTTTCATCAAAACACTGGCAGAAAGGAACACTGCTCTAACCTCTTCCTTCAGAAAGGACAAGACCTTGTTTTCTGTCTTTACTAAACCACTTTACAGTTCTGAGTACACAGCATCCATTTGTCAAAGTCAAATTATTTGAAAAACAATCTCAACTCAGATAAGTAAGTGAATGAGAAGAAATAACATTCCTTTTTTCTTCCCACACTGACTCTGATTTGCTGACAGACAAAGTCTTTGTGGCTGTGGGGCAGCTGAAGGACTGGCAGGGAGTAGGGAGAGGGTATTTAGAGGACAGTAAAAAAACCAAGAACAAAAATTGCCATTTGCTCTGTTAGCACTAATAGGAAAATCTGCTACTGCTATGAGGGATTTACCATCTTGTAGCTCTGGTCTGGAAACTGGGAATTGTTCTGCTGCTTCTTTAGGAGCCTGAGCATCCTGTGGGATACGAGTGACTCTTTGAGTCCTGATCTTTCCATCACTTACACTGGTCTTCATCCTGGGGTTCTGTAGCAAGCACCATGCCTGCACCTCCTCTTTGTCTTTCTCAGAGTTATATCCTGCAGGAATCTTGGATATGGAAAATTTTTTCTTTAAGATTATTATTGCCTATTATTAATATTTCAATGCCTGAGTAACTGTTTTCTGACTTTTATAGCCTTGTTTATAGCATCCATTATGAAAAGTTAGGTTGTTTCTTATTTCTACCTTCAGCTGCTCAAGTGAAATATAAGAGCAGTTTAAGATCAGTGCTGTTCTTCTGACCATAACATGAAAACAAACCAAATGTGCAATTCCTTAGGCTTACATGACAAATTCAAACTTTAGCCTATGATGTGCTCACTTGGTTTGTCTGTGGTATAGGCAAATCTCTCCTATATCTTTACCCTTTCCCTGGCAATGTAAAAATCTTGCCTGATTTGTTTGTTCCTGATTTTATGCAAAATTTCTTTAAATAATGTGAATTGAGTGCTAGGACTCTCCAAAAAGCAGGGAAAAGTAGCCTTTTCCTGAAGGGCAGATTCTTGGAGACAAGCAGGGAGTGAAGATGGTTGAAAGAGGAGAAACCCAGCCTTTAGAAGTGATAGAAGAGACCCTTCCCAGGGTCTGTCAGGCACTGGGACTGGGTTTACTGCAGTCCAGGAAATGGCCCAGTTACTTAAAACCAAGCCTGGGGAATGGTTCCCAGCTCTAATGACACTCTGCACATGAGAAAAGCTGCATGGTTTGTTCTAGCATAATCAATATGAACTTTATCTACTAAAAATTAGATATACTGTATGTTGCTGTGGTATAATTTTCCTTTTTTAATCTAAAAGTCTTGGTTCTTTCTTCAGGGATCTTACTAAAAGGAAGATCTAAGCAGAGCTGTCTCATTGATTTAGTGTCCTTCACAATGGTTAGCCTAGAGTGAATTCTTTTTTGTGCAGTTGATGTTCAGTATTGCTATACTTGAGTGGGGGTGGTTTATTTGAGGATGGGAGTTTAAGCATTACCTTTAGGCTAAAGTGTTGATGTTGGTTTGGTTACATGTCATCCAGCAGCAGTGACAGGTAGCACCTAACCCCAGCAAAGTGACAGCCTTCATGCATGGCAAATCCCAGCTTACTCTTTAGCTGGGATGTCAGTGATGTGAGGCCTGGGAAAAGGTAAGGCTGACCACAGAGCCAACCAAACTGGGCTCCTAGAGAGGGCAGAAAGAAACACCTGGTTCAGCTCTTCCTGGAATTAGCCCTTTCTGTACCCTTGTGAAGTCTGTCAGCCTTCTCTGCAGGTACATATGGTTAATTATATAACTTAATCTTAACATCTTTAAAATTTTGTTCACATCACTGGTCTCACTGATGGTTGTCAAGGGTGTGATTTTGATGTAGGTCAGGTTATTTAAGGCCAAAGTGCTGCTCTTTCTCTAATGGTGAAAGAAATTTTCAAGCAGAATTACTCTCTCAGCATATCTAAAGGACAAAATTGACTTGCTTGCATGTCTGCCTCCTAGAACAAAAGAGACACCAAAGAGAGCAGAGGGAAGTGGCCCTGTGTCTGAGCTGCTTCTTCCCTGAATGGGTATTAAAGCAGACATGGGCCAATGGTCCATTGGGATAGAACTCCCCAAGGTTCTCATTACTACTCTTTTTCTTCCTTAGCATAAAAAATACTTTAAGATTTGCCCTTTTACCTTAAGAGTCTCAAGATCTTTTCAAATAATAAAAAGGTGCCACAAGGCAGGAGAGTCACCCGTACTCTGTGGGAATAAAGTGCAGTAGATGATTTTTCCACAGGTCACTTAAAAAAAAATCTGCATCACAGCAATAATAGAATCAGAATTCATGATCTTCTGTTCTTATTCTCCCTTTTGGGTTTTGACATCCTGTTTCATTCTCCTGAGCAATGCAAAAAAATCGTTAGCTTGTCCTGGAGCACACTTTACAAGAGCTTACCCCGTGAAGTTCTCCTCTGAGTTCATTATTTCTGATTCAGTTTATCTGAGGACATAGCAAATGGGCCCTTTTACAGAGTGAGAAACTTCCTCCATCAAACCCAGATTTATAGGTTCCCACTCTGATCCCCTTATTGCTATACATTCAGGGGCAAAAGCAGACAGAGAAAGGAAGCAAGTTATGTGATTTGGTAGTCTGATAATTTTTTGTACCAGAGGCAGAAGACAGACTTCCTCTTGGTTTCTCTGAAAAGATAAGGTCTTGGCTTCATACAAGACATTTTGGGAGGGAAGGAGTTTGTGTATAGCTCCTAAAGCTCTGTCAGGAAAGTAGTGACACAAGTGAATGACTTGTCACAAGGTTATGCTGTAGCTTACCATGGCTGTAATTCACTGTTCCTAACAGTGCCACCCCTTCAGCAGTGCTGGAGCCTCACAGTGTAATCCTGCTGGACACTGCATAGAGAGGGTCTGTAGGAGAAGCCTGTGAACAGCTACTTTATTGTCATAGATACAGCAGAAGGCTATTGTAGGTCCTCTTTTCTAATGAATTGCTGTTTTCTATTCTATTTTTCTTTTGTATTCTCCTGTCATTTTCCTCTTTTCTTAACCTATGCTGGAAATACCAGGTTTTCTATAAGGCCCTTCTGTGGAATAACCTTATTATCCTCACATGCCAGCCCTCTGCTGACACAGAAATCACCCAGTGCAGTCAGAGAACTGACCAATGATTCAAGGCAAGAAGCACCATAAGAGTTAGAAGTTGGAGGGGTCAGAAAAAGGAGAGGCAGCGTGGGCAGTGTAGCAGCAGCCTGTATCACTCAACCTTGGACTTCCTCCAGAAACTAAGCTATTCAACAGATAAAGATTCCCCCTACTGTGCATCCAACACCACTGGATCGTGCCAAGAGGGCTGCCACAGCTTGCACAAATCTGACACCTCAGAGGAGTGGTACAAGCACATCTTAATGCAGGAGCACCAGGGTAGACCTCGGCACAGTGAGATGCTGAGTATCTGTGTCCCAATGCCTCCATGGGTACAGCATGCTCCTGCTGCATTGTCTTTCTCATCCAGAGAAAGTAGGGGCAGATTTCCGTGCATTTCATAGACCTTGGCTGAATTTCAGTTGTAATAGAAATACAAACACATGTGGAAGGTTTAGTTTAAGAGAGTGTTTTCTTGGAGAACTGAATTTTCATTCAAATCTGTTACCCTAGATATATGTGCCATTTTTAACTGAATTTCTGCAGGGAGAACTACTTACCAGCACAAAAATATTTTTTGGAGAATGGGAATATAGCTTTTTGAGCAACATTTATCTATTGGCTGTATTGTGAAAAATTGTAGAGTGCTTTTATTATCCTGAGAAAAATTGTCTTCAATAGTGTAAGTTATACCCACTTTGGGCTTAAGGATGTATTGCACAAAGATCAGTTGGCATTTGGACACCGAAGAGCAGGGAACCCTTAGTGTTCTCTGAACTTGTCATGCTTCAGATAAAGCTTTAAAGCCTAAAGCTCTTTGAGTGAGATTGTTGGGCTATATCTACTCAGAGCAGGGGCAGACTTAACATGGGCCATGTTTGATGACCAGTTTCTGGTTAATTTTTATCTGACTGATATAGAAAACTAAAACTTTTCTGTGCTGAGAAGCTCTAGGAATTTAAAATGTCGTGTCACTAATAGGGGCTACTTTTGAAATCTGTGTTAAGTTTCATTCTGTTTTACAGCCAATCTACTTGTCAGGGAATTAAACCCAGCTCCTTAAACTGCCATAATAAAAAGATGGGATAAATTCGGAGGCTTGGACCTGAGGACTTCAGAGTCATAATGTCTTGTGCCTGCTCCCAGATTGATTCAGTCTTTATGTTGGTACCCTAAATAATCAATTGTTCTTTAATTATCTGGCTCACAATGACCAGAGTCTAGAATATCTTTTAAAAATTGCAACTCAGTTGGAAATTCTCTTGATTTCACCATTTCCCATGAAAACCTCATTGTGATTTGACTGCCTTGATAATTACTTGCTTATTATTAGGATAGGGCAAAAAGCCTGCATAATCTGTAAGCTCAATAAAGTCACTTCTTTTGACGTGCCTGATTGCTCTTTGGAGATTGGTAAGGAAGGCAAACAGCACTTTAGATCTGTGTAGTCAAACCAACAACTGTAAAATTCAATGCTAATCAAATTCTGTCACACTTTATATCAACTCAATGCAAAATGAAAAACAAAAGTGTCATGGAAACTGGCTGTGCTTCTTTAATGAATGCGTTTTAACCCTACGAAGTCCGAACCCTGGGACTCTTCAGTTTCCCCTGAATTCTGCAATGCTGTATCTAACAGATACAATGTTACATCTAGCAGAACCTTTGTAGCTGCAATGAGAGGTGATTGCCAAGTAACAGTGCTTAACCCCCCTAAATTGTTGTTCTTCTGGCAGTCTTCAACTGTTTATAACAAAACATTTGTTTTCCTCCATGTATATAAGGCATTGTCACCACTGAACTGCCCCCAAGACAGACAGACATCTGCAACATACTCAGCTAAAATTAAGTAGGTTGCTCTTCTGCATTTGATCTGGTGTGTTTGAAATTTCAGGCAGCAGCTGTAACTGTGCCTATTTAGGTCTGTGCCAAGAACTGATATTGTAAAGTCTTGCTTTCCTTGGCAGCGTGATCGCTCCCCACTGAGCGGTCTGTGGGGTCTCCTGCATGTCCTGCTGGGTGAGTCCGTCCCTGGCTGTGCTCCTTGCTGGGCTTGCTGTGAGCTCAGCCCCAGCTGTGAATGGCACAGGCTGGAACCAGCACTCACAAGGGCTCAGAGCCTTTTAGGCATCTTGTGGGACGGGAACAACCTGGCCCCAGTGTAGGAAATGCCTCTAGGCTACACCTAGTATCATGGGACACTACCCATCAACATACCCTGATAGCTCTAGTTATCTAGATAATTCCAGCAGCAAAAGAGATCAGAACCAACACAGAAGAATCTCAGTCCAGAAAACAGTTATTATTTTAGCAAGTGAAAGGTGTGATGCATACTGCTTTGACAATGACTAAGGAGTGAACAGTATTTAGTGAATAATTACGGATGTGACGGTTCCTCTGGATGCCTCCACAGTCTGTTGACACCGTCTTCCCTTTACAAGGGTTGAATTAATGCCAAAAGCCACCATCCATCCTCCTGTATCTGCCAGACTTTGGGAGTGTTGGTGTGTGCTGGGTAAGGTGTGAAAAGCAATGCACAATTTTGTCAGCAAGATGTGAACAACCTTGTGGCCTGTGTTCCCTCACAACTGTGATGGTAACCACAACATTTACATTTAAGGAAGAGAAAAAAATCAGTAGCTTCAAAAATTTGTCATGGAAGGAATTGTAGTAAGAAGAGCTGATGACTAAACTATAGTGTAGTTTCAGTCTTTTTGGTGTTACAGACATTAACTTAATACCCTGAAAGCAGAGAAAGTTCTGTTTTCCTCTCTTGGCCCTATCATTCATCAACCTTAACTACTTGACCGTCCCCCAAGAATTAGCATTCACAGCATATTAATCCATAGCAATCAATAAACATAGTGTTGAGTGAAACACAAATTACAACACAGTTGAGGACTAGGTTTTTCCATTCTGGCTATATTTACCAACATCTTCTTGGAGATGAGTTGTATCTGAGTAGTATTTCACTTACAGGAAAGGGCAAAAAGACCTTGACAGCAAAGAAGTCCCATGAGCCTTGCTGAGGCAGTCCAAGCTAACTGGTTATCCTGAGCTCTGAAGAGAAACTGGAGATCCTGTGTTACAGAATTGTTACAAATTTTCATATACTTGACCATTGTCACTGGAGCTCTACTTCATTCTCTGTGTAATCTATTTAGGTCTTCTTCATTATCCCAAAAACATTGTTGCTTAGGCTCAGTTTGGTGTCAGAACCGAGAGCACAAGGTGCCTTAAAGCAGTAAGGGCTGTTGGGAGCAGCTCCTGTCTTTTCTCAGTTGTGTCTTAGGATGTGGTAACGTCACTGCGGAGTCATGTCCAGGCAATGGAACTGAGCATCCTCCTGCCCAGCAAAGCCACTGACTCTGAGCTGCCAGTCAGCTGCATGGGGAGCATGACATGAATTCTGCTCAGGGTCAAAGGATCTCTATTTGAAAAATCAGTGTTTAGAAGAATTTGGATAATATTCTGTAAAATGCTATCAGCATTAGGTACAGTTATCCATTGTGCTTAAACATGCAATGGAATTATCATGTTCATTCTGAATTAAATATATTGTTACTCATGTAGTCTTGGGAGCTCAGAATTTTACAGTGAGTAGGATTTGGAAATTGGCCATCCTGGGCTAAATGTCCACCCACTGAGAAGCTGAAGTCAAATACTCAAAGAATATCATATTGCAGAAGCAGACGGAAACACAGCTTTCAAACACACTAATACAGCACAACCAAATATGAATAAAACATTTTATCAAAGCTAGAAAGCAGGATTGTAGGAAACTGGCTTTAGGCCATTCCTTTAATTTTAGTGAGAGTTTTGGGTTTTGCTTCCCAGTTTTATTGCATTTGATTTTGTCCATTTACAATCTAATAATTACTGGCGATGGGAACATCAGCAGCTAATATACCCCACTGAGCTGATAAAATTCTGAAATGCTGAGACAGAAGAATATCAAAATGACAGCATGCTGCAATTACAAGTAACTGTAAGAAGAGTCAGATATAATGACTTCTGTTTACCTTCAAGTTCAGAATTGGCAGGTATATCATTTTGTCTTTAACACTTTTGAAAGTTGCTTATGGAAGACTTACTTAGCAATCTGGTATAAGGTAGTATTCTCTCTTTAAGTGTTCTTGTTTTTTATGTGATTAAAAGCTGGTGTTCTCAGTGCCCTGGATGAACAGGCACATCCTGGTTTACACATACAGTGACAAGAGCACTACATTAAGGTTAGTATTTCAGCAAGGTAAGTTCCAGGAAGAACAATAGGGATGTTCATAGTCTACAGTGTTAGGTGGAAGATGTAAAGAGGAGTTCTTGTTTAGCCTGGCAAAGGAAAATGATACAGGTGTACTTTGACTGCTCACATTACCTGTTGGGAATAAATGTCCACCTCAAGGATCAGTGGTCAATAGAGGAGATTGCTTGGGGAGCCTCTGTCTTCAGAAGAGTTTAGAAAGCTCAGACAATATTCTCAAGAGTACATTGGGTACAGCTGTATTTATCTTGGGGCTGGAGACAGGGTGCCTCATCCCTCAGTGTCCCTGCAGAGTCTGCTCTCAGTTGTTCATGTGCTTCATCCCAGCCTGGATTACCCTGTCATCGCCATGGCCATGCTTCTGCAGATTTTCTTTACTCACAAAGTATGGCACTGGCTACTCCCAGCTATTTTTCACTCACTGTTTCTTGAAATACTTGGGGATTTTTGTTTAAATAACAGTTGATAGCCTTTCCCAAGCAAAGATTACATCACCTCCTTTACAGTCCAGTCTCAATCTCTGCACCTGCACAAACACCATCCTTATTCCTGTGAAGAAGGTGTGTAAGCCTTGTTCTTTAAATACTCAGTGTTTTTGTAGTGCCTGTGTTTTCAGAGTATTTTAAAAGCTTATTCCTGGAAACACTCATATTTCCTTCCATGCTTTTATGTTGGTGGCTGGACAGATGACTTTAAACAAGAATTATACATCTTCAAGATGGTAATACCTTCCTTGTACACCAGCATTTTTTAAAAGTGTGGCTTGGGCACAGTGAATACCCTGGGTATTTAATGATTTGTAGGCAAATACTGCACCACTGCTAATGAGCTAGCAATGTAATTGTAAGTACTTTGTCTGGAATACCAGAGAAGAACTAGCCAAAAGTGGAAAAACAACCAGTATCTGTTCATAGATGCTTTGGTTCATTCTGCTTGTTTCTATCAGGCAAAGCACTGAGTACCTTGTTCTGGCTTCTTGTCTGATCTTTTATAGACATTTTAATGAGTATATTTCACATTTAAATACATTCACTGATCTGAGCCTACTTCTTATTTTGTATCTCCTCAGAATTATTAAGACCTACTGGCAGACTTACTATAGGTTTCTAAATTTCAAAGCTCCAGGATTAGTGTTGATATTTTAGTCTTGAAACTTGCTGTCTTCACAATTCTGTAGCGATATGAGAATCTGAAACTTCAAACAAAATGTGATTCCTTCTTCTTCTGTAAGCTGCTTTTTTTTTTTCTTTAATTCAGCATACCTTTTTCAGTCCAGTTACATTACTGCTGTATATGTACTTTTGAAGACAATGTAAGCAGATAAATATAATAGCATTTTGGCTGAAAATCCAATGTCTCCATAATGTACTATCAATTTGCCAAATAATTACCAAATAATTGTCTTGGTAAGTATCAGAAAGGCTGAAGTTTAGCTGTTGTATATGTGAAAGTTTCTAGAAAATCTCAACAAAATTCTGCCCAGAGGAAATGTCCTGTGTAATGGACAAATGAATGAGAGTGGACAAGAATAATCTCCCCTTGGAAACATTCCTTTGGGGTAAGAAAAAGAGAGGCAGTTTACGCTGTAATGTTAAAACAAAACAAAACAAAAACCGGAACAAAAAACCCCCCTTCCTACTTTTCTGAAGAAACAGTGTCCTTGGACATCCCTTTTCTGCCAGTACACCAGTGTGTATTTTCTTCACTGTATAAAATAGCTCAAGTCTTCATATTGCTCATCCTGCAGAGACTAGAAGTGAGGGTTTTCAGGCTTTTAGGTAACAACAGCAGCCTAAAGAAAATCTGCCGCTTCATCTCTATTCACACACAGGTGAAAGTTCAGGTTTGAGCTGTCTTGCCTACCAAAAACAAGTTGTTTGACACTACAGCTACAAACACTGTAGAGATGAGTTATCTACCAATTACAACACCTTATCAACAGCTTATCAACTGCTAATCCAATTAGTCTGCCTGGCTTGCTGCTGTGTGGCTCCCTTGGTCCTCCCAGGCTCGAGGCCGGCAGTAATTCACAAGCACTGCAAGAGACAACATTGCAGGAAAGACAAGCTCTAAAAATTCTCCTAAAGGAGGATGAGTAAATCACTAACTGTCCCAAGAGTAATTGAGATGCCATGATTACTGGAGCAGGCAGTCTGTAATCACTTTTTATTGACAGCTCCTAAAGATCAGTCTTCCTTGGGAGCTGCCTAGAGTGAAACCAAACCAAGTGTGTCTGCAGGGCCAGGTGCAACACAGAGTGACAGGACCAGACCTGGCACCAAATTATGCACCTTGGGTCAGGGACAGCACTCCCAGCCTCTCAGAGAGGGGTTGTGCACAGGTGCCTGCTCACTGCTGGAATTCCCAGCATGTCCTCAGACACAGCCCAGGGAGTATGGCAGTTTGTGTATGCAGAGCCACCACTCTCAGCTCATCTGGTACTGTGCTCTTGGGAGGACAGAGGATCTATGGTCATGGTCTATGATCTTATCATAGAACATTTGCAAATACTGTTTCTTTATAAATAAATATTGGACTTTTAATATTTATGAGATTAGTGTTTGAGTACTTGAGTAAGATCATTTTTAAAAATCAGGTGCTTCCTTGTATACATTTGGGAAACCATGTTTCATTTCTGGGTTTGCTGTCTCAGCTTTATAAACACCTGAATACAATTCTGGAAAAACAGGAATCTTAAAGACAGCCTGCTACCAGACACCACCCAACAACCCACAAAGACATTCCACTGTTCCACAATAAATGGGATCTCAAATACACTTGGCTAAGATGGGTAGAGAGTCTTTGAACACAGTAAAACATAAAGTGATTTATTACATATGCAGTTTGTGTGTTGGTACCAATAACCATTTTGCATCCTCTTTTTTGCAGGAGGTGAAGTCACCAAGCCCAGGTTTGCTCAGTATTTCCATGGCAGCCTGGCCAGTCTGACAATACGGCCAGGGAAAATTGAGAGTCAGAAAGTGATTTCCTGTTTGCAGGCCTGCAAGGAAGGTCTCGATATTAATTCTCTTGAGAGTCTTGGCCAAGGAATAAAGGTGAGGGATGAACTGACATCATCTTTGATAAAAATTTAGATATGATTTATGAAATGGAGAGCCCAAGGTAGAGTACACACAGTAAAAATGTACTCCCAGAAGCAATGTAATTTCCTATAAAATCATGCAAAGAAAAAACAGAAGAGTAGAAGAGTTGTGACACTGCAAAGAAAAATGTTTCCCTTATTGCAGAGCTAGATGTTCAGAAAGTAAGGCACTGCTGATATTTCAGAGTCTGTATGAATTGCCATGTTGTGTTTTCATGCTTATTTTGTTACTTCTACAGAAATAGACATGATTACAAAGATTTATTGAATTTTGATCTCAAGTAGTTTTAAAGCAGTAGAAATACATATGTCCTAATGCAATAGCATTCTAAAATTCAGTGTGTTCAAAGAGGAAAACTTTATGGTACATGAAAACTGAACAAAAAAACCCTAAGGTCAAGAAATTAAATTTTTAGATTTGAATATAAATCATTATCCATCTTCATTATGCATGTGACTGCTGGTAATGTAGAGCTTTTTCTAAGATTGGAGAACAACAGACAGGGAAATTCTGTTTCAGTTGACCTAGTGGCTAGATGGGTTTCCATTCATTCAGATAATTCTGAAATTCTGTTCTTCGGATACCTATGTAGTATCTTGGGTATTCCAATGCTCACGTGAGCTGCATTGTCAGTTTTCCATTACTGACACCATTATTTGGTGACACTGTTCTTGTGCTCAGTGTAAATGAACTTGTGAAGATGTCTCCTAGCACACAAATACCACTTCCAAAGGAGCTGAGCTTCTGTTCCAGCCCAGGAAGTTCCTTTGGATGCAGACAGTGCATCCTGAGAAACTGAACAGGGGTGTTTTGTTGTGAGATTTTCAGAGGGGAGGAGCATGGTGCTGTAACTTCTCATCTAGAACATGCAGTGGGAAGGCCATGGACAGCATTTTATTAGCCAAACCTTTCTGTTGGACAGACTGACCTGAAATGCACCCAAATGCCTGTCCAGGTGATGATAGGTTGCAGTGGTGTACTATAACTGACAAACTTTGTGAAAAAAGTGTAAAAATGAAAATTGAAAGTGCAAAGGTAAGGAGGACTTTTGCAATCTCTAACTTTTATGTAGGAGGAAAGACCCCAAAGAATTATTTTATCATCCTATCAAGGACATCATTAAGAATTTCACTTTGCCACTTCTCACAGCAATGGGACACAGGTTGGTTAAAGCTGGTTTTTAAAAGGCAGTGCATACAAGGAAGAGGTAGGGATTTCTGGAACCCCCATGTGTATGCCTAATAGTAAGTTCTTTGATGGGATTTTCCATTAATTAAAGCACTGTACACTTCATCCATGGTGCTTAAAAGCATAGTAATTCCTCCCCTGTTGTTGTCCTCTGAAACCCGACAATATTTGAGTCAGCCCTGTTTTATGGACTTGGGAAAATCCCTCTTCTACCACCCACTGCTGCTCCAGCATTTGTGACTGGCTTCCTTACTGTACTGGCAGTGCAGAGGGAAAAAAGAAGGCAAGGGATTGTTTTCTGCTTTTTCATGCTTTTGCAGACCTTCAAAACATTTTCATTTTCTGAAATACAGATGAGGCATGGTGGGGTTTTTTAAGTTACTGATGTTGCTTTTACTGTCTCAGCAAGCCAACAGTGAGAGCAACAGCAGGAGGGAAAAATGAAACAAGCAACCAACAAGAGATTGTGGAAGGGTTTCTTTGGGGGGCTGACAGAAGGAAGCTCAGCTGAAAGCAGAAGAGTTGCCTGACCTTGAAGAGAAAATGAGAGAGAAAGGTGTTGTGGTGTCAAAAACAAACACACCTGATCCCAGACAGGCATGTATGACAGCTGCACAGACAATAGGTTCTGCTGGGACTGTTTATGTGGTGCTCTGCAGATTCAGTGTTGGCAGACTGATACTGGAAGGTGTTTCTGGGCACTTTGGACCATGGAGATTCACCCTTTAACCACCTAAGAAAGAGCAGTGCAGCAGCAGTTTCTGGCACTAGTGTCAAATGTTTTTGGGCTGCAGCCTAATTTTTGAGATTTGTAACAGCCCTCTGAGACACTGTCTAAACTGTTGTTATTTTTAGCTTTTTTTAATGAGAAAGACAAAAATGGCTCAGACGGGGCCTTTCTCTGGTCCCTTTGGCAGTGTTCCAGCTGTTTTGGAACTGCTTTGGCGGCTGAGCTATTAACTGGCTAGCTAGAGTCTCCTTTTGCTAATTTTATTCTCTACTGTTGCTAGCTTAAAGAGAGGAAAAATAAGTGTATGCAGGCTGGGATTCATGTTAGTCCTCGTCTTTGTTAAAAAATACCCTTCAGTGTGTTGTGACCTTCCTGCACAAGCTTTAAACCCAGTCCTCCATGTTCTGTTTGACAAAGGACCCTGAGCTTCCTCCTGCTCTTCACAGTCTGTTTGACATGTTTTGCTTTTTAACCTTTCTGGCTGTAAGGAAGTGTAGGCATTCACTGTCTGTATTTTAGCAGAACATCTTCACATAATCAATGCCCAGCTCTGGGGAAAGCCTATCCCAGGAGAGAAAGGTGCATTTGTGTTCTGTGCTGGCAACAGTAGGGTACAATGTAAAGTGGGTGACACTGGTTTCCTTGGCAATGCAGATGGTTTACTGAAACAATTAACACATAAAATATGGAATTAGGATTAATTAAGATGAAGGTAAAAATCAGTCATTGGTTGTGTCCCAAGAGTGACAACGTTTTTTGGTCAGCAAGACTGATCTGTGTTCAGTGCAATGGAGTAGAGAAGGTTGTAAGAGCAGGCAGTGACTTCGCAGGGTTTGCTGGCCCAAGTGAGCAGCTCCATCTTAAATCATGACACCCTTATTGATCATCAGACAGGATGGAGAGTCCCGTTTAGTGTGTCTGATGTTAATGAAGATGTAGGAGCACATGTTGTAATTGTTTTGTTCATCCATGTTGAAATATATCTCAGAAAGGTAGCCCAGGATGAAACCACACAGAAAGCAGCCAAAATATGCTTCTGCATGCTAGGCTGGCTCAGAAGGCAATGCTTTTACATGGGGAATGTGTTTAACCTAAAAAGATTACATCGGAATAATAATCATGGTGGTAAGTCAAGGTTTTCAACTTCTGCAGAGTTCTAAAATAAATAGCATTAGGAATTGCTGCAGAATTTGTATCAGCAAGGTTGATAAGGCTGGGCAAAGAACAGCAAATCTGGATTAATTTACTACAAAATTAATTATAACAGTAGTCATTTAGATGACTGATACAAGTACATGTTTTAGAGAACAACATGTGGATGCAGCCAATGATATCTACTAAGATTTTTTTCTTAAATCATTAAATTTTTAACTTATGTCTGTGCAACATTCCTTAAATATATATATTATTTTGAACTCTGTACCTGGTCCCTTAAATACTAAATGTTTGTATTTCTCCTAGTATCACTTCAACCCTTCCCAGTCAGTCCTTGTCATGGAAGGAGATGACATTGAGAATATAAATCAAGCCCTCCAAAAGGTCTCATACATCAACTCCAGGCAGTTTCCTACTGCAGGCATACGACGTCTCAAAGTCTCATCTAAAGTCCAGTAAGTTATACTTCAACTGAATTGAACAGATTAGGAACATTTTTAATTAATTACTTTTCTCTTTGGCCATGTAAAAAGAACAATTTTGGCTAAATTAAATTGATAAATCATACCGCTTATTATTGAACCTTAAAGGATTAATTTAATTTACTTTTATGCCAATTTACATAGTAGATTTCGCTTAATATTGCCTTCTTAAACTTTTCTTGTTAGTGTAATGTACTTGCATTCTCTTTATAGTTTGGGGCACGCAGTCTGGACAGAACAGTGCATTACTGCAATCTTATTTACTTTTTATTTTAAACATTTAGGGTTTCTTCTGAGATAGCTGGAGCCATGACTTTTTAATGCAGGCCTGTTCCATCAAACAGAGGACATATCTGCAAGAGCAGTATCTGTAGGTGTGTTTGAAACAGCCTGTGTCTGTCCCCTGATGCCTGTGCTGTCCCTGGAGCACTGGTGGAGGCTGGACAGGGTCTGTGTCTGTCCCTCTCTGTGCAGCACAGTGACAGCAGCTGCACAGTGATGTTCAGAGCTGCCTACAGCTTCTCCTGGGCTCCCCTGGGCTCAGCTCTGTCCAGAGCAGGGAAAACAGGGCTTTGGAGGGAAAACAAACTCAGTTCTAGCAGCTCTCACCTGCTGTGGGCATAGTTGTTCCCAAATGCCAGGGCCATGCTGTGGGCTGAGCTCTGCTGCGAGAGCAGCTCCTAAGGCAGTCCCAGCCTGCACATTCCAGGGCTGGCCCAGCCCCAGTGCCAGCATGAAATGAGGCAGAGCTTGTCAGGAGATTCACTTCCAGAGCACACTGCTGATTCAGGTGAAAATGGAAGTACAGTGGCTTTTGTCCCCTGCAAATACTGGGGGGTCCCAAAAAGAATTCATGATGGGACCAATTTAAATGGGAAATTAGGCCGTTTTAATCACACATGATTAGCACTTTCTGAATTTAATGTTAGATTTGCTAAAGTTACTTGTTATTTAGTTAACTTATTTAACCATTTACTGCTCTGTTAAATGTCAGTGAAACATTAAAATCTTATTCTGATAGTGACCTTAGGAAACACTGAGTTTGTCCCTCAGAATGAGTATCTGTGAAGGTGGGAAGGGAGGAGAGGGCAAGAGCTGGCCTGTGTGCACAGTGGTACAGGAATATGTCCACATGTGTGGCAGTGCCTGAGGATAAATTGGACTGATGTGAGAGCCATCAGCTGGGTTTGGGGCATTGCAAGTGCCACACTCCTCTGATGTGCAGTGTGTTACATGCAGTTAATGACTGATGTATTTTTTCAGATGTTTTGGTGAAGATATCTGCATTAGTATCCCAGATATAGATGCCTATGTAATGGTATTTCAGGCTAATGAGCCCAAGATTACCATAACTGGGATGGACCACTTTTCTAGACCAGCTGCACAGTTTGAAAGTGAAAGAGGTGTTATTTTGTTACCTGACATCAGGATTGTCAGCACAGTCACTAAAATGGAGCATTCAGTGGACTTAAGAGAACATGACAGAGGTTTGTGTCTTTTGTTTAAATATTATTACTCATTTCATAATGTCTCCTCATACTTTTTAAAGGATGGTGCAAACAAGTAATGCAAAGGAAGTCACTTCACCCAGATTAATTAGGCCACAGTAATGCTGTACCGAAGAAATTAAATTCAACACATTGAAAAATGTGTTAAATGGTGGCAGATCAGAAGGTGCTTCAAAAAAAGCAGATTTTCCATGTAGTATCCATTTAGTATTCTTCAGATAATTCCTTTCTACTCTTCCTTTCATATTCTGTTACGTAGGGTATTTTCATTAGAATGTCTCTACTTGTAACAGAATTTTTTAAATTCTGCTGATAAAGTGAAAAGCAGTAATTGAACAAAAGTTGAAGTTTTAGTCTGCTCCTATGTTTCCAGCTCTGATACTAGCTCATGAGTGATACTTGAGAAAGTAATCTCATGCCTCTGTTTCCCACCTATAAAATGTATATATAATCCTTTTAAAATATTTCTTTTCAA
Source organism: Irena cyanogastra (assembly GCA_013397155.1). Classification (NCBI taxonomy): domain Eukaryota; kingdom Metazoa; phylum Chordata; class Aves; order Passeriformes; family Irenidae; genus Irena; species Irena cyanogastra. Next base: position 645,710 of record VWZV01007367.1, read on the forward strand.
TGATAACAGTTTATCCTAATGCTAAGCAATGTGTGTATTGTTATTCAACACTGTGTGAGTGTTCAAAAGTATAAATCAAGTTTAAAATTATTGTCTATAAAGGAATCTTCTTTTTGAATGTTTGTGTGCAAGGCAGATGAAATGTCTGGTAATTTGAGGAATCATTCTAAACACTGTTTGTTGGACTAGAATAAGCAGCAACTAGATGTATGTCTCTGGAGAAGAGAAAATGGGTAATGAAGTTTAGGGACATGGACTACCTGAAGCCTACAGATTTGACTTGGGCTGCATTTTTGGTTACGTTACAGCTGTACTTAGAGCTTAGGTACCCAAATTCACTGCACCAGGAGTTGGCAGTCTAGGACATAAGGCTTTCCTGGCTGTGCCCTCCTTCCCAATACACCCTCCAACATCAAATTTGCAAAATGTGCAGGAAGTTCCAGACTTGCAGTGTCTGTGCCCTCGGGGAGCTGCTTAAACACTTTTGCCACACACTCGGTGGTAAGTTGATCAGAAAATTTAAATGTTCATTTGATATGCTACTCTTTTACCAGTGACAGAATTATTTTTTACTTGTACATGTTGAAGGACAGTCAGTTTATAACTTAATTTCTTTGAGTCACACAGCACAGGATCTTGCTATTTATAATAATGCCCTGCTCTTAGATAGATCACCAGGTTTTTGCAATGCAAATTCTTTATGGGGCACAGAGTAACTGAGAGAATCATCCAAGCATAGATATGTTGGATGTGTATTTTTCCAGTTTGCTTTTCCTTGAGAAAGCTGGTATCAATACAGCATTGAAACCCAGAATTTTTCACATGAATTTATTTCCAAGATCAAATTTCAGTTTTCTACTTCCAGTAATGTTCTTGGGTGCCTTATATTACAGAGCAATATCTTTTCTATTTATCTCACTGGGGGTTTGTAGGCCTTCATCATCACGGCACCTGTGCAGACTGGACACTTCTTTGATTTGCTTCAATTGTGCTGGATTTAATATCAGCAAAAACAGTTCAGCCATCTTGGCAAAAATTGAAAGCCCTGATGCAAAGCACATAAAATGACTGAGCTGCTCTGTGATCATTTATCTTCATTTCCTTCTTTTTTTTTCATACTCTATGCCATGGGTTCACAGCCAATAAACAAGTGGTAGTAGAGGAAATGCTCCACAATTTGGATTTCTGTGACATTTTGGTCATTGGTGCAGAACTAGACCCTGAACAAGAGTGTTTAGAACTAGATCATGGGGAGCTTCAAGGAAAACATCTAGATGCCACAAATTCCACTGCAGGATATTCAATCTATGGTAAGTTCAGGAAATTTGTTTTCCTTTGTTTTGTCACATCAATTACATATTGGAACTAAAGCTCAAATATGTAAGAAATTGGACAGAAATCTGTGGTTTTCTGGCCATGAAAATATGCCAAAGGTGACTGTGTCTTAAAAAACACAATTGCTTCTTGATCTCTGGATGGGCTGTGCTTGCCCTTTGGATTCTCAGAATCCCTCCTGCTACTCCCCAAGTAAGGACAATGGCATCCCTGCTTTCTTTAAACGTGGGGTTCTTGTGGACCATCACAGTGGAACGTTGGAGTGAGGGGCTTCCTCAGTGTTCCTGTACAATACTGGGACATTGGCCATCTTCTTCTGATCACTAAGTAATTTATTCTGTACCACTGTTGTTTTATTTTTCCCTCAGCATTAGGGACCTGCATTCAGTTCTGAAAACTATCCTCACATAACCGAGTGTCAGGGAACATTTGATGCCCTGTCATTTCTAGACCATTCTGCCGAGTTCCGCGTGTTCTATGAACAGCTGATTTGTTGTGTATTGCCAGAGCAGTGCTCCCTTGCCTGTCCCTGAGTTGTCCCTGCCCTCCCACCCTGCAGGTGTGGACAGCATGTTCAGCTACGAGCAGGTGCTGCGGCAGCTCCGCTACCGCAACTGGGGCACCTCGGCCACCTCGGACAGGAAGTTCAGGGTCAAGTGCTCCGAGCTCAACGGGCGTTACACCAGCAATGAATTCAACCTGGAGGTGAGCAGTGAGCTCAGCTGGGAGGTGAGTGATGACTGAGTCATGTTTTCCGACCTGGCACCGAGGCCTAGAGTCCAGGTAACAACTCCAGAAAATTGCAGGACCTATTTAGCAATATGGTCAAAATTAATAATTGTTTATAAAGACAGTTAGCAACTTAATAATTGTTAATAAAATTAACAGTTAATTCATAATGTTTAGGTAACACCTAAAGGCTGATTAATATAGAGAGAAGAAAAAGTCACTACTTATCCAAACAGGTAAATCAAAAGAGTCTTGTTCTGTGCCGCCTCAGAGTCAACAGCCAGAAAGGTTAGAATGCATTTTTCATGCTACAAATTAGAAATATATTCAGCTGTGTATTTTACACTGGCATAATAAAATTAGTTAATTTGGTCTTTAGCATCTATGAAGTAGTGTTCCTATCTGCTGATGAACTTCATAGTCCAAGATAATATATGGAACCAGCAGGCTTGCAATATAAAACTTTTTAGTATCTGGTCTCTTATTTTTCTCTTCTCCCAGGTTAATATTCTACACAGTTCCAACTCCAACTTCATGGACCATGTAAATCACATGATAGTCCAGCCCAAATTTCTCCAATCTGTTCAGCACCCTGAAGGGAGTGTAAGTGCAGTTCACAGTTCAGGTATGTGACACCTTCCCAGAGACTGCTCACAATGATTCCAATGTGTCAGTGATTCCCTTGTGGGTAAGCCTGCTCCACAGACTAAAGCCCTGAGGTCCATTGTTTCAGCTTCCAAAACCTCTCAGAGATCATTGCACAGGTGTGAAAGAAGGTAACACTGAATTCTATTCTGTCCAAGAATGTACTTTTTAATTAATACCTGGTATCCTTTTTTAAAGTCTTCATTAATGGTTTTGTACTCTGACCCCCACAGTTAAAAAATATATAGGATATATTTTAATTTAGGCTATATGAGTTAAAATATATACCCAAATCTGAAACCTTTTCAGTGAAGTTAAATGCAGGGCAAAGATACCTGTTTAAAAGTTGGATTCTGAAATCCTTTTAGCTGAATGATACATATGTAAAGAAGTAAAGCTGATGTAAAGTGTAGGCAGTTATAAGTAGCTATATACAGAGATGCTTAGAAAATTACTGTATTTTTCTTTACATTGTACAGACTTTTCCCTAAAATGAAACTGAATGTTTAATGGATAAACTTTTGCAAACTAGGTTTTTTTGTTTCTGAATACTGTTTCGATTTCAGACTTATATTCTTATAGGCAGGGCAAGGCAACAAAATGGGCTATGGAGTGGGTTATCCCGTGTTTTTGGAACTGCAGTACCTTGAGGTACATAGAAAGTGGCAGCATTTCTCCACTAACCTAATTATGGAGCTGATTACCTGTGGTAGTTCAGAAAGATTTCTTCCTGTGACTAGATGGAGACAGGGGCTTCTCAGGGTACAACCAAACAGTGGGGGAAAATATCTTGAATACTTAAGGGTCTCCCAGGAAGATTGTAACACAGGCAAATAGGGTGGCAATGCATTTATTTCTGGGAGCTTGAGATTCAAATCACAAGCGTTTGAAACTTTTGAAAATATAAGCTTTGAGATGTTCATTTTGTCTCAAGTAAGGTTGAGGCCTCAGCTGTGATCAGAAGGGGTCGACACTCAAGTGAGATAACAGAAATTTACTGCCAAAACTAATTGATTGTGCACTTATTAACTGCCTGTCTTCTGTAGTTAAGTGGCTCAAAGAGCAAAGATGGGCATGCTCACTTTTTAGTTAGGATTTGTCATACTCAGGGTAAGATCTCTGTGAACACCATTTGTGTGTGCTCCACCTTAGTGGATGGGTGCTGGTCAACACTTTCTGTCATCCCAGGCACGTGGCAGGTGTCTGTCCTGATTCTCAGTCCAAAGGAGGGGGAGCTGTGGGTTGAAAATGACCGGGCTTAGTGGGGTTTAGGCGCCTTGTGGCACAAGTGTAACTGCATTCCCTTTGCACCCTTTGTCCCAGTGGTTCCCAGCATGGCCACGATCGTTATCATCATCTGTGCGAGCGTCCTGGTGCTGGTGGTGACGCTGGGCGTGCTCCGGCTGCGCTCGGCCCGTCAGCACGGCTCCGTGGGCCACGAGGGCACCAAGGAGAACGAGATGGACTGGGATGACTCTGCTCTCACCATCACCGTCAACCCCATGGAGGTACTTAGCCGGGGCACAGCACTGCACCCTGGCACTGCCAGCAGCCACTGGCTGGGCTGGCAGTGGGCTTGAGCCTCTGTCAGGGTGCAGTTGTTCACCTGTGTGTGTGTGCACTCAAGACCCCAGCCCAGTTCTCGGCTCTGCACACCTTGATCAGATATAATTGAGAACTTCAGATTTGTTGTCATGTATAATTACTAAAGAAGATGGTGAAGAACTCTCAGGTACAGCATCACTTCCACTCCATCCATGTCTGTCTGTAGGTACCCAAGACGATATAGTTGCTTTGGTTTTAACTTTTCCATGCAAGCATTTGCACACTAAAACGAGGGGAGATCATCAGCAGCTTAAAGAAGCTGATGTTGAAGGTTTAAATTTTGGTAGTGTGGCTAACAAAGAGATTGCTTACTGACATTCCATTCTTCTTGCAGTAATTTTAAAATGTTTGCTACCAACTTGTTTGAATTTGATGCTTAATAATCACATAATAATGGAAAGCAGATTTGCCCAGCATGTTAGCATTTCTAAATGCTCATTTGAGACAGCTCTGGCTGTCAAGAAGGCACCTTTCTGCTACTGTCTCATTTCTTTAAATATATTGTAGAAATATGAAAAGCCACACCAGACAGAAGAGGAGAGTGAGGAAGAAGACATAGATGATGAAGAGGAAGACACAACCAGTGCTGACTCAGATGACAGTGAAGAGGAGGAAGAGGAGGAAGAGGAGGAGGAAGTGATTGTCCAAAAGGGAGACAAACAGAATTCCACTAGGCAAGAGCAGTTGGAATGGGATGATTCAACACTCCCCTACTAACAAACAGCCCTCCAGCCACAGCTCTTTTGTAACAACCAATACAATGTTTTTTCAGAGTCTATTAATTCATTGACAGGATTTGAACTTCTGCTTGCTTATAACTGTTTGGCCTAAAATGATCTTGTTGTAGTAATTGATAATGATAGAACTGACCCTTTTCTTACAAAGCCTGGGGAAAACGTGGTACAAACCTCCTGGCACATGCAGTAATAAAGTAATCCAGAACTTGATCTGTTAGCAAGCATAGTTCTCAATTTCCTGTTTATACCCTGCAGACATGTGACAAAATCCTGTCACTCAATCCATAGAAGTTTTTGCCTTTGCTACTTTTTTCACACAGGAGAGATTTCAGCTTGTTATGAAGAATAACTTCTGTGGATCTAAATACCAGTTGCCATATAACTTCACATTTTTACAGGTGTAAAAAACATAATTCACCTTCAAATTGGGGCAGGGCTTTAGTGCTACAGGGGCTGAATTCCACCTGTCATCTCATCCTGCTTTTTGGATGTTAACTGTCTTCTGCAAGGGAATATCTAGGACTTGACAGGGAATGCATGTGTGCTTATGTAGACGTGGATGGTGTATTTTTTCAGGCATGCTGTCAGACCCTCAAGAGAGGGATTTTTATCCAACCTACCAACAGAAATTAAAAATAAGTTTAAGAAAAACAGCAACAAGAAGGGTCTGCTGAGGGGTACCAAAAAACCCCCAGTTTATTCTGTGTCCGCCAATTGAGTAATATGGTCTTATGCAAACTGTAAATTCTAATGAGATTGATTCACTGAAAATCTGTAGAGCTGCTCATTAGTTATGGATTGAGCAATTTGCAGCAAATTGATGCTTTAAACTGTCTGTCTCATGGAACCATTAGATTGCTACAGCATCTTACTGAACTAGTGGAAAATAAGTGACCCCATTATTCCATGGGATTTAAACAATTATTTTAGATGAGGAAAACGTTCCCTTTTGCTTAGTGAATGCCAGCTGGAATTCCTGTCTGACTATATTCCATAAAAACACGATGCCCTATTTCTTCTGTACCCCTGCCTGCCTGTAGTGCACAAGAGAAAGGAACAACACTGTGAGCCCTCTTCTGTGCTCATAATTCTCCCTTATTTCTTCTGCTTGAAGCCATTAATGTTGAGAGAAGGGTTTATAAAGTAGACAAGGAAAAATAAAACTTACTTGGAACCAAAATAGTTGAAAACAAAAACTAAAATCTTAAGAGGTTGAGAGAGTATTTTAGTTTGTTATGGTAACACAGCATATTTTTCTTAAACACTGTTTAAAAAGAGAAAAAAAAAAAAGGAAAAAGCAGAGCTACCTATACAATGTGTTGATTAGTCTGTGTGGTGTGGTTTTTGTCCCCTTTCCTTAAGTACCTTTCAACTGCTCTGCTTACCAAATGCTGCAGCACTTGCTGGGGTAGCTGTTCCAGCACACAGAAACAAAATGGCATGGAAGTGAATGCTGCTTAGTGGCTTGTCTGGGTTATTTTCCTGAGTACTTTGTTTTCTTTGCAATTTCACCTTTGACTTTTGCTTCTGTAATCTGCTGTTTAAAATTAGCTGCTTCCTCTTCTCCACTCTCCCAGTCAGTCTTGCCACAACAGGACCTTCCTGAATGGTGGCTGATGTTGCAAAGGGTACTTGAAGCAATCTTGAGGGCATCCACCTCCCTCAGTACTGGATTATTAACAGCTCCTGAATGTCGTGGGATATAGAGACTATATAGTGTGTGGGAGGGTTCTTGTAATTCCAGTTTCTGCATTTGGTAGCTGAAGGGAAATGCTGACAGCAACTAGGCCCTTTAGTTGAATAACTATAAAGTAAATGAAAGAAAAATCTGTATTAATTTTAAAATTAGAGATATTCATGCTTTTATTTGTTGTGCCAGCAATCACATTGTCTCACATGGTCGTTAAGATTGGCAATACAGCAGTTTTCTTTTGTTATCAATCCTGTTCCATTTTATTCTCTCACACATATTAAACTTAGAAGAATATTTGCAGAATCAAGGCCACATAAGTATACCTTTTATCTGCAGGAATAACAACTGTAAAAGTGTCCACAATTTATATTTAATACAAAATTAATATTAATATTTCTGATTATCTTGAACAAAATGTTATGTTAGATCAGTTCCTACCATCCTAGATAATTTCCCAGTTTTAATTTTTAGTGACATGAAGCAGGCAGGCTCTTTATGATGCTTGTTATCAACACATATCAGCAAATCTTTCTGCTCAGAAAAAAGATTTAAAATTAAATGTAGATATTTAAAAGTCAATTTCAGATTTAAAACTGGACTTAAATTATTTTGAAGTTTCTGTTATTCCTGATTATTATTATTATTATTGTTGTTGTTGTTGTTGATGTTATCATAGCAAACATTAGGGCAACTTGAAAACAGCAACTTACAACCTTATTGACAGCCTATAATTCTTTTATATGTTTGTGAATTCATCATTCTCCTCATTCTCCATCTAATAGACTTTTATCTTTTTGCTACTGGAAGCAGATGTTTTCAGGTTGTACTCATACATTACACAAGAAGCAAACAAAGTATTTTCTCTACTGTAAATAAACCTACATTTTTAAACCTAAGCAACGTCATACAGGCATGTGTGTTATCACTAAAACTTGGTTTGCAGTAAGATATTCAGTAAACTAAAATGTATCACTGTACTTATTTTAGATTACTCGTTGGAGTGCACTATGCAGCGTTTTTCATTCAAATAAATAGAAACATCTTTTTCACAGAATGGCAGTGAGAATGAGATACTTCTTCACAAAATGGGCCCTGGAATACTTGTATAGCACTGAGAGCAGTGGTTTCCTGAGCAAAACTACTACTAGAAAATCACAGAAATATAAATTTTTCTAAAACAATTCTAACAATATTGCCTCTCCTCCAGAAATTATTTTTTATATAACCAACCTACTTGCTTAAAAAACAGTCAGAACATATACACAGATATGTACATAAAGAGACACATGTGGGAGTTTTTTGCCCCTAATCAAAAGCCAAAATTCTCTCCTTTCCTCCCTGAAGAAAAAAGTGTTTAGAACTGTAAATCCATTCAGGCTGGAAAAGACCTCTAAGGTCACTGAGCACTGCCAAGCCCACTGCTAACATGTTCCTAGGTCCCCCAGGGGTGGGACACTGCACTGCCCTGGACAGCCTCTTCCAATACCTGAACATCCTTTCAATGAGGAAATTTCCCCCCAAATTCAATCTAAACCTCCCCAGCACAGTTCGAGGCTGTTTGCTCTTGTCCTATCAGGTGTTATTTAGAGGAGAAACCAACCCCACCTGGCTGCAGACCCTCTCAGGAAGCTGGAGAAAGCAAAAAGGCCCCTCTGAGCCTCCTCTTCTGCAGGCTGAGCCCCCCCAGCTCCCTCAGCTCCTCCTCATCAGCCTTCCCCAGCTCTGTACCCTTCCCTGGACTCACTGCAGCCCCTCAGGGGCTGTCTGGTGGTGAGGTGGCTTTTTTACTTCAGCAATAAACAGATGTATCCAAAGAAAGCAGTTCTGCAGAGGTACCCACAATCCATGGCATCAGGAATCCAGAGGTGACAATGGAGGTCTAAAATGACATCACATCAATGATTCCTTAAATTTTTGGAGTTCTAATCTAAGGCTGAGAAAAACTGTAAAACCTACAAATGCAAATTTAAGATGTTATCTGAATTAAAATAACTGCCTAAGTGGCTATTTGTGATTAACAGCTCCCATTTCTCTTTCATTTCTATCCCCTCCACAGGTGTTTTATCTTTGCAAGTAAACCTTAAAATGCACAGTTTAGAATAATAGCAATATTTACTGCATTGGCTGACACCAGTTCAAATTAGAAATAGACACATAGGGTTTGTGACATCTTTAATACTAATTAAAATAAACTGTTGCTATTTTTTCATTCCAACAGGCAATACCTTACAGTGATGGTGGGACTGCTTTTTACCTCACCAGAGGCTAATGGGAGGGAGCAGTTTATTTTTCTGTCTGGCATGTGGTGGTGCTGAGCTGGCTGAGCACCATCCTTTCTCCATTCTGGAACAAAGTAAGGCTCAGTAAGGATCACAGAGTTCTGAAGTTCCACTGTCTCCATTGCAGGAGCCTGACCCTAAACTGAAAATAATGCCATGGGAGATCAGCAGCCCCAGGCGAAGGATGGGCAGAGGGTAATGCAGTAGCAGCCCTTACTTCAGTGTGGCAAAGCCTTTTGAGCTTTGATAAAGTATAAATAATAAATCATTGGTGTCTCAGCTATTCCTTTCCCCAGCTCTAACCTCAGAGGCCGCTTTACTTTTCTCCCTTGGAGGGGTCCTACTGCACTGGGACAAAACAGCCTCTTCTCAAAGCTTTGGTGCCAGCACACACAGCTCTCCATCTCCACAGAACACCACCAGGAAAGACTTTACTGAGGTGACAGCAGGTGAAAGTCTGGTGGGATGGAGCTGCTCCTGGTATCCTGAAATAGAAATTATAATACCAAAGGATGGTATTATATTATTAAGGATGCCTGGTGGTGAACCTGGATACTGAGAGAAGGAGAGGAAATAAAAGTGTGAGTACATCTCCTCTAAGGGGCTTCCCCTTCCCTTAATTCACACATGCTGACCAGAATATCTCAAAACTAGGGTATCTCCAGTCTCAGGGGGAACATCAGGTTTTATCAGGTTCTGCCTTCATAAAATTACTGAATAAAACCAGTGGAAATATTGGGAGGAACCTGGATGATGCAGCAGCCTCATCTAGGCTTTCAAAAGCAGGTCTTTTGAAAAATGCTCCTGTGGGTGACCCCTGTAGCTGCTGACCTTTAAGCAACTGCTTAAAGTAGTTCTACACCAAGTGAGTAAATCTAAGGAGACAGGAGAAAAAAACCCGAATGACAAAACATAAATATTAAAAAGACTACTGAAGAAATCAAACCACCTTCTAGGTCACTAAATTCATTCCTGTTGATTGCACATAATCCTGTAATAATAATCCCGTGCTGTATCATCTCCCTCATGCTCCAACCAGCATCACCAGTGGCATGAGGTTATCCCTCTCAGCACAGCTGAGGAGCTGCCAGGCCTCCTTCCTGCACTGCCCCGCTGCCCCTAGAGCCTGCAGAGCTCACAGCATTCCCGTGCCACTGGAAACAGCCACGGGAACAGCAGCCAGCCCATCCCTCAGAGACCTTGGTGTTCCCAAAGAAACCCACGCTCCCGTGCACCAAACCATTACACTTTGTCATATTTTTTACAACACACAAGCTGTGGTCCTGTACAATCTTTGTACATTTGGGTCAAATGGGATTTTTTAAAATAAAGAAAGGCATAACAGGCAATGTGTGGGAAGTGATGTAAACTGAAATGGATCAGGTTCCCTAAAGCTGCATGTCTCAGATTGTGTATCCAATAATCAGACTTCTGGTTGCTGGACTCTCCTGGAATCCAACTTCATTTTCATTAGCATGGGGAATAAAGATACAAAGAACAGAGATAACCACTAAAGCTACAGCAGAGCAAAATTCATACTTTCTTAACACAACCAATCTCAAGAAATATTTCTGCTAAATTTATTAGGAAAATTGCTCCAGTGATATCTCCAAAGTAATTGTAATTCATCACCTTTGTAGGATTAGCAAAGTGCAAGGCTGGTATGTTCCTTTTGGTTTTGTTTTTCTCTGAAAAAGACATGGCCATAAATTAAAAATACACAACACTTGAACCGTGCAAAAACGAAAGGGGAGCAAGGGCTTTCATTTCATAAGTCTCTGTCTAAGACAGGGGTTTAAAGTCATAAACAACTGTAGGCCTCATTATTGAAACTTAGCAGAATAAAATGAACCCAGGAAGTTTTGAATGTTCATAACTTCATTCCTGGTGATGAAAAGGCAGGCACCAGAGCAGGTACCCTTTTTCCCTAGAGGCATTTTGCTGCCTTTTGAGTAGCTATTGGCAGCAGTTTGCTCGTTATGGTTTCCATGTCTCTGCTGGCAACAGGAACAGTGCTGCTGGCATCCTTTGGAAGCGCCCTGTGACAGCCTGGTGGTGAACCATAATTCAATAATTCTCCTGCAGCTCTGCTCCCAGCCCTCCATGGTGGAGCACTCCAAACACATGCAGAGGGAATGACACAGTGGGTACAGTGGAGAGCTCTGGGCTGGTGCTTCATTAGTTACTGCCTGTAAAGTAACACTCTCAGCAGCGTGAAGCACTGCAAACCTGTGAAACAGAGTTCAGGAAAAGCCCTCATTCTTATTTCAGTACTAGCTCATAGGGACATTGTGCATTCATCAGCTGTTGAAGCTGCATGCCCATGTAGTGTCACTATTTATGTCTGTGCTGAGAACAAAGAAGCAGCAGAATTTTTTTCCCAGTTAAGTACATTGTACAATAAAAGAGTTCAGCTTTCCCTGGGCAAAGTGCACAAAGCTTGCCAAATGCAAAGAGGAGCTGTCTCCAAATAGGGAACAAAGATTTTACAACGGTATTTAATCCTTGTACTTCAGAAACCCAGAAAACTTCATGGGAGTAAAATGCTTTTCTGCAGCCCTACCTAGTCCTTTTGTATAAATCTGGATACAGTTTTGGGTTTTCAGAGGCATTTAACTTCCTAGCTGGGTATAAAGTTCTTTCAGGTGTCCTTTGGTGTACTAACCCATAAAATTATTTTTGGCTGATGGTTTCGGGATATACTAAGGGGGGAGAAAAAGCAAAAAGTAATTAAAATTACTATTTTTTCTCTTTTTTTCTACTCTTGCCCTCCCTAAATATATAAACAGGTACAAAAGACTTGATCAGACAACCCTGTGACTACAATGACATTTCAAACCAGTACTGAAAATGGCAATAAATCCTTGTCTACAAACTGCTTAATGTGCAGTAGAGGAGAAGGTGGACAGTTTTTTTAACTGGGCATGCTTTTTGAAATGTAGAATGGATCAATTACAGTCAGTTCCATTAGAAAATCAAATTATTATTTAAGGAAGAATGAACAGGAAAGTAGAAAAGAATACTGCATGAATAACAGTGTTAAGGTTTACAGTGATGTGAAAAAAGTTGAAATTTAATCTTGTAGAAAAGAAAAAGACATAAAAGCTTGAGTGCCAAATGGTAAGAAAATGGAAATATTTTCTGGTTTTGTGCCAGAACCGACAGTCACGATGAACAAGAAAGAGAATGATTGTAGGATGTTGAAGGGTTCTGGGATGACCAGACATAGGTGCAATACACACATATGTGTGTTGCATGCATACACGTGTGTGTACAAGAAAATCCCAGAGTGGTGCCCACGGGGAGGTGGTGGCTGTGGTGATGAAGGAGAACTTGCAGGTTTTTAGCCTAGTTGATGCTGAAGTTGCCTCCTTGAGTTCCACTTACAGCACCTCCAGCAGAGCTGGGAAGGGAGCAGGACCATGAGAGGTGTTGCTACACTGTGTGCATTAAGTTGAAAAATGTAGAGCCAAGGCCAGCCCAGGGGGCTTGAGGCAAACATTCTGTCTGCTGTGACTCGAGTTTGAGGGTACACTTACCACACAGTTTAATTTGAGGTAAGAAATGGAACTTTTGCCCACAGCCAATTGTTGATTAGAGATTTTCTACAACAAACATATTCCATGGGTTGATGAGGAACTGGACACACCCAGGGCAGACTATACTCCACACTGAAAAGGCCCTCAAGTAAACTTTTTGTAGTGATGCAATCTCCTAAGTGGCCACACAGTTAGGAATCCTGATTTTTGAAAATATACATAATAGAAAACTTTTCAAGGATAACAACCATCACTGTGCCAATCTGAGAGCTGAAGTGATTGCCTCCATTCTCAGAAACTACTGGCACATTGATAGTTCTGGCCTCTCCATAAACTGATGTAAAACTGTAAAGTACATAGGAAAAGAGATGGGGTTTTTATATGTATTCTGTTCCAAATACTGCACCAACAGTTGAGTAAATTTTTGATTGTGGTTAACAGGCAATTCTGTTCAAAGGGTCATCCTGACAGGGATGGGAAGATATGCCAAAGTAGATTATTGCTTTGCAGGGTAATACACACTATGGGTGGGCTTCCTGAGAACTGTTTCATCTCAACTTCAGTGTGTTTAGAAGTTCATAGTAGACTTATCAAATCCTAGAAATAAAGATCAGTAGACAAAAGGAAAAACTAGTGCAAGTAGAGTATTATGCTAACAGTGCAGAATTCTTTCCTAGAATATATTTTTTAGTGTTAGGGGTGGGGGTCCTTCAACCTACTTAATGTTTCTAAGCCTGGGGCTTCTACTGCTTCCCCTGGGAGATTGTTCTAGAGTCTATTAGAATTCACCATTAGAAAGCTTTTCCTGAAAATGAATTTAAATAATCCTTTTTGTAATTTTTATCTCATTAGTCCCAGTTATACTCTTTTGTACCACTCTAAATAGTTCCTCTAACCATGATTTATAGCCTTTGAATATTTTTAGATATCAAGTTCATTGCCTTTGGTAATTTACTAGAGAAGCTGTGAATCCCTCCTCATACCAATTCATTCCTTCGGTTTTGCATTTCTTACCTTTTCATGAAATGTCCTTAATACACAAACTAAATCCCCTGGTATTTCCTTAAATGAGTCATGGTCAGTTCACTCTCTTAAGGTGCTCTGTGTTGCTGGTGTCATTGCATAAGTTGTCAAGGGTTAAACAATAAATTTAAATTGAAAATTGATCTTTTAAAAATCTTTTCTGTAATCTATGGATAAGTTCTCATATGATATGAATTTGGCAGTGTCTTTTACGTAGGTATGATTTAACAAAGCCAACCAATAAACGCTGCAGCCAATCAAACAATAATACAAAGTACAATTTGTTAAAAATTAGATTGCTGTCATTAATGTGAAAACAGACATTGTCATTCATGGGCCCATGTTTTTAAGTGCCCCTACACTAAACAGCAGCTATTAACCAGTATTTTCACTTAAGACAGATAGTACTGCTTCTTCTCAAATGTCAGCAGACTGCACCTGCTTTCTAAAACAAATGCTCAAGAGTTCTAGACAGGCACTAACTGCTGCAAAGAAATAGAATTGTGCCAACTCTTCTGATTACTGCCATGCCTACCTTTATGTTGCAAATTTGTGATCCATTTCTGGTCTCTGGCTGGCATGATGACCATGTGGTTTGTTTTCAAGCATGCCCCAAGCAAACCTGTGTTCTCTGGCTCAGAAGCCACACAGGCAAACAGGGAGGATTTACAAAGGCAGCTTGGGTCTTTTCATTGATGTGTTTCCTTCACCTGCTCCTGCTTCCTGTACCTGAACTCCAAACCAGAACTGAAATCCTTGTGCTGGAAGAGCCACTGCATCACTTAGACTCAAGGGAAATAGAATTTGATTTCTTCTTCATTTGTGCTGTCTGCAAGGATTGGTGTAAAGGGGAGAGCAGGAACACTGGGAGTTCTAGGGGTGACTTTAGGGAGCTCTCTGCTTCCCTCAGCACATCTCTGTCCCTAGAGGGTGTCAATTGTGCAAAGCACATAGTAGGAAATGAATTGCCAGGAGTGGGTTTAGGTCACATGAGCAAACAATGACTGCCTTGGCATTGGCTGTTTGCTGTCACTGCTCTGCCCACCTTCCCAAAACGAGCCATGGCAGGGTCTGATGGACGGGGAGGAAGATGAATGAGCCTTGGAAGGTCAGGTTGCAACATGAAGGAGAGGAAAAAGAAGAGGAATTCCTGAGCAAGGAGCTGTAAAATACGACTTGTGATGAGCAACAGGGCAAGAATCAGACATGCACCCTGAATGTTGCTGCAGTTTGGTGAAAGGGGTTGTTCTAGTTAGAATTAACTATATAGTTATTAACAATTTAAATGTTACTGAGAGTGTAGGATTTTGAAGAGCTGAGAAATAATCTCATGTTGAATGAAACAGCTGTGCTGTAATTGGCTGGTACAATTCTATTTCATATTTCATCATCTGACAGTAAAAATGGTATTTCATCTGCCTGCAAAAATGTACAAATTTTCCCATACAGTTCATCATTTCCCAGATTGCTTCCATGTTAGTGCATTGGTTCTTGTTGAGGAGCAGTAACTGCAGTTGGCAGCATGTATTTTGTAGCTTGGGATTGCTTCCTAGCTGTCCAAATTCTGTGTAGTTGTGGTCACTTCTATGGATAATAAAAACTATACCAGAGAAGGGATTAAATAAACATATGCTGTAGGGTTGTACATACAATGGTTGTACTCCGTAAATGTGTCTCAAACTAACAGATTGTTCAGCCCAGGAAAAATGCTCTTACATGAAATATCTTGTTGTTGATGTGAAACAACCATAAACCATATCTTGAAATGTCTTGTTGCAGATGCTAAATGCATTTCTGAAAGCATGAATCTACACAATTTATGCAGTAAGATGAATTAAATTACTATATGCAATTAAAAAGATTAACATGAAATGATTTTTTAATATATATGAATCACCTGTTATAAAAAAAAAGAAAACCCAACCCTTTCTTTCGTTAAGTACTGTACTGTCTGTCAAAATTTACTGTAAATTTTCATTAAATGAAACAAACCCTAACTTTACATAGAGTAAGAAGTTGTACAAAACCTCCTCCATGGCACAGTGGTATATTTCATAAAAGCCATGTCAATTTGCACAGTCATTTATGAATTTGACATTGTTAGTACTCATGTTTTCCACAGGACTGATTAAATGCATTTTGCAAATAGATCTGTTATTTTAAAATTTGTTCTGTACATCTGTACATGTATAAAGCCAGAGTCATTTTTGTGGTCACTGCAGCACTTTCTGTGAATTGGCCAATAAATATAATTTTAGAATTTCACATAGAAGGTAATGTTCTGTAATCTTTATTTCAATGATTATTGGGATTAGAATGTTCTCATTTCCTGAAACATAACTCTTAAACACTAACACACCTCTGGTGGCAAAGGTTAAATATCTGGCCCCCATCTGCCATCTCTCTTGCTAATTCCTAGGGAGGAAAACGCCACTTGTCAAAAGACTCAGTCCAGTTTTAGAGCATCTACACAACTTTTCATCCTGCTGAAGGAAAGGGAACTTTTTGAAGAGCTGCTGATATTTACATTTGATAGCCATCTATTTCCCCCCTTCATTTTGGTGTGATAAAAGATGATAAAATATTAAAGAGAAGGATGAATATACTGCATATTGCACAAATAAAATGTGAAATAGTACAAAGGGGAAAACCTAATTCTGGGTCACCAGTCTATGAATTGCATTAGCACATGTAAGTGATGTATGTGATCTCATCACACACTGGAATGTGCTGACTTCTCTTTGCCTTCTGCTCTGTCTGGAGCTCCCCTCCTTGTCAGCTCCTCAGGCTCAATCTCATTCTTTTCCAAGATGTTCCACTGATTATCTCAGGTCTCAAACTCAAACACCACAAACTCACCACACACACTTCTTTAATCACACACAGTTATTCTTTAATCACACACAGTTAAATATGGTCTAAGATGCAATTCAGTCCCTTCCAATTTTCAGACGGATTCATCTCCCACTTCACCAGTCTCAGTAACAACCAAAAGCCAAATCTGAACATCCAGATCTCTGCCTCCAACCCCTGCTGTGCCAGGCTGAACGCAGCAAGTGCTGGAGGCAACATCAGCCTTCACAGCCTTGTTTCAGTGGCACAGCCTCCCACGGCTGGCTGGAGTTTGGGAAAGTCAGGGAAAATGCATATCCTACACAGGGACAGTGAGCCCAGTCCTGTGTCATAGGGACAGACGGGTGTTAGAGTTCACAGATTCCAAACAGAAGTCCCTGTTTCCTGCATCTCGCATCCAGAGAGTGGGGCAGCCTTAGCAATTCCCTTTGGTATAAAATTTGGGATTAAATACGGCAACTTTCACTTCTTAATAATAAAACTTCCTGAGGGTCTGAAATATTAGTTATATTTCAGTGCTGAGTGTGTCCCCAGCAAGGCTGGACCCATCATCAGTCTGCATGGCTGCAAGGCCTGTTTTCTTAATAGGAAAAAAGTTCCTAAATCTAATTATGCTTCCCTCCTTGGAGAGCAATTCCTGTCTCCTCTCCTCTCCTCTCCTCTCCTCTCCTCTCCTCTCCTCTCCTCTCCTCTCCTCTTCCTCTCTCCTCCCTGAATGCTATCTAGGTTTTTACTTTTTGTGTGTCATTAGTTAACAAAGTAAAAGAGGAAGGAAAGAAAATTATATCCCACATTGGTCCCCCCCACAGTAACCATTAAGTCCTGGCATGCTCTCTTAATAGAAAATACACATCTACTAGGCAATGACCTGAGAAGACATGCAAGTCACTGCAGGCTTGGACAGTGCATTTTCTTTCTAGCAATTTAAATTTTAGTTTTTAGAATCTATTCAGAATTTACGATGGGCTTTTCACAACTCCTGAGTCTAAACCTAATGACTTACAATGAAATTGCAGTGATTCAAAGAAACAAAACAAGTTACAGGCTTTTTAGAGAAAGAGTCTAAAGTTTTCCACCCTGTAATTTTTCTCCTTTTGTAATGATTCATAAATATATAGAAGAAAACTATTTTGGCTAATAATTAAGTCATAATGTGATAATATATTTAATTTAGAGATTTCTTGAAGAGCTCCTGAAAAATCAGAAATATGAGCTAGGGCATCTTTAGGATTTCCACAACCCTCTGCAAAGAATTATTTCTTGTTACAGAAAGGACAACAATTTTTACGTATTATTTCATTAATAAAAATAATTTCTATTTATAATTTCATTCTATTCATAATTCCAAACTGTTGTTACCTTTGCAGGTTTTCTAATAACCTCTGTGATCTTCGTTCCTGAATTTAGAGAACCTACAATAAATCATGGTGGCATAGTCTATTTAAAAATATGTCTCAAGTACTCAAACACTCTGTTACACCTTCCCCAGTTTAGGACACTGAAAGCCTCCTAACACAGATGCACAAAACAGACAGGTTTTTTTCTTGGTTACACACAAGACACACTAGGAATAAAAAATTGAAAATTAAAGCTAACTGATACAAATGGCTTTTTCACTTACTTGTTTATTCACAGTATATTGCTGATACTATGACAATCTTTAATCAGTCTTCTACCACACTGGAAAAAGGAAATGAGCAGCTGGTGCTAGAGCCAAAAACAAGTGCAAGGAAAGATACTACATCCAGAAAGAGAAAGCAGGATTTAATTCTTCCCTGCTATAGGGTTTCAAACTGAAAGAGAGTAGGTTTAGATTAGACATATGGGAGAAAAATCTTTACTGTGAGCATGGGTAGCCCTGCCCAGAGAAGCTGTGGCTGCCCCTGGATCCCTGGCAGTGTCCAAGGCCAGGTTGGACAGGGCTTGGAGCAGCCTGGGCTAGTGGAAGGTGTCCCTGCCCATGGCAGGGGGTGGAACAAAGTGGTCTCTAAGGTACCTTCCAACCCAAACTGTTCTATGATGTATTGATAAATAACATACAGACACATATAGACAAATGCTCACAGATATCTGTTTTAAAAAGTTGTAGTTGATCTAATGATTACTTATATGAGATGCAAAGACAAGCAGGAACAGATCCAGCAACAACAGATTCATATTTGCCTTCCTTATGTGATGAAGAATTTTCTGCAGAATACAGGAGCCAGCAAATGGCTTAGTGGTGTAGAAATTCTGATTTCCAGTTATTCCAGTTTGACTCCAACAAATGCACTGACTGTAGCCTGGCAGCAGAGATTGGAGCCTGTGAGGGTTGCTGCCTTCACCATACACACTGGCTGTGGCAGTGACCAAACATTTCCTTCTGGCTTCAGCACTGTGCCCTGACCACATCAGCAGCTTTCCCTCACAGCCCTCCTGTCTCTTCTCTCACTCTCCCCAAGTTAGAAGCTACAGCCTGATGTATCTCAACAAAAATGGGACAGAGTAGTAAATAAGGTCACAGGCAGTTTTTACATTTCCCTGGCTGCTTCTGCATGAAAGGGCTTCGAGGAAAGCTCACCAAGGGAAGCAAAGTGTGCCTTCCAGCAGGAAAGCTCCTGAGAGACTGAATTTTTCAGTGTGACTTCTACAAATCCCACTAACTTCTCAATCAGAAATGCCTGCTCAAATGAAAACACCACCAAAAAAAAGATTCACAAACATATGTGAATGAGAAAAATTGCTACAGGGGCTCAGAGGGAAAAAATAAATCTGTGTAAAAGGTTTTGGTAAAATAAAATTAACACATAGCTGTCTCCAAATTTCCCAAGACCTTGTAAGATGCCATGTGCTGTAGAGTTAATAGTGTTACAAAAACACATTGACAGAGTAGCGTATTAGACAAAAAAATCACTTGGAGACCTTGGAGTGAGAAAAACCAGGGAATTGTTTTTCCTTTTTTTTTTTTAAATTAGAGGGTTTGAAATGTCTTTCTAGTCTGACCTTAAAAAAAGAAAAATTATAACTTCCCTGAACATAATCATAGATAAAGGAGGAAGAAATTATTTAGGTTTATTATTGCAAACATCATCCTTAAAACAGAGTTCATACAGAAATATAAGCAAAACTTTTAGAAATTTAGCATTTAGTGAAGGAGTTTAGCTGTGTCTCTGAGATTACTAAAACTTTGTAAGCAGGGCTTTATTTTTAGCTTTTTCTAGCTCTGCCAGCAGCTTTTTCAAAGGAAAAGGAAGGATTTTGTCTGCTCTTGCTGTCTTTCAGTGCAGTGGTCAAGGAAGAGACCAGAAACTATGGATTTGTTTGTGAAGCTAGTATCTTCACAGAAGATAGGCAGGAATCAGATGCTGTGAGTTCTGGAGTGATGACTCAAGCTCAGTTATATCTTTAGAACAAGCAAGATATTTTTGTGTTGAAGAGATGGTTGATTTAGCTTATGGATAGGATTGGTTGTGCTTCCTCATTTTACATCCATTCCTGTATCTGAGAGCTTTCTACATTTAACTGCAGTACATTTCTGTCTCATGCCTTCAAGCAGACATTTATGACAGAAGGAATCACCATCTAAATTAGTTATACTATTAGCAACTCCAGCAAGAACCAAATAATTAATCTCTCTGTAGATTAAATACTTGGAAGAGCCTACAGTGGTGACATCCACAGTCTGCCTTTCTGTGGGTAAAAGAACCCTTCTAGTTTCTGAATTTTTCTTCTGTACCACTCATGAGTAAAAATATTATTCAAGGTAGAAGCAGCCATTCTTTAGGGAATAACAGCTCCAAAAAGGCATTGCTTCTTATCAGGCTGCTCAACTTTGTCTCATTGCTCTCCACTGTCTGAGATCGAGCTGTTTGTTGTGGCCTGTTAAAATTTACCTTGTACGGTTTTGGAAACAGTCTTTTCTACTGCATGTTTTATAGAGTGTAGCATGGGGGACACTTGGATTTATTCACATGAATGATGCCACACAGAACGGATCACAGTAATAAAAATATTATTGTTATTCCTGGAATGTGAGAGGGCAGAACATGTAGAGATGAGCCTCAACTATGCCAACCTACTCTATTTCCTGTCTTTTTTGCCTGTCATCTTCATAAGATTTTGCATCCTCCTTTGTATTGCAGTTTTTCCACCTATGAAGTCGATCTGAAAAAACTTTTCTGGTTATCTTTTCTCATGTGTGATGTGAACTCTGCCTGTGCCCCACCCAACATAACACCTTACAGGGAAAGATGACTAACCAAATACAATTACTGCAGATCGTAAATATTGCCGTTACAAGCAAATCTTGTTTTCCTACAGCTCTTTTACAGGCTGAATCAGAAGGTGACATCCAACAAGCCCAAGAGTGAAAGGCTCTGTCCAGAGAAAGAAGATAATTGCAACAGTGACAATCAAGTTCTAACGAAATTCATTGCTTACACTGAATATAATTTTTTCCTTAAATACATGACAAGCACCTACATGCCACGGCGCGCTGTCCCGGGCTCGCTCTCAGCTGGCACCGCAGCGAGTGTGGGCCGCTCCCCAGAAGCCGGATGATCCCAGAGTGCGGCTGTGGAGCGCGCCCGCTCCATGGCACAGGGCAGCGGGCTGCGTGGGGGGAACGTGGACTGCACCAAGGGTCAGAAGCAAGGAAGCAGGGAGATAAGACGAATAAACCTGAAGACTGGTCCAAAACTGTGTGTTTAAGTGTGTTATATTGTTAAGATGGTGTTACTTACCTTATTATGTCTGTATTTTCTTGTTCTGAGTAGTTCTTGAATCTGTACTTCCTGGTTCCTAGTTTCATGTTCCCCCAATCCTCTGTATTCCTAGTTCCCCCTAGCCTCAGTTCCCCCTAGCCTCTCACTGGGTAATGCCTCTGCTGCTCTCCTCCAGCTTGTCAAACTGAGGACACCGCCCACCATGGCAATCAGAGAATTCCCCATGATGCCCAGCGTATAGTGGGAGTTCAGTTTACACCAAAAAGCCTCTAAAGCAATGAGCTAGCACCAAATCCAGGACCACGAAGGACACCACCAAGTCAGCAGAATGTCAAGCTACCTATTGATCACTCCCCACCTCCTCGCCATAACTCTAGAGCACTAGAGAAGGAAGACCCCCCCCGGACTTCATGAGCTGAGTTGATTTCCTGGGAGCTCCTGTGAGGAAGGAATCCTGACTCTGCAGTGTGGGCAGCAGATTCGACTTGCACCTCCTCCTCTGTGGTGCCCTCCTCCTGTATGAGGAGGTTGTAATACATAAACCAATGAGAGATTACATGGGCAGACAGTAACTCGGGTAAGCCAATAGGGTGCTAAGGGTGCATAAATGACATAGAAGTCTCTGGAAAAAGGGGCGGGTCTGGGAAGAGATTGACATTTAGGGTGAGACCAAAAACATAGGGAAGAAGGGACAACGCATTAAAAATGGGGGGTACTGAACTAACTGCTATAACTAAACATAATAGAAGTATTGCTGAAAATACACACCGCAACACCTACAGATATGGCCATATCTAATTATTAGGGAAAGTTTAATACTAAAAATATTGTTTATCTAAGGCTACAGAAGTGTCTGATTTTATGAACATTAGGACCAGGTCTAAAATGGTCTAGGAGACCTTTAGAAATTGATTAGAATAAACAGTTACACAATTGTTGAATATTAACATAAGTATGGATAAAGTGATTCAGGCACCGAAGATTTTTTTCATTAGTAAGAAACACAGCATCAAAAAATACTTAAGGAACAAGAAATACCTTCTACATTATTATTCATTAAATCTAATGGTCCAAAATTCCACAGCATATGCTGGGGATCTCAGTTTTACACAAGCAAGAATTGAAAAGTACATAATGTTGGTTGGGGATGTCTCCTGAAAGGACAGAATCAAGCCTAGTAAGAAGCAGTGAGGTACAGGCAGGACAGCAAGAGGAGTTCTGAAATTCACAGCTCTCAGGTCTTCTCCTTCTGGCACATTATGTTTTAAAAAGTAAAATCTAAATGCTGATGCCTGCTTTGACTCTGACAGGTGATCCTCCTGTAAGGACAATCCAACAGTGAGACAAGGCCTCATTCCAGGGATTGCTGGAATGCAACATTTTTATTTACTTTTTTAAACTTAGAATACTTCTGAGGCAGTTAAAAGGTAAGAACTAGAGTTTATAGCTAAGGATAAAATTGTCAGTCACCAGCATTGCATTCCCATAGTACACATGTTTGGAAGACAGCAATAACCATAAAGCTGGGGAGAGACTTGAAACTGGGAAAGCAGTGTAGAAATTCTGAAATTATCATGTCCAGAAGTTTGAGTTCAAAGCCTGTATTTCTTCAGTTTAATGGCAGCATTGTCGTTTTTAGGTTTCCTTTTACAATAAATAAGTGCCATTTTCCCCAAAGTGCTGGTTTCAGTCACATTTAAGATAGCTAAGATACCCTGTTCAGAGACTACAGTATTGTTGCAGAATACATTCCTCTACTGTTTAAGTAAATGCTAAGTCAAAGCTGAGGCATTTAGTCAAAATAATTGTTGAGGCAAAAGGCCTATTAAAGTAGGAAGCATCAATTTTCTTTATACCATTTCAAGAGTCTAGCGTACACACAAGTTGTTTTGCTTGCTGATTTTCAATGAAGACAGATTTTTTTTTGTACCATTTTGTAAATATCTCCATTCTAAGTGGAATAATTATCGCAGGGAAAATTAATCTTAACTACCATCTTCATTTAAGTGTGACAGAGCAAGAAATTAGCTAGGATTTTGTACCATGTCTACTCTAGTTTGGAAGTGGTTGCATTTTGGGGTGCTTCAGTGTGGGTTGATTTTCACAGGATATTGAACAATCACCCTCTGAAAATACTTTGGTCGTGACTCTCTCATCCAGAAACATTATCCTTGTTCCCCAGCTGCTTCAGACAGCTGTGTGATAAAAACTAATTCCCACTGGACAAGTACACACCCCGGCTCATGAACTGACAGAAAACCTGTTCTTGGGAAGCTCCCTAGTACTAGAGGTGAAAAAAAGAAAGAGCACTCAGACAGCTTCACCACAGCCACTCCAGCACTGGCAGCAATGTGAGCCGAGGGGGTGTCCTGGTTTGACAGGGGAGGAGTTTGGGAAGTGAGGCAAAAGGTTTGTGTGTGTCTGGCAGTCGGCTGGGCCACTGAGGGAATGGACATGCCTCTGTGGAAAACACATGTTAAAGATGAAAAAACCCGGGAACTTCCTCTTTCTTCCCCGGCAGGCAAGAAGGTAACTAGGTCCGGCCTGGCCTGTGTCTCGGCCGGGCCGGGCCGGGCCGGGCGGCCCTGCCATGGGCCTGGGCACTTTTCCCCCCAGACCGCGTGCCCACCCCCCGCCCTCCTGCCTTTCCCCATCGGTTGCCAGGGGAGGGAGGGGGTGCCACGGGCCCGATGGAGCCGGCCTTGCTCACATCTGGCTGCTTGCTGCGGCCCAGCCAGGCCCGCTGGCCCCCGGGAGGAGCCCCGGGTTGGCCCTGGGACTTTGCTCTGTGGAAGCTGCCCCAAGCATCGGGCAGGGAGAGGGAGAGGCCCCCTCCCGGCGTGCTCCTGCTGAATTCAGGCCTGGCTGATCTGATCTGAGCCGCAGCTGCAGCCCAGTTCGATTGGGGCCTGGGCAACATGTTAACCCTTTCAGTGCTTCCATCCTTCCCCCGAGCGAGAGAAAAGAACAAGATGCAAGCATGTGAAGGAACAACAGGGAGACATCATGGGTCAGTGAGGGAAGAAGTTATGTCCCAGATGGGAGGGATGAGAAGATGCCTGCTTGGGGCTGAAATCCTCTTGTAAAGCTATGGAGAAAGACTCTTTTTCCTTATACCACATGAAATTATGGGGAGATGAAAGTGTTCAAATTGATATCAAGCAAAGGCCTCCATGCTGAAGTAAGCAGATGTGAAAGTAGCTNATCCTATCTCACAGCAAGAGGTAGGTCCATTGGCTGGAAAATCTCAAAATTGGTGAAAATTTCGAATTGGCGAACCAAAACCACTACAGGAGGAAGGTTCAGGACCAATGAATATATAACTGCAATATAGAGATAGATAAGGAAGAACTAAGGAAGAAACAAAAAATTAGTCAGTCAGAGTCTTGAGGGGGAAAGAGAAGGAATTACTCACTAGAGTGGTACAGAACAAGATTCAGCCTTGCTTTGGGTATTGGACATGACTTAAAAGTTTTAAAAACAATAATGCTTAAAGAGTGACTTTGCTAGTTGGCCTCTGTATTGGGAAATCCTCCAATTCTCTGGACTCTGTGGAATCACAGAGAAAAAAGCTTTTAAATACAGGGACTGCTGCATTCTTTTGTACTTATTTTTGTGGAGATCAGGTTACAATAACAAACAGTTTTCTAAAATTTAAAATACAATTATTCAGCATTCAGTTGCAGTCCTCAGATGTAACATTCAAGTAAACAGGTTTTTCTTATATACAATCAAGGCAATTGTGTGTTCAATTACACTGGGAGAACTGGCACTTGCAGTGCAAACCTATACATAGAGCAAGAGATGTGGTTGGTTTATGTTAATGCAGCAACACTAAAGCCACAAGTGTGGCAACTCACACCACTTTACGTGACATTTATACAGAGAAAAGCACTATATTCATCAAAAATCTTTTTTTTTTTTTACAACACTGTTTTTTTTTCTTTAAAAAATAAATGCCAGGGTGGTTTCTTTGGGAAAAACAGATTTTGATATTTCTTAAAGGAAATATTTAACTTGCAATAATATCAATGAGACCTCTGGTGTGGGCATCAGTAGAGATCAGGAATCATCTTGATCACTGATTAAAATAGTTTATAATCCAAGGAAACCTGAAAATCATAGATCAAACTACACCAGGAGATTCATGGCATAGCTGGGAATTTGAGAGAGATTCCTCAAGACCTACAATGATTACTACTTATTACCTCAGGTGAGACACTGCAGTTTGAAAGCTAAATCTTTTTACTGTTGGCCTGGTACTGTGGAGATGATGCTGTGTCACAGAATCACAGAATAGCTGAGCCCAGAAAGGACGGGCTCCTGGGGGTCCTTTTGACCAAGCCTCTGCTCCAGCAGGGTCCCCTCACCTCGAGCAGGCTGCCCAAAGCCACGTTCAAATGGTTTGGGAACACCTCCAAGGATACAAACTCCACAACCTCCCTGCGTAGACTTTGCCACTGTTCAACACGCTCACAGTAAAAAAAAGTGTTCCCTAAAGTTCAGAGGGAACCTCCTGCATTTCACATTGTATTCCTTGCCTTTTGTCCTGTCACTGGGCACTGCTGCAAAGACCCAGTATCCTCTATACCGTATCTTGAGATACTTACACACTTATTGATAAGATCCCTCATGACCCTTTCAAATTACAGACCTCACACTGTTTCCCCGGTGTCTAAATTTCACCTATGAAAACCTGGAGGATCCAAATTAGGCACTGTATCAGATTTACCTGCCTTAGTAGAATTTATATCTCTTTACATACTATCCGTCCCTTCTTCTCCCATAGTTCTCAGTAAATATCTAGTCTTAAACTAAGGCTCTCATTCAGTCAGCAAGCAAAGATCAATAAGTAGATGAAACAAAACACATGTTGCTTGTCTAATGCACTTCATTATTGATTAGTTAACTCTGTAAAGTGCTTTGTTTCCTCTGGAACAGAGGATAAGATGGGAATGTAAGGCACTCAACCTGTCTGACTGACAAGCACAATCAACTCAGATTAACACTATAGCAGTTTATCTGTGGATAAACAGTACTGCAGGTGAAGCAGCTCCCAAGATACAAAGGCAGATGGATTGGGAAGGGCTGAGCACCTCAGGTATGCTGCCAAGGAAATTCAGGGGCACTGCCTCCCTGCTGTGCCAGGAAACCCAGCAGATATGTTTGCAGAGCACAGAACAGGATGGTCAAGGCTGCTGGGCCTGAGCTGGTGGAGCTGGAAAGTCAGGCTGGGCATCTCTGTTCAAAGCTCCACACGGTCACCTTGTATTTCACGTAACTTGTTAGCTCAGGTTCACTGCTGCCTACTAAAAGCCTCTGGATATCCAAGATATCAAAAGCCCTTCTAATATCTTCACAACGGAAGAGCTGACTATTAAAAATATCCTCCTAGCTTTCCAAAGCTGTCAGACTGACTTTTAAAACTGGATTTTTTTTTCCATTTTCTGTAGCATGCTTGTCTGAAAGTATTTGTGCATTGTACCTCACTGATACTGTTGTTAAGACATCCTTTGGCTCATATAAAGGGGTTTTCTTATCCAGAAACAGGCTTCTATTTATGTGGGCAGTGATTCATAGGCACTGTCATTAGGAAGTGAATTGAAATCTCTGGAGTGCATCACAACTGGGTTTTGCCAGTCTTGGGTCAGATTCTGCGTCCAGCTGAAATTTCTATTACACTATCTAGATTTCATAGCTGCTATTAATACAAGTTATGCTTCATTAAGCATGAATTTGAAGCAAACAGGGCTCTGAAGTTCAATAAAGTGCTGAAGGACAAACAGAACAAATGTTTTTATTCCTAGAAGTGTCAGCAAGACAGAGAAGAACATTTGTTTCCACTGTATATCCACCTCAGAAACACATGGCTCTTTTAGAATGGTAATTCCCTCATGGACTTGATTTTTTCCCTTTAAATAAAACTTATCTTGCTTCAGGCTTAGACAAAAGGTCTAAGGGAGACATCATGGGTCAGTGAGGGAAGAAGTTACGTCCCAGATGGGAGGGATGAGAAGATGCCTGCTTGGGGCTGAAATACTGCTCTGAAATACACATTAATTCTCAGACTCAATTTTTTTTACAAGTCCATTGTTGCATATAGGTAAAACCTTACAAAAGGAAGGCCTTGTAAAATCATGGCTCAGGCCTGTTACTTTGGCTAAGTAGAAAAGGACTATGGGAAAGTGATTCAGCTGAATTAAAGGTAGAAAAACAAGCTGTATAACCATCGTGTGTTCGCATTGTGGCATGTGGCAGTTGGTTGAATTATGTTTGCTATGATTTAAAACTAACTGATAAAGGCCTATGTGCTTAAAAAGGCCTGGTTTTTACAATAAAGCTTCTCTCCTTTGCACCTGCCTGGGGGCTCTGCGTCACTACGGACCCTCACTCACAGTCCATAGCATAAAACTTGGTTAAAAGAAATTTTTCCAACCTGCCCTGCACTGCCAGATGCAGCTGAGGTATCTTCACTACAGCGGGGCAGCTCTGCCCATTGCTCCATGCTCTCCTGCAGTCTGTAAGGATTCCCGATGTCAGCCAGATATCCAGAACAGCTGTGTCCTCCCCAAGCAGCCCCCACTGTAAGCAGCTGTGCTGCCACATTCCCTGGCCTCGTGGCTGCACAGCCACGGGGCAGCGGGCAGGCTGCACGCTGGCCTGGCGTGCTCTGTCAAGGACACTGCAGGTGGCACATCCTCTCACAAACATGCTCACTGTGAAGGCTACAAATTGACAAGCAATTAAGTTACAGATGGGGAGGCAGCTCTGGTTCACCAGGTCCTTGATAGCAATTGCTTTTGTAGGGCAAAGAGAAGGTTTGACTGGAACTGAGAGGAGCCGTGTGCTTGTCACAGGGGTAAGGCTCACAGCAAGACACAGGACAAAGTGTGAGCCTTGATTTTGGCTTCACATCTCCCCTTATTCCAAAGCAAAACCAAATGGGGTCAGATCTATGCCTCTATAAGGGTATGAGATGTGCTCAAAAGGTGACACTCTTTGGAAGTTACCATAGAATGGCTCTTTGCCTTGAAGTGATTTGGTTCTGAGCTCACAGGTCCAGCAGGACAAGGAGAACACTACCCCCCATCATCACCCTGGATCCATAAGAGCATATAAAGAAGGAGGTTTTAGTGAAAAGGTAGCACTTACAGAACGACAGAGATCTGAGACAAAAGCAGTTTGGATACTGAGGGAGAGGAGGGACAGGGAGAAGATAGGTGAAATGACATTATGCAAGTTGGGTCTGTGAGACTAGTGGCAAGGAGTGGGTGTGTAACTAAAGTAGTTAGTGCAGTGTAAGATTCTCCTCCATGGGGCTTGATTAGGGTTGGCAGGCACCAGTAACTGTTGAAGTGCATTCATTTTGTGCAACTTCAGTCTACAGGAGTTGTGATTGACTTTTAAGAAGCTACAAGAAGAGGCTATTCAAATGCCAGGTCTGCTTCCAGTTACTCAGCTTTCACAAATGTGAGAAAACTGTATTTCTGAGTCATACCTAGCTTTGTCTTTCTTGCAAGCCAAGAAAAGACTTATTTTCTATTTTAATATAATACAGCATTCCTGCTTTATTGTGTCTGTAAAGGGATTGTTGGCCCTTCATGGCTCAAAGCCCAGTATCCCCTGACTCACTCTGGGGGGGACTTTGAATCCAAATAGCTCCATTTTTGTGTACCAGATCCTAACAGCTGAGGCTAATTTTGCCTTCCTTCTATCACACATTTTGTTATGATCATGACTGCTTAAATTCTTCATTTCTCATTAGACAAATGCCACCTGTATTTCCAGTCATGCTCCTTGGCTGCATAACTGCTTTAAGAAGAGGCAGCCTATTCTGCCCATTGTACAGCAGCAAGGCAGCTAGTCCAGAAATATTTCAAGTTCCAGTTGAGTCTTGTAATGATAGTATTTTATTAATCCCAGAAGATCCTCATTCCATTAAGCCTTCCATTTATCTACTCCTCTCTAGATACTTCCAATGTTAAATCCACAGTTACCTAGGCTTTCCAAATAAGTAACCTGAAACAGAACATGACTATTACAAAGGTTGCTCCAAGTCCCAGTCACTCTGTAGCAAAGCCTGGCAGAAGTCTCCTAATAGTGTATTTATCCAAATCAAGTTATATCAAGAGCAGATTTTACAAGAAACATGGAAATTATTGTTAACAGACAGCAACTAGAACTCATAAGCTGCAAACATTAAAAGATCTATAGAATACAAAGAAATATAATCAGTTGGGAAAAGATGCAGGAACTGATGGTAGGAGAGACCCTATTCTCCTACAAGACAGCTTGCCTCAGGAAAGCCCCCTTTCTCCCCCCCAGGGAGCTACTAGAACTTAAACAACTGCTTCCAACTGCTTAATTTCCAGATAGGAGCTATTAACCTTCAGGGAAAAAAATTAACATAGAAAAAAACATCCTTTTACCCTATAAAACCATTTTTTTCCATGAGGAGCATAGAATTATTAGACATAGCACATGGACATTTTTCTGTATAGTTTAAAGCCAAAATAATCTTTAAAATGAAGCTATTCATCTTCCTGGGTCTGGCCTCCACTCTACCCTCTGACACTATTTTAGAAGAATTAGGTGCCATTAGTTATCAGCCAAATCCATGCTGCCCACGTGTGATGGACCATGGGAATCCACCCAGGACTCAGCTCCCTGGCTGTTTCTCCATGGAACAGCACAGTGGGGAGCTGGAGGAATGAACCAGGTGATCTCCACAACGCTCCCATCACTAAGGCTAATTAACACATCTCTCTTACTTGTGCACAGATTTGAACTGCACTGGGCAAAATTCTGATAAAAGAGCAGACAGAGAACACCAGTTATATCAGAAAACTAAGGAGGACAACTACAAACAATTTCTGGGATATTCTAGATAGTCTTAGCAATTGAAGAAAAATTATAACCCATTACCATCATGGCTATTAATCAGGAAACTCTTTGGGTACATTATAGTAGAGGGGATATTTCAAGTGTAGACATAAAGGGGATTTCTGAAGGAACCAAAATATGGCTCTTCTACCTCAAGGTTTGGTGAGCCTCTGTAAAAATACTCAATCCTCAAAAGCATCATAAAAGAAATGAGTAATTGTCCTATAGATTATGATCATACTGACAAAAACAATTAATTCCTGTGGGAAATTCTTGCAGATTTTTAAGACCAGCCTCTGAGATTTGCTAGCAGAGGTATAATTATTCATGATCTTCTGAAGGATGATTAAAGAAAGAAAACGCTACAAAAAGAGCAATTGTTCTTTATTGCATACAGTATCTCTTTGAAACAAATTCAATAGAATCCTCTTGGGTTTATTCCTAATTGGTTTCATAGGATGCTCCCAAAAGGGAAACATTTTTGAACAGAATTCCACTGGGATATTTTCATCATCTTTGCCTAATTCCGATCATATATCATTACTGAAAGCCTGTTATATTTCTAGCCCCAGGTTTAATGTAAAGCATTTTTTCTTCTGACATTTCTTATGTTAAGCCTTAGATGCAGAAAAGACCACAGGCAGCTTGTGGGCACATTATGTATGGTATTTGATAAGCTACTTGTGCTTGAGTAAGAGAATATTTAACAAACATCCTGTGATTTATAAGTGACAGTATGAAATCATGAGAGAAACAAATTTACAGGCAAAGCATATTCAGCAGAGGTCTCATCACTTTCACAGCTCACACTCAGATTTATTATGCATTACTTGGAGCTACTTATTTTGAGAGGGCAAAATGCACCTTTCAGACAACTTCACTGTATTACTAAGTACCAAGATCATATTTTTCCTTCCTACTTATCTCTGGAATGAAAATGAAATAATTATCTTATTTTTTTGCATTTTCCCATGACAACCAAACATTAAGATTGGTCAGTAGTTCTCTGAAGACACTGCAGCTAATCCACACTATTTAATTCACATGACAGTCTCAGTCAGCAGATCCCTGAAGCTTGGTATGGGTCCATAAAAGGACAGGATTCTCCTAAAAGGACTCTGAAGTTCTGATCGAAACAAAATGTCCAGATAGCCCAGCTGCCAGCTGGAGTATTTCCTGGTAGTAAGTCCTGGTACAGAAGCATGTTAAGAAACAAACAGAGGTTAATCAGCAACAAACATTTCATAGGTCAATTACACAGTCTGTTGATGGATATCTAGACGAATGTGCAAATATAAATTCAAAAGGTACTCAATTCCTGCTGCTTTTTTTAACGTTCTAAAGCCTTCATAAACATGGTGATTAATACTCAGCTGTAAAATCTTTTCTTAGGGTTAAGCCAGTGATTCAAAGTGACAGAACAAGCAGTAAATTGCCTCTTGTCATCTGCAGAATAAAATAATCAGAATGCTAGAGCTAAAAACATGCATATGGACATAGGAACGTGCCTTATAGAACACAAAGACTTTTTTAAGCAATGATGACTGAATTGTCTGTTCAGACTCTAATGAGATTAATATTTGCTTCAGATTGTGAGGAGAAGGAGTAAACAAACGAACAAAAGCAAAAAATCAAGAATGTCCCTTCGGGGATATTCTCATGAAGAGCTGGCAATCATTCTGTCCTCAAACTGATCAAAAATGGAAATGCAATGCGGAACAACTGGAAGCAATGGACAAAGTGGCATGATCAGGAATAGCCTTTCAATCCAAATGACACCACTTGACACGATGGTGTCACCAGCAGAGCTAAAAAACTGAAAGAGCAGACAAAAAAAAAATATATCCTCCTCAGTAACGGGAACTTAACAGAGGTTCAAGCACATTGACCCGAAGGGACACCAACAGTGTGAGAGTGGCACTCTTTAGCTGCCAATACAAAATCGGTACAAAGGGCAGAGAATCACGACCAGTACGTCCAGACCATATCTGAAATGATCACTTCCTATGTGGAATACTAAAACTGCACACCATATGTGTCCATGACCACCCCCAGAAAAATCCAACCTATTTACTCTTTCTTAATTCAGGAGGAAGAGCATAAGGAAAGAAAAAAAACCCTGCTTGCAACTTACCACATTGTTTAAGGCATGATTTAAAAAACAAAAAGAATTAATGTATTACAAGATCACTCAGTGCAAAGTGCAGAGAAGCACACATGATCATCTTTGTTCTGTATTTGAGCTCCATTTTTCTAATACCTAAGGCACTTCTGAAAGATTTTCTAATAGGAAAAGTTTTGTTCTCTGGGGTAAAAGTTTTCAATTGCTATGATTTTTCTCTCACTACCTCAAGGATAATTATCTTCTCTAACCACTGATACATAATCTGCTTTGAATCATCCACTTCTTTGACCAAGGAGTTCAATTTAATAGAAAAAGTTTAATCTTCCCTTCCAGGGAGTTTCAATAATGTTTTAATTTCATTTGTCTAGAAGGTGATCAAGTCTAGCACTTTTATAGAATCCGTTTTCAGCAGCTGTCACAAAGATCAGCCTGTGGGAGACTATCCCTGACCACGGTGTGGGACAGGGGTCTGTGCAGGCTGGCAGGAACAGCACAAACCTGTGGCAAGCAGAAAGAAAACATCCATCAAGAGCCATTAAGCAAAAAGTTTTGTCTCCAGTTCAAGAATTGCTACACATTTCTACAGGGTGGAGAAATACTCAGATTAAGTGATACCTCTGCATTGTTCCCATTCTCTTCCTAAGGGCTATGGTGCTGTCCGGTGTCCGAGGCAGACAACACCCAGCACAGGACCAGGCTCCAGCTGACAGCATAACTCTGTGTGAGCTTACAACTGCTTATCTGAACACAAATTTCTCACGAACTTTAGCAATGTCAGTAAGCATTTAGCTCATGAAGGAAAGAAGGTCACTGGAATCACCACGCCACCCTCAGAGCTCAGAGGGAGTTAAGCCTTCCTTTGCCCCCAGGCACTGCTTTGCCCACAAGTGTCTGCCCGTAAGTGTCTGCTATGCCCACAAATGTCTGCTGCAGCCTGAAGCCTGCCTAGCACCCACAGGTGCTGCTGGGTTGCTGTGGATCAGGGTAATTCTAACCCAGTGTTTCACTGCTGCAGCTAAAGACTTAAGCAAGTTTAAAAGCAGAGACTCTGCAAAGTCTCACTTTATATTGTCCAGGTAAACACCCCAGCTAAACTGATGAATCAGGACATCTTGGTATTTGGAGTCCCAGGGTGCTGTTATGGATTTTCCTTTTCTCCATTTAACTCTCACTGTATTTTTGTGTAATTTAAGTTGCGTATGTTCTGTGCTTGATTCAAATGAGACAAACTTTTCTTGGTTTCATCAAACTTTACAGATTTGGCATGTAAAAGGCTTGTCTGTTGTCTTTAATCGACACAGACAGGTATCTTTAAAGATGATGAAGAAAGAAAATTCACTGTATAGTAAGAAGGTTAATAAAGTATTACAATTACAACCACATCTTAGTACCTGAACAGCTTGAAAATCTATGTTCCTTTTGTGCTCATTCATTTTGTTTTCTCCTGAGCTCCAATCTATTTTGCTGCACTGTTTCTAACTGGTTTTGAAAACTTCCAGCCTAAGGCAGTCAGACAGTCTCTGCAGGGACTCCATGTACAAGGAGTTGTGATCATCTCTTGATGACTTGTAGTCTAATTAGGAAATCAGGTAAGGGTGGGAAATGCAGCAGGAGCAAAACCCATTAAAAGCAACCAGGACTTAATTAATTTTCTTGGGAAAATAATTTTTTTTTTCTTTTTCACAAAGAGTCTGCTTTATCAGAAGTCTTGTGCCCTGAACCGTTAATTAATTAAACTTATGGTTTCAACCAGCTCTCGGAGTAATCTGCTTAATTTCATCCTAGCTGAGAGAAAACTCCCCAGCAATTTTGTACTTCCTTAACCTTCAACTATGTAACTGTTTTAAAACCAGGAAATTCAGAATCTAATTGTGCAATAGCACGGTTGTTAGGATTATTGTTACTAATATTAATGTATTATGCACTAGGACAGACTATCATATTTTATTCTAGAAATTGATTTTCTCACTTTCCTTTTGTATTCAAAATAGAATTTCCGTTTAATCAAACAGAATGAAATGTCATTGGTATGAACAATCACAAAGCCCAAAGTTTAGACTTGCATATGCATAGATTTGCTCTAGGAATGCTTTCATCCTATGCAGCAAAAGTGCATTTTCAAAGAAAAACATAAGAAAAAAAGCTTAAGCATTGAGATTGCTTAAAACAACTCAGTAGTGAAGGAGAAGGGCAGAACTCTAACTCCAGAAGACTAAAATCATGGAGCAAACAGATTCAAGGGAATTGAGGAGCACTACTGAAAGGTAGTGCTTACGTACAGTAAAATAGGGTGTGTGGACTTTGTAGATTCCATTAGCACTTATTCCCTAAGGTTTAGTGACAACACACTTGTGTGTTTTCTTGCATGGCTGCTTTGGATGACCAATGACCTCTCAGGAAGGTTTTAGCAAGGGCTGAATAATTACTCTTGATATTTTTCATGATGCTGACATAAATGAGGACAAACGTCTACTAGAAAATGAGAAACCCCCATAAATGTAATTTAATGTAAGTGTATTTTAAAAAAGCTGTCAAAGCAAGTTAGCTCAGCAGTGAGTTCAACTCCAGACATAATTGTGGAGCCCAGTGGGCCTACACAAAAAGGGTCCATTATGGTTCCTTGGAGGGACAGACCCCAAGTTGGAAAAATCTCCCCTGTTCAAGGCGACTGAGCAGAGCCTCTCCCAGGGTGCTTTGTTGTGTATGCAAATATACTCCAGTTCTACCTCCCTGGTTGGCCCATTGGCCCATTGCTCCTTTTCCCTTAAATGTATATCCCTTAGAATGTTCTCCCTTTCCTGCTTACTCATTGGCCCCATATTGTCACAGTGTCCCGCCCCCTTTACCCTATTGGCTGCCACCCCTTGTCCCATCTCTGTACTGCCCTGAGCCCTCAGCCCATTGGCCCTGATACTCTGCTTTGCCCCGCCTTGTCTCTCACATTTAAACCTGGACCCTCCACTGTTCTTTTGTCTTTTTCCCTGGACCCCTTTGTGCGTGGCTGGAATAAACCTCCTTCTCAGCACTCCATACAAAGAGTATGGAGCATATTCCCACTTCTTTGTCGTCCATGAGTCTACAAAAGCTACCTGAAGTGTGTGCTTGAGCGAGTGTGCGTGCCTGTGCCAGCAGCTTCGTTACTGGAGACGCTTCTGGGAGGTCACGGCACCATTGCCTCTCGCTCCACCACATGTGTCCTAATTTTTGTACACACTCAAAACCAAAAATCCAACAAAATAAAGTAACACAGATTAACTGTAATCAGCATTTCTCACCACAGAAATTTTTGCATTAACAGAAAGAAGTTTAGCAAAAGCTGTATTGCAATGGATGGCTGAAGATCCAGGAAGTACTGGTATTACCTGTCTCCAAGAGAAGAAAACTCTAAACTTTACGTAAGACAAGACCCTGCAGAGTACGTGGGCCAGATAAGAACAGAAACAGTCCTTCTCTACAGAGTGTGGGGCTGACTTTCAGTGGGACTTAGAAAAACTCAGCAGCAGGCCCTGGCTTTCCCAAGAGAAAGCAGCTTTCCTTTCCAAGGATGGCTCTGTGAACAATTCCATGTTCTCAGGGAAGGACTGATAGAGGTTTTGTAAGCATCTTGCTTTCTCAAAATAACAGGTGCTGTTTTCACTTTAGTTTACTCTATCCTTGTGTGTGTTCTCAAAACATGCTCTATCTCACACAATGGTGGTAGAGAGGCATTGTGTCATTTAGCCAATCAAATAACTGTTAGTGAAAGACCCTGTGAAAGGGGTCACATTATTACAATAAAGAGAGCCTTCTGATTCAACGAAACCTTGGAGTCTTTCTCTTCCTCCTCTGGGACAAGGGCGACAACAGAGCAGCATTTTAATCCCACTTCCCTTTGCTGGGGCTGGGAAAGAGGTGTGGTGCAGCCAGGGACACAAGCCTATTTCAAAGCTATCAGAATTGTTAGTTGTGATGAATCAGATTCCTGAGAAGGTGTGAAGGATGCCTGTTTGCGGACTCACACATTCCTTTGAGCAAGGATTTGGCTCACATCCTTCTACCCTGGAGCACAGGCAGAGCTGGATCCTCTCAAGCCGTGCCTTATCGAGTACTGAAGAGGACCAGGCTGTGCTCATCAATGCCAGAGATTTTGAGCATTTTGCTCTCAATAAAGAGGTTGAGAACTCGCACAAGCAGGAAGCTCTGTTGACAGAGCCGTCAAGTGAAGCACATAAGAAGACAGGACATGGGGCAAAGCTGGAATGATAATGTAACGGGGGAAATTCAGAAGTCACATGTCCAACAGGGAAATTCAGAAATCACGTCCTGCAGCTGTCCTCAGGTGGTTTAAATGCTTGTGGATCCTTGGAACTGGGCAGCTACCGCCACTCACGGAGAGGGGACAGAGCTTCTGGAACAGACACCTCTCAACACTGCACTGCTGTGCTCTGTGTCTGTTCCATGCCTGGAAGCTGGAGGATCAACAGGTCAACAGACATCTTCAAAGAATCAGGAAAAAAAAATTACTGAAAGAATTAGATTTGGTCAGCTCAGCCAGAAGAAGCAATACTGCATTTCCTTCTCTTCTCCCATTCTTGAGCTTCTAAAAAGCAAAGACAATGTTTAGCTGATTTATTTCCCCAGAGACAGGGAGCTAAAATTGTCAGAGAGAAAAGGAAATAAAAGTTATGCCTGCGTATGACAACTATGGCTGGAAAAAGCAATAATAAAGAAATGAATGTTTCTTGTATATACTTGTTCAATTCAATTAGAACGCAAGATGTTTGTTTCTTGTAAAGTTAAATTCTGCTCCATATAACAGACACATAAAGGTACAATAACCCTGTTTGCATCAGACCAAAACCAACAATAAGCTCCTATACAATTAATCTCCAGCTTCTTTTGAAAACAAGTCACTTTTTAATAATATGTCATGGCATCATTTTTTTGCTATAATTTTAATAACAAAAGAATTTTTAAAATGAGATATATCTGAAGAAAGGGTACAGTCTCATTTTTGGAATGACATTTGCAAGAATAACATCATGCAGCTCTTTATGTGACACTTTTGAGTTACTATGCAGATTTTTTAGCTTTTAGTGCTATGATCCTGACAGGCCCTTTCCAACTCAGCACATTCTATGAAAAGATAAAAAAAGTGGGAGAGAATGCTCTTCCTTGGCTGAACGGGACAGAAATTTTGAAAATTTGCATTGTGTGTATTTTATTCATCACATATGAAGAGGCATCTCAACATTTTTGCTGACACTGGAACTCTGTTAAAGACAGTCCCTGTCACAAGGACTAATTCAAAATCTGGGTTAAAAAACCATCATTAACGCCATCAGACAGAATTAAAGCCCAAAGGATTATAGGGCCAAACTCAGACGAGGTCTGCACTCACAAAGCAGCTTCAAATTTAGGGGTCCTAAATTTTCAGTGGTAAGCTTGTCTACACAGCACACTGTGTCTACACAGCACACTTGTCTACACACACACCTCCCAGCACTGGGCCAAGAGAGGGCATGGATTATTGTGCCAATGAATTGTACCAATGGAGGATTTTGCCAATGGATTTTGCCAATGGATGATTGTGCCGNTATTGTGCCAATGAATTGTACCAATGGAGGATTTTGCCAATGGATTTTGCCAATGGATGATTGTGCCGATGGATCGTAACCATGGATTGTACCGATGGATGATTGTGCTGATGGATCGTAACAATGGATTGTGCCGATGGATGATTGTGCCAATGGATCATAACAATGGATTGTGCCGATGGATGATTGTGCTGATGGATCATAACAATGGATTGTGCTGATGGATGATTGTGCTGATGGATCGTAACAATGGATTGTGCCAAGGGATGATTGTGCCAATGGATTGTAACAATGGATTGTGCCAAGGGATGATTGTGCTGATGGACGATTTATACTGATAGACGATTGCGTCGATGGATTGTGCCAATGGATGACTGTATCAATGGATGATTGTGCTGATGGATTGTGCCAGTGGATTGTGTCCATGGATGATTGTACTGATGGATGATTGCACTGATGGATTGTGCTGACAGATTTTGCCAACAGATTGTGCCAATGGATTGTGTCCATGGATGATTGTGCCAATGGATTGTGCCAGTGGATTGTGCCATGTGGTTGTGAGTGCAGTGAACACAAGCAGGCAGAAGGCATTGTCAAGCACAGACTGTGGAGAACAGGGTTTTCTATGTAACTGCTGCCATATGCAAGAATTGGCCCTGTCTTACATCTCAGTATCCTGACACTGCTGCCCATGCTGCTGCAGTTTTGTTACCCAGTCACTTCCCCATTTCACTTTGGAAGTGTATCTTTTGCAAACTCCAGGTTTTCAGAAGCCCCAAAGGCATTATGTGCAGCTTCCTTTCTCAGCTGCAAAGCCAAATATGTTGAAATAAAGAAACTGTTAAACCACAGAAGAA
This sequence comes from Irena cyanogastra, assembly GCA_013397155.1. Lineage (NCBI taxonomy): Eukaryota > Metazoa > Chordata > Aves > Passeriformes > Irenidae > Irena > Irena cyanogastra. The sequence continues at coordinate 684,292 of VWZV01007367.1, forward strand.
CAAACTGCTCCTCTCCACTTCTGCAGCAGAAGACTTAGAATTATTGCATGTATAATATAACTCAGTAAAGTTTAACGAGTTTCTGAAAAAGTGATCTTATTATTATCCCAAATTTGTAGGCTAGACCAATCTTTAAGTGATTTAATAACAGCACACACAGCTTCACTAACACTTTTATGGACAGTTCAATGAGGAAAGAACACCAACCTTATTTCTAAGATCCATTTTAATATATTTCTTCAGACTTTATGGCATGCAGGCAAAGAGTGTACATGTAAGCTTAACAAGAGACAGACAGAAGATAGTTGACACCATTTTCTTCATTGACAAAGCAAAAATACATGGAAATATTGCCTCTCCAACTACATTTGAATTTTGGATTCTAATGAGAAATAGTTTATATACTTATGTGATACCAAAATTGTTGCCAACCCCAACAACTGTAAGCAGGCATCCTCCAGAAGCTCTATGCCCTTTAGGTTTCCCATTCATTCCTGCAGAGGCCAAAAGACCTTGGTAATTTGAATTTTCATTTAATTTCACGTAGTATGTGCAACTTCTCACAACTTGAGCAAAGAGCAGAACATTATGGTGCAGGCACAAAACTTTTTATCTGAGTAACAAATAAAATATCCATTACTCATTAATAACCTGGCACTGAAAGATGAATAAGGTACTGTGGCTGCGTGTGTCTCCCAGCCAGCGGGTGGGCGATGGCCAGCCCGGCAGCTGAGCCCTGAGTGCCGCTGCTCTGCAGCCCCGAGCCGGGGGCTGGGCTTGCCGGCGTTTGTGCTTCCTGCGAGGGACCCGAGGCAAGAGCAAGGGACAGACCAGATGCTTGCTGCCCAGAAGAATTTTATTACCCCTAGACAGAGGCAAATGGCCCCAAGCCAGGCTCGGGAAGGGGTTTTAAAGAATACAATAACTGGGGGTTTGAACATAAGGCAACCAATGGGGGAACTTTATGGGAGAGATGAGGGACGGCAGGGAGCAAATGGGAGAAACCCAGGGGTGGAGGGAGGTTTGAGGGGCAAATCATCTGGGAGGATTGGGATGACTGATAGAGAAGGTTCTCGAAGAACCTGGGCAGGGCTAGGGTGATGGACAAGGGTAGGGGTAGGATTTTTCAGAATGGACAGGAATATATTTGGAAAACTGGGGAGGAGAGGGAAGATTGGCACCACTGACAGACAGGTCAGTGGCGGGGAAAACTTGAGGCAAACAACTTGGGAGGGACCACTCTGAGGGGAAAGAATGGGGTTACACAGGAACAAACCATTGAACAACTGACCAACATAGAAATACCTCATTATAACAGAACAATCAAATGAACTTAAAAACAGAACACCACAAGGTACTGCACCAGTACTGAAATCAATTTTGTGGGCTTTGGGCCTAAGCATCCCTTGTGAGCTGTACTTTAATTGGAGCTGCATAAAACCTGGCAGTATTAATTCCCAAGGGCATGGTTTGGTTCAGATTTAGACATTGCCTCACACAACGCAGGATTTGTTGCAATTTCTTTTGACAAGAAGTTGACACAGGATTTATTTTGAAGATGTCTGTCTGTATCCTCTGTAACTCGCACTTTTTAATACTTCCTACAGTTAATGAGATTGGTATATATACTAACTTTGTGTGAGTAAGAGCCCACCCTCTTGATATCTGCAGAAAAAAATGTAAAAAACTCTCCTTCATATCTCTCAGAGTTGTTTTCTACTACAGAGCAAAAACCCAGACTGGACATTATAGATGACAACAAAGCCAAAATTTCACAGCTATTTAAAAAAATTTCTGACTACATGTCAAGATTGAGGCTCAATTAAGCCTTTCCCTCATACGTGTATTTCCACAGCAGACAAGCCATGCATGAGAAATCCATAAAAATCTGAATATAACAGGAATGCAAAAGAACTTCTGACCCAAATTTATCCCATTACTTAGTTATTAATCTGTTCAGTCACACCACTACTGATTTGATATATCCTCACCTTGGAATTCCTGAGACAAAGAACATTCTGAGTGTAACTAAGTAATAACTAAGTGGTTTACAGAGACACCTCTGAGAGCTGCTGCTGAGCAGTCCTTGCCATGCACAAAGCCTACTTCCCAGGTTCTTTCAGACCGGCAAAACACAGAGCACTCATCTGACGCGGTGCCAGATTTTCCCCAGCCAGCTCCCAGCACTGGGCCAAGAGAGGGCTGTTCCCCAAAAGCCATCACGGATACAGAGTGGTTCCTCTATGGCACTGATCACCACGTGTCGAAGGCAGAGGCAAGGCTGAGAGACAGATCTTCTGTATAGATTCCAAGGAGGTTCTTCCCAAGGAGAGTCCAGGGAGGAAAGACACCGAAGGCCCGGAATGCAGGGACTTTTCGACAGGAAAGGATCTAGGGGAGGGTACAAATTTTTAACCAATAGGGAAAGGAATGGGGAGGAGCATTAGGCAAGGTTCATAATACTTAAACCAACGGGTTAACACAGGGGGAGGGGAACAGTTTAAACAAACCAATAGGGCTTTGAATATTAGGGGAGTTCCAGAACAGGGGGCAGGTACAATGTAGGATTGACAATTGAGAAGGTGGAAGGACAGAGAACTGAAATTTTTTGCTCTTTCGGGCTCTCCCCGGATAGCAGCCCAACAAAGGTTTCCATGGCACCAGCCCCTGGCGACTTTGATGTTGAGAGAGAGATACTTTCAGCCTTGGTGCTCCAGAAACAGAACTTCATTAACTAAGAAAACAACAAACTAGAAAGGCGTGCACAGAACACAGGAGACACCAAGAAAAAAGCCAGGGTCCAGGGTGTAACAAGGGTATTTATGTCCTTGGGTCTGGGGAGGAGTTAGGGCGGGGATCAGGGGAAAGGGTCCAATAGAAATAAATGATTACAAATATTAAAAACTCTGCACCAAAAGGTGACCAATGATAACACAAAGAACAGAGAACTTTCTAGTAACCAAACCTAACTTGGGGGTTAGGGGTGGGAGCTCTTCTCACTCAGGGTGAGCAGACTCCTCCCACAGTCTCGGGTGGGATTCTTCCTCAGGTTCTGAATCCTCAGCAGAGAACATTCTACAACAAGGGGAAGATCTCAGGGCAAGATTGACAACTAAGTGGGAGGGTGCAACTCAGACTAAACCAACAATGCAGGGGGGAAAGGAACACACCACAACACTCATCAAAATAGCCACTGAAACCCATCTGTGACTTTGGACCTTCCAGCTAATTGAAAGATGCACATAAAAAGCTACCAGTGAGGACTATATGTATGGTCCTATGACTCCTTTGGAGTCACCTTATAGATAGACCAACAACCTGACTATATTCCTCAAGCTATATAGATTTTATGTATTTCTCTCTGAACAAAGTTCTGACAGTAACAGTCAAAATAGAGAAACAGCCTTAACATGTGTTTGGTGGGCTCTAGGATAATATAAGCAAATCTCTAAGAAGTAAAGCACAGCTTCCTTCTTTTCTCCTTTGCAAAGGAACACATTTAAACACTAATTGCTTGCACAAAGTGCAAGAAAATTTTGAAATGATTTGCGCTGTGTGACACTTCCCTTATGAAGTGAGAGACATGTAATATTCTGGGTGTTATTTTTTAATTAAAGCCAAAAAGCAATTGGGATAGATTTTTTTTTCAATAATATACAAGTCATTCCGAGCGACACAATGGGGATGTGTTGCTATTTGCAACTGTTTACCTCTTAAACAACAAGGAACTGCAAACCATGAACACATTATGTACTTCTTCACTACAAAACCTGAATATAATATGATTGATGGAAAGATCTGTTAAGACAAATTATTTTCTTTGAAGTTATGCTGCTGGAAGTCTATGATGTGAAGCAAATATTACTTAAGGGTTCCTGTACTGTGTGTACTGTGCACAGAATGAAAACTCTACAAGGAGGTTTATCATTTTAAAGTTCTGCTTGACTTATTAGGATTGCTCTCCTCATAGTCCTGGGTAAAAGGAACAAGGAACTCTGTTGTGGTTAGGTAGAAAAAGTCACTATAGTGAAATAAAAGACCCAATTACTTTAACCCACATTTCCACATGGTTTGGATTACAAAACTTTCCAGCATGGATAAGAACACACTAGAATCACATCAGCAGAGAAATTTTGGTAAAATGAAAATTGGACCACTTTTTACAGCTTTGATGGATTTAAAACTGTTATATAACATTTAGTTTAACAGTCAACCCTTTTCTTTCATTTTGACTTCCTGATACCATTTGAGCTGTAAATCAGAATGCACATGGATACAAAGCAAAAGTAGCTCAATGGCTTTGTTACTTGGTTTTTTCTCTGTCCAGCTGCTCCAGAGCTTTAACTGTGTATATACTTTACTGAATCTGGACAGCAATGAAGTCTGTACAAAGTCTCAGAAAGCAAATATAATGTGACAAGAATTTCTGGTGAGTAAACTAACCTTAATGCAGATTTTCATTAGGATCTAAGTAGATACTGAGCTAAGCCTTGATTTTTTTCTAAGCTTTCCTTTCCAGGATTTCCCCTCAGCTAAGAGGGAAACTGCACACAAAAGACAGTGATAGACACAGTGAGAGCACTGCCTGATTTTTATTGGTTGAATGCAGTATCTTATTCTTGAAGCCAAAGGTACCTGTGCTACTGTGCACCCTGAATACTTAATTTCATCACCTTGCAACCTTGAATATGACTCCAAAGAATAATACTTCCTGTGATATCAAAGGTGGCAAATTGGGAAAAATGCCTTGTTTGATCACATGGCCAAGAAATACCCAAGGGACATCCTGATGCGCCAGCATTACTGTGTGCTGGAATTTGATAATGAAAATGCTGCTGCCAGACACTGATAAACAGCCACTGAAATGAAAGGCAAAATCTGTCATTTTACAGAAAATCTTTTATATTCAGGAAAACCTAATTTAAAGATGCATATAAAAAAGCTACCAGTGAGGACTACGTGTATGGTCCTATGACTGCTTTGGAGTAACTGAACAGGCATCATCAATAGATTTGATTCTCTTCTTTTAAGGTTTTACTTTAATAATTGGTGTGTTTAGTATCTGTACTTCTGCCTGCATTTTTTAATTCCAGACAGTAACTTCTTTCATGTGCCTCAATGTACAAGGACAAAAAGTCCAATGCAGGTTTTGTGAATTGGAAAAACCATTTCCTTTTTTGATATCTGTGACTATATCACTGGAGGATTTTACACAAATATAACTAAGATCAGGTTTCAGTCTTTCAAAGGCTCTTTTTGGGCATCATATATAATAGTGTTCATCTACAATTAAGATTTAAGCCAGTTGCTGTTATCTAGTGAGTTACAAGAACTGCACATGGTTTGTACTATCAGACAGCCAGGCACACAACCCTGATGATGCTTTAGCTCTGAGGAGACGGGAACAGAACCTGCAGCCAGGGTCCATACACCACACTATCCCTAACTTGCTCTGGGATGCAAAGATGGTCAGCTCGTCCTGCTGAACTGAGGTGTTGTTTGTTTATGTTGTCTCTTCAAATGGCAAGAACCATGTGTCACTTCTATTCCCTGCATCCACAGCAGCCCCTGTTGCATAGGGGGCTTCAAAACAGCCTGGGGTAACACCAAATGGCCAAGACATCACCCCCTACTACAAAGAAAATCTATTAATTTCTCACTTGTTCACTTTTAGCAAATAAATTTTCCCCATGTCCTTAACAATAGAGATATTTAAAAGCATGATCCAACACAAACATAGAATCCCAGTATCTGCCTTCTTTGGATTGAGGAGACTTCCATGTATGTGATCAGTCATTAAACTCCTCTGGGAGTTCTCAGTTCAGTGTTCTTGTTCTCATGTCACAGATTTCATGCACAGAAGCAGACAGAAATTATGGCGTTTTTCCACTTGAAATCTCTCACATTCCATATACAGTCAAAATCAGCAAAACAGTAAGACATACAACAGAACTTACTTCCACCTAAGATACAAGGAATATATATCAGGAATATTTTAATTCTTTTGCAGCACAACACACACTGTTGTAGTTTCTGCACACTTTATAGCAATTTAGCAAGTTATAAACCCATGAATGTTCCTAATCTACCCATAGCAAATTTTTATTTTGCATGAACCTAATATATCATCACAGATTTTTCATACATCCAGATGAAACCTCCTTTCATCCTTGCAAGTAAGATATTTTTATGACAGAAAAATATTAATATCCTTCTTTTGATCAGCACCTTGTTTAAAAAGCCACAAATCTAGATGTTCTAGTAGAGTCTCTACCACACTGATGACTTTCCACAAGTTTGTTATGGCTGACATCACATAGGTACTGCCCAATTGTCACCTGAGTTAGACTTGAAGACTGCCTTCCCTGCTAAGACTGTCTGCTGCTTTTGGTCTTCTTTTTCTCAAATTCCTTCAAAAGCTCTATTGCTCCAGAGCTTTCCTCAGTTTTGAGCACATTCTACAGGACCAGGTGTCAACCCAGACCCTTTGCAGCAATACCCACGTAGGCCTAACAAACACACAGTCCCAGTAGAGCAGAGTTTGCCCAGATTTCCTGTCAGAAATTTCAGCAAAGACCCACCAGGAATGTGTTTGCCTTTACCAGAGAGCAGTGTCTGATTCCTGGCAAGCAGAAGTCCCCGCCTGCCAGCTCCATGCCCACAATGCCCCACTGCAGAGGATGTCATTCTAATTACAGGCACTTTTCTCCAGTATCTAACCAACCCTCTAATTAATCTTGAAATGTGCATGCCAGTTTGTCTTTTTGTTTATGTTTTAATCTTACTGTTGTTCTTTACATAGCTCTTGCAACAGACTTTGATTTGAAGTGGTAATTTTTCTGAGTTTTATGAATTATCACATTCTACTTTATCTCCAAACACATGGTTCAGAAGGACATCTATCTCTGGATTCCAAGTACTTCCAGCATTGAACAGCAGCTAAGGGAAGAAATAAAATGTCTGTTTATTTTAATGTATCCGATGTCACCACGCAACACAGGAAGTTTTTCACTCTGTTCTCTAGGCTGTCCCACTGATTGAAGCCAACAAAAGGTGACAAATCTTGCAACTACAGCTGTAGGAGTTTTACGTCTTTTTATGTCTAACTTCCTCTGAATTGGCTGTCCTGGGGATTTGAGACCTGTACACTGCCCTCTGACTACCAAAGCAGAAAAAAGCCCTATATGTAAATAGCTATAAATAGCTTAGGGATTTTTATGCTGAAAGGTTCTTTTGACCATCATGCCAGAAGAACACATTTGGAACAGGTTTCATCCAGGCACTTGAATGATAAAAAGAAGGCACAAAAATACAGAGGAAAAAATAAAGGAGGACAGAGGAAAAAAAACTCATTACTTTTAAGCAAATCACTACAACTTGAGTATATTTCCTGAAATCAAAGTAGCTGTGTTTCATTTATACATTAGAAATCCCTCTTTTTGACACTTCATTATGGGCAGAGTGACAATATTTACTTGCTCTTTCCGTGCACCCTGACAAAGGCTGATTGTTTGCCTTCAATAAATCATGCCCACTGACAAGGCTGATGCTGATTGTCACTTGTGATCCAGCAGTTCACTATGACAGGGCTATTGTCCTCTAATCCCTCTCTCTGAAATGTGCCCATAAAATTACAGAACAGATCAAAAATTAAACAAAAAGCTTACTGCCCTCTAGTAATATTTTGTCTAATAAATAATTTAACCTCATCTTTTTTCAAGTGTAGGTGGTTCTGGGTTAGAGCAGACTGATGGCAAAATAGGATTTGCTATCCTGGGCCTATTATAAACCACCTCCCATAAGACCAGCAGAGGTATTTTCCCTATAGCAAAGGGATTTGCTTAGAGATAACAGAGGTCTTTTAGAAATGCAGTTATCCTATGTACAAGGCATAGTAAAAGCTTGCTTCATACAGAAATATGATTTTGGTGTTTATTCAATGGGTCACCAGTGTTTCCTAAAAAAAAAGATAATTTCTCTTGCTGCAGCAGCATGTGTTTTTCTTTGCCAGCTATTTGCAGTCATTTCACTGACATCTGGAGAATTTTATCAGCTTATGTTTTTGACTTGGTTACAAATGTCTCTGTTGAGCATTTGAATAAAATGAATTGTTTGCAAGAAAAAAACAAACAAAACGTTTTACTGTACTAAGGGACAGACATATTTTAGAATATCAGTACTTAAAAAAAGGAGAGGGAAAGAGAAAAAAAGCTATGGTATGCTAAGAACTATTAAAACTATAACGACTGAAGAACAAACCAAAGATGATAACAAATTGCTCTGCTAGATGAATGAAAAATCACCCAGTATCCCATGCAAAATTGTTGAATAAAGACTGAAAACTTATCTCTGTTGCATCATTGAGTGAGTTTACATTTCAAGTAACAGCTGCAGTTAAGAACTCCATGGTACAGAAAGCACTTTTGGGTAAAGGTTTAACAGCAGGGTGATCTGTCAACTGGTACAAGTGAGTATGGCCTCAATGACAAAAAATCTAGAGTGAACTAAGTTACTGAGTGAGACATTTGGTGCGAGTCACGGAAAGAATGTGAATTGTTCTGCTTTACAGCACAAGCTGGGAAGAACTATTTCAATATTTTCTTACAGATTTCCCTTCCTTTAACTTCCATCCAAAAACCTGTGTGCTTCTGTAGACACGTCAGACGTGTTCCTTTGGTCAGCACTGATGGCTGAAGTCCTCAGGTGCAGAGAGAGGGAGAAAGGACTGTCCAGAGCCCAGCACAAGGAATGGCAGTGCTGAAACAGAGGTGTCTCAGTGTTATGTTTTATCTACTTGCACTAATTTAGGAGACAAGTGCTAAAATCTACCCAGGCAGCAGCAGCTGCTGGAGCTGCCTGCTTGGACTGGGAAACTTCTGATGTCTTATAACTCTAACATCTTCTATGTCTTCTCTAACAACCTTTTCCACAGACTGATAAGAATTTTTCAGAAGCTGTTTGACTCTGCTTGCTCCATGGGCAGGCTACAAAAGCCACAGGAGGCAGTTTGCCCGAATGTAATGTTCAGCCATGCTCATTTTATGAATATTGCTGCATAGAACCCAATGGTTTACAAGAGTCTCACAGTTTACAGGTTTTTCTGGAATCCCTTCAGAACCTGGAAAGGACATTGTAGCATAAATATAGGTTGCAAAAATCTAGGTAGAATTGCTTTTAAAAATCCTTGAAGCCTTGCTAGTGGAACACCACTACATTGTATAGACATTTCCAAGATCTATTAAAAGTTTTAAAACTGAAATCTGAGCTACTTCTTCAACAACAAAGTTGTGTGAGAAATGCCTTAAAACTCCAGCTTTTGACTGCACGTTTTGGGCTTATTCACAATGAAAATAACTTTGTCTTATAGCTTAATTTGTCACAGAAATTCTTGGCTGAGTGTGTAAACACAGGTGACAAAGGAGCATCAGTAAAATGGGTACAAATTAAGGAGACAGAATCTCAGCTCAGATGAGGTAAAGTATCAATTATCAAAATAAAAGTACAGAGATAATGGGAATAAATGTCAGAACCAGAAGACAAAATAAAAACCAAAAGCATCTCTGCTCCTCAAGAAAAAAACCCAAAAATTACAGCAGACCTATTGTGAAGTCAAATATGAAGTTATGTAAATACAGAAGCACAAGAAGGGAGCATTTTATTGTGAATGAGTTGAGCAAAATGAAATTTGGAAGATGGAGCGGGAATTTTTACATCATTCCACAGGTAACAGTTACCTGCTTTTCTCAGGTGCAAAGGACGTGCATCTCTCTCCCTGGGCTGTGCATGCATCTTCATGTCATGCAGCAGTTGACCTGGATGTGTAAGAATGATGCAGCTTCTGCTGCTTAAAATTGAATTACACGCCACAATATCTGCCTGATGGGAGAATGGCAGTAAGGGACAGGGCAAGGAGACATGGAGAGGATTCAAGTCCTCTGGCAGCTTTTTGTTAAACATGTTTCTGCCTTTTTCAAAGAGGGAGCTGTTGGAACCCAGGGCACAGGGAATGTTCCTCTGTCTGTTTTGACAAACCCTGACCCTCCTGAAAACAGTGCCTTTGACCTCCATCCGTGGAGAAAACTCCCTAGGCTTTTGGATGATGTACAATCTGCTAAGATATAAGTTGAATTGTAGTGTAGCTGCCACTGGATGAAAAATTTAGACTTTTAGGTTTTTTAGTATGGGGGTGGATGGAGGGCAAAATGGAGAATTTTGGGCGTTGCCCTGTCTTCTTCTCCTTCTTCATTTACTCCATTTTCTGTAGTATTAGTGGCACTGGGTGATTGGTTTGGAGAAGTCACGATGCAGATGTTACGTGTCAGAAAGTTAGTTAGTTATTGGCAGAGAAGTAGAACTAAAGTACGTCTCTAGAGTTTATTGGACAAAATAGCTTTAAAAGGCCTTGCAACTGTACATCTTGTGACCTTTTTTGCCGTATTCTTCACCATGCTAAGCCTGGTGCAAGGCGGTGTGGAGAGGTTTTGATAAGATAAGAAATAAACAGCGACCTGAAGACCGGAAAAGTTCCCGTTTGTCTCTTGATTCTAGCATAGACCCTTTGCAAGGGGTTTCCCCATGCAGGGGGACCCCAGGGAGAGAGGCCTCCCACAGGGAGCATAAGATATGTTCTCAGAAATTCCATCTGAGGCACTGAGAAAGGGAACTGCACTTTCTGGTAGGGAAGGTCAACATGAACCTGTCTGAAGATGAAAAGTGACAGGTGTGATTACTCAGTGTCCAGACATGGCCACGCAGCACCTCGCACGGAATTCTCTGCAGCAGCCCATGCATGCCCAGCACGCTGCATGTGAGGAGTGCAGAAACCAGGGCAGCTCAGGAGCAAAGCTTTGTCCCTTCTTGTGCCACCGTGTGGCAGAGCACAGCTGCTCTCACCCTGACCAGAGAATGGGTATTAAACTCAGTGCTCCTCATTGAATTACTGCATTCCCTGTCAGGCAAAAGTGCTGCTGCTGGAGCTGGAATAGTCTCTCTTTCTTACGGGCTAAGATGGCTTTGGCTGCATGGCTGCAAAATGAAAATCTATGCTTCAGGAATGGGAAAAGTGTAATGAGGAGAGAAAAGGAGAGTCCTCCTTCCTGTTAAGGAACTGTGGGCATGAATGTACATATAATTATATGATCGTTCTGTTTCTAAAAGGGACTGCCTCTATCTGCAGTTCCACCACTGAGTATCCCACTGCACCTGAAAAGGTTGCAGCCTGTGGGGGGACTGGAGATGAAAGCCCCTGCACCTGCAAAGTGAAGAAACAATTTTAACCCTTCCAACTCACAAGTCTGTCATATTTCCTGGAAACAATATGCAGAAAATGATGTTACCTTAATTTTTTCCTGGTTTAAAAAAGATGAAAACACTACTTAAGTCCTCAACTATCACTAAAATTGTATTTTTGTCTGAAGAGACTTGTGGATTTCCTCTGCAGTGTATTATATCTCAGTCTAAATCAGGGACTGGGTGGAGATCACGTTCCCTCATGGCCATTCCCTGGGGAAGCTAGGATGTGCTCAGGAGATGAAGCTTGCATGTGGCAGGACCAACCCCAAAATACAGAACAGAGGGGATTACGCCTTCAAGTTTCATAGTAGGTGAGACATCCAACTGTTTCTCTCAAGATGGGGTCCCAGACGCAATATAAATTATTATGGAATATCTATGCCTTCAGTTCAGGACCATGACTTGTTTATGAGTGGGATGCTTTGCAAAACATTCTTGAAAAATAGGTTTGCCTATTCTGCCTCCCTTTCCCTATATTTTAGCAATATTTCTTCTCTGTATCTTTCTAATCTGTTTTTCTTACCTTCACCTGAAAGGTGACTTTTCTTTGGAGGGATGAATGATGAGATCTCTGCAGCGTCTGAAGACAATTCTGGATGAAAGATGCTGCAGGAATGCAAGTCATTACCAGTACTGTATTTCTCTGTGTTATGGTGGTTATAGCCTTATTATATTCTCTTTTTTCTTTGCCAGCTATTTGCACATGTGAGCTTTTCTTTCAGTCCTATCCCTCCTCTCTGCTTGTGTTTACCCTGTGATCTTTTCAATCAATCAATCAATCAATCAATCAATCAGTCATTCAGTCAGTCAATCAATCTCTTCACTACTCATTACCTACTTAAAAATGCACTGTGTTTCATGGTGATTTAAAGTGATATTTGTAAGGACAACTCTCTGTGGTCTATAAGAGAAAATCCTTTGGTATTTATCTACACGTGGAATCCCTTTGGTTACAGCAAAGAAGAGTGAAGTATGTCAGCATAATACAGATGGAATGAGGATGCCACCTACAACCAGAGTCTCCATATTGATATTTGGCATTCTTTTTAAATTTTTCAGCTGAGTAAAGATCGTTGTTACTGTTGAAGCTCCAGTTCTGTACCCAACACAAAAAGCTTTTTCATGATGTAATGAGCAACATAAAGAGCTACTGTTCTCAAGTTTTTAAGGATCCTCATTTGAAAAGAAGGCAGCTGGGTTAGTTCTCACCATAACAGTTAGAATTATTTCTGCATGCTAATGCAATGATGGAGATGTGTTAGCACCAGAACCGATAAATTCACTATTATTACTACAACTATTCAGTTTAAAACAAGATCCATGGTAGTCACCAAACCCACACTCTATTCCTTCCCAGAGGGATTTATTAAACACTTTTTTCCTATCTCCCACATCCACAAATCAGTCTTGTGAGATTTTTCATTGAAAATGTCCTATTTCTTCCTGTTTTGGCATTTAGTCTCAATGCAGAGATCTTAATTACCTTCCCTCAATAGTTTGTTTAGTATTCTAAAAACTTGTAAATATGATAATGAAGGCTTGGAGTGGAGGGAAGAAAAAAATATGTGAGAGAAATACATTTTTCTTCAACTCTAAGTGTTTTTTCATCATTGAATTTCGATACATAGTGCAGCACTGTTGATGGAAAATCCCTGAATTACTCTGTTGGTTCTGCTCACAAGACATGTTTAGTATTTATGGCTACACACAGCCCCTTCAATTTGCCCTAAATTTGGGCAAATCATCAAGCATTTCTAGAGATACCTCCCTTTGAAAAGGTGGGGGAAGCAGAATCTAACTTTACCTTTAAAGAACACAGAAGCACACACGCATTTACCAGCTGTGGAGGAGGTGGGCTGAAAGGGGCAGGCTGGAGGGCAGGACATAGATGCAGCAATACACACATTTTCTTGTTGTGCTGAAGAAAAATAGTTTTTCCTACAGTGGATTAGTGTACTTTTTAATGCAGCTGGATCACTTTCTCCCTTTGCCTTCTTATTAACCAGTTTCTTTAGTTTTTGGTGAGTTATCAGAAGGTAAAACTTAAAATGCCATCACAAACATATGATGGCTTTGGAGCTTTCTTTCAATCCTTTTCATCTAGACAAAACCAAAACAAGAGCAGGAAGGAAAAGAAGCCACTTTCCTCACTTTCACGGCTCCCATGCTCCCAAGTGATACAGTCAGAAAAAAAACCAGGAACTCTTGCACTCACAAATAAGATTTTAGACCAATAAGAAATTAATTTTAATCCTACTGCCCATTTCTACTTGGTAAAAAATACCTCTTCCCCTTAACCGGCCCTGAGAAGTTACATATTTATCAAGACTTTAATAATTCTTTTTGTATTAAAAAACTCCAGTTGTACTAGATTACTTTAAATGGAGCTATGTGCCTCTTAAATTAGCAAATACTGCAGTTTGAGTGGAGAGATGAGTCTCACAAATAATCCCAGGCTCACTGTAGTGGTTTTGGTTCGCCAATTTGAGATTTCACCAAATTTGAAATTTCCCAGCCAATGCACCAATGAGTGTGGCGGGTTCAGTGCTGGCCAATCACTCACTTCCTGCTGTGAGATAGGATTAGGAGAAAAGCAAAGCAGGCTCAAAACTTCAAAAGGGTATAAAGAAATTTTTATTAACAGTAACTAAAACTAAAAGGGAAAAAATTAGTAAGAATCAAAACAAGCCCTTCAGACCACTTCTCTTCCTCCCACAACCTTTTCTTTGAACACTAACAATTTAAAGAACCAAAACCTAAAATTCCCAGTCAATTTGCCACCTCTAAAATAGTTTTTCTTCAGTTCACTCAGGAAGAGAAGTCCCTCTTATTAAGGTTATGGAGACTTCTCCACAAGAGGGAAAAAACAGTTCTCTCATGGCTCTCTCATGACTAGCAGCTGCCCAGGGGAATATCTATCATGAAGCCCTTCCCATTTCCACAAGCCTTCCCACAGCTTGTTTATGGGCCATGTCAACTTATGGGGTATTGTTTTAAAGATGAACAGTTCAAAGCCAGAAGTTCTCATTATCTATCTCTAAAGTCGTCTTCATCCCTGGGAACAGAGATCTTCTCCTCTCAGGGGGCAGCCGACTACTCTTCTCTCTCTCTCTGTTCCAACTTCTCATGGAATCGCAGCTACTTTCACATCTGCTTACTTTAGCATGGAGGCCTTTGCTTGATATCAACTTGAACACTTTCATCTCCCCATAATTTCATGTGTTATAGGGAAAAAGAGTGTTTTCTTAATAGCTTACAAGAGGATTTCGGCTCCAAGAAGGCATCTTCTCATCCTTCCCATCTGGGACTTAACTTTCTTCCTCACTGACCATGATGTCTTCATGTTGTTCCTTTACATGCTTGCATCTTGTTCCTTTCTCTCACTCGGGGGGAAGGATTGAAGCATTGAAAGGGTTAACATGTCACCTGGGCCCCGGTAGGGCTGGAGCTGCAGCTGGGGGAGGGCTGGGGGAGGCAGCTCAGATCGGATCAGTCAGGCCTGAATTCAGCAGCAGCACGCCAGGATGGGGGCTACTCTTCCCTTCTGCCCGATGGATGGGGCAACTTCCACGGAGCAAAGTCCCGGCACTGACCTGGGGCTGTTCTGGGGGCCAGCAGGCTCAGCTGGGCCCGGGCTGGGCCGCAGCAAGCAGCCAGGTGTTAGCAGCCAGATGTTAGCAGCCAGATGTTAGCAAGGCTGGCTCCATGCAGCATTCCCTCCCTCTGCCCGGCAGCCGATGGGGGAAGGGGGGTGCGGTCCTCACAAATTGGTCAGAGACTGAGAAAACCAACTTTCTCAGATTCTGCTTGTGAGACTCTGAACTTCCTAGTCTGAATAATGATAACTTCCAGTCTAAACAAACCTGCAGGTGCTGTTCTCTCTTTTTCCTATCTCCTTGTGCTAAGATGTTAAGCTAGCCAACCAACCAAATAGAATGCATTGATTAAGTGACCAATCCAGTCCACTTGGATCAGAACAGTGTATATAAGAAGTAATGCTTGTACTAAAGTAGAGATTCTGCAAAACTAGCCTTGGAGTCAGCGTCTTTTGTTATTATAATGGCAACGGGGGCAGCAGGCCAGGCCAGGCCTGGTTACCTGTTGCTGGCCAGAAAAGAAAGAGGAAGTTCCCGGGTTTTTTCGTCTTTAACATGTGTTTTTCACAGAGGCGTGTCCAGCTTCTCAGTGGTTCAACAGACTGTCAGCTACACACAAACCTTTTGCCTCACTTCCCAAACTCCTCCCCTGCCAAACTACGACTTCACTTTAGGCCCAGCGAGCAGTATAATTGGCAGTTTCCATGTAGCTGCACACAGGTGTGTTCCCTCACCCCGCTGAATGCTGCAGCTTCTGGGAGAGTGCACAAACCACTCTCCTGGATCCTACTGCACACAATCCATCCCCTGCAGATCACCACAGGCTCAGCTTCCCTCATGCAGGGTAGGGTTTCATCCAGCACTAGGAATACATCCCTGCTCCGCAGAGGAAGGAGAGAGCTGGGATGGAGGTAAGCCAGGAGAAGAGAGCACACAGAAAGATGGAGCAGCAGCTGAGCTCTAGATGCAAGAGAGCTTAGCTGGAAAAGCACAGGTGAGCCTCTTGATAGACCCCTGTACTCTGCTGCTGTCACCTGGAACCAGCATTTCTTACTCTGCCAAGTGCCTGCTGTAAGATGGGAATTTTATCCCAGTCTTCACTGCAATTATGCCAAAGCATCCCTGACAGAGGAAGGTTTAGAAAACACTGACTGGGACTTGGTTTTAACTTGTCCAAAGCAATACAGAGCTTATCAAAACAACAAAAAACAAATTTCTGCAAACCTCTCATCTGGAATATTTCATCCTAATAATTACAATTGGAACTAATGCTTAACAAAGGATAATTTTGGCAGGACTTCCCTTTTCTGCACTCTCTGCAGGAAATCAATTAGAGGTTTTATCCAACTTTTGAAAGAACAAAAATTCAAAGAATAAGTAATCTCTGTGTTAGTCAATGCTACCATTCTGAGAGAGATTTGTAACAGATAAAAATAGATCCAGAAGCCACTGACATTGGAATAAAATACCACAACAACTGTTTCTTTTCAAAATACTGAGTAAACGTTGTATTGCCTCTACATAATAGTCTTCAAAGTTAGGACAGTTCTTAAATACTGTGTTTCCCCTTACTTAAATTGAGTAATAAGCCGCACTCCTTTTCATTGCTTGCTTAGTTTATGAACTCATCAGAACTGGCCCAGGTTACACATTTTTGCAGTGCTTAGTCCATGTGCACATTTTCTTCTCCTAACTTCGAGAGCAGCAACCAAGTACAAAAGGACAACTCCAAAGAATCCAAATAGTCATGTATCTACTTTCTATTAAATGAATTTTTTAAACCACTCTCTTGTGGCTCCTTTTGAGCACAGTAGCTGCAGAAAATGTCATTGCTGACTTTTAGAATTAAACAGGAATGGTCAGGCAGTAGGACAAGGTGGTTATGTAGGTTCTGTTCAACTGAACTGCACTAGTCAATAGACTGGAATAATAAATTGGGATAAAATTTAGATGGGGTCTAATTACAGGGATCTTCTAATTTCTTATGAGCAGGTAGGATACCTGAATAGCAGAACATTGGTATTGAATGAAATGATGTACTAGTCTGTTGTTTCAGACAGGTAATGTAAACAAAGGCAGACATATAGAAAGATAAAAAGCCCAAAATATGTTACTTTTGTATTGAAGTTCTGTTTTCCAACAGAGAACACAGAAAAGGATTTACAAAGCTCCTAGGAAATATGTATAAAACAGACACAGGATATTTAGATTTTGATGCACAAATATAGTTTCAATGCATGTATATAACCGCATCCACCACAAAAAATACCTTTCTTCTGCTTTGACTGCAGAAGCATCATAGATTGCCAAAAATTAAATACCCTTCTTCTTTCACTTCTATGTCATTGATCAAATAAATGAAGGTTCACACTGATCCTTTTGAAGAATAATAAAAGCAACCACAGTAATATTTCCAGAGGCTTTGAACCAAAGTGGGCACATCTGGTATCGCAGTCTTCTCTCCCTGCGACCCCTTGTTTGGCTTGGCCAGGGGGAACCGGAGAAATAAGGGACAGGAACAGTGGTCTTGCCCAAAAAAAATAAAGACTTTAATAACAAAATAACAAACGTGGAAAGCGCAGACTATGGGGGCAAGATCCAGAGACCCAGGGGGCATGGCACTGGAACAAGGTATAAGGGATCTTTTGAGGGCAAAGGTCCAATCATGAATGCAAACTCAGAACATGACCTTATTTGTATCAGCGTACTGACTCCCATGACCCCACTCTTCTCACCATGACCTGACTAGGTGTCCCTTTTTCAGTATCCTGTTTCCCATGGTCTCAGGTTGATGCCCCTGTATATGCTACAGATGCAAAACTACTATTTATCCCAGATGGACACAATTCCAGAATCTGGGGCTTTGAAACACATTCACTTCATGTGCCTCAGTCCACTTTGCTCCTAAAGTGTCCTACGCCACTTCATCCTAAGACCCTATTTTTCAATTTGGTTTCATCTTCTGTGCCTCCTGGTGTATTCCTTTGGGTTCAAAAAGCAAACTATCAGTCCTAGCTGATATCTTAACCATAAGGTCTCAAGGTCCCTCTCAATTCAAGTGCCTTTGAGCTGTTCTTCAAATGCAACACATTGGGATAGCATGCCACAAAAATAAAAAAACAAACATCAAACTGGTTCAGTGCCGTGAGAATCTCTAGACTGAAAATCAGTCAATCTCATTGTAGGAGTGCAATGACATATTAATACAGCAGTGGGACAAAACAATCTCCAGAAATCAAATAGATTCAGGAATAAGTTGGGAGCTACCAGGAACTTCACTGCCTCTCCAACAGGAGATCACATGCCATTCTCCAGCCAGCATGAATTCACATGTGTGTGCTAGACATGAGGAAAGTATAGTTAAAAAATGATTAAAATATTTTAAAAATAAAATTAAAAAGAAAAGCAGAACTCCCCCTGCCCTGCCCCCCCCCCCCCCCAAAAAAAAAGCTACACAGTGTCTTAACTGGGTCATCTGTGGTACCTTATGCTATAAAGCCACTTGACAAAAACCTTTCTTAAAAACCTGCAAGCTACATTTCTTTCCCTTCAATAAAATGGAGGAACTGGACCAAAAGCTGTAAAGCTCTTTAATGCAGCTGAACACAGATACCATAGGAATACAGAGAGAACTAAAGTTTTACTCATTTTACTTTCTTTTTCTTAGTGAGCTATGACACCTACTGTTTCTCAACCATCTTTCCTCTCATGCAAAAAATTACTCACTATGAGACACACCCATGTAACCACAGTAATTATCTTCAAAAACTGAGTAGATGTCCTTGAAATGGAGAGCTTTCATCTTTGTTTCATTAAACTAGGACTTTAGATACACAACTTCACATAACTTTTAATTTTCTTTAGGCAAACCCTATGCCTTTGCAAAAGTTTTCTGTAGACAACAAAGCTGTGAGGAACCAGGCAAAGAATTATGAGTGACTTTTAATTTCTGAGTTTTTGTGTTATTTTGGAAAGCCTCAGAGGCATTTCTGGGAAGGAATGAGATAGCAAACAACAATAAAAATTAAAATGTCATTAAGGATGCCTGAAATGACATTGTTAATGTTAAGGAAATGTCTGTGTTTGTTACATCTCATCATTTAAGACTGCCACTGAAAAAATGCCATAACTAAATGGCACTGCAGATGCAGCAGTTGCCAGCTACTCTGTGCACAAACTTTGACCCAATTGAATTGGTTTGGATACCATAGATTTAATTAGGCAGACAGAAACTATTGTGTACCCATGAATAAATCTTTGTAATAGCGACTTTACATTGATCTTTTTTACATAGGCAAGAATTCAAGTTATGCTACATTGCTATAAATCAAATTATAGTGAATGTCTTGGAGAATTTATCAATGGATATGATTGATTTTTTTAAGAAGTACATCTCTGAGATGCATGTTTGTGCATTTTATTTCAAACCAGTCATCAAAGAGCATGTTAGAAATCATTCTGATTTCTTTCTTTGCATTTTGCTCTACATACAAAGAAAGTGGAGAATTCATAGAGCCCTACATCAAAATACTGTGATGTCAGTGCAGAATTCCAAACATTTTGCATTTGCTGTTCTAGTGCACCTGGTTGTATCTGACTGTGTTTTTCAGTGCCGTATGTTTTATATCACCTCCATTTTGCCTTTCTCCTGCAAAAAAATCTATTTCAATCTTGCAGCCCTTCACCTTGCAAGAAAAGAAAGCAGATTAGCAGATGTAAAGTGCCCCCCAATTCAAAAAACATGTACATTAGTGTTAATAAAATCCTTATTGTTGTGCTGCCACTACAGGAAACAAGCAGGGACACAAGGTAGCAAAAGGCAACAGAAGAGTTAGAAATACATGGCGAGAGATAAAAGGACACAATTTTCTTGGAGAATAAAAGGTGTATCTCTGTGTGATCTATCTGTCCCTCCTGCTGTCACCACAAGCTGACCCCTGTGCTTTCTTTTCATAAGGAATATGCCCCAGTTAGGTCGATGTAATGCTTCCTTCTGTCTGCAGTGCTCCCACTGAAAATTACCTACCAAAGACAACTCAAAACAGAAGAAATATTTTCAAAACTAGCTGAGACAAAATCTGAGTTAGGAAGCAGGCAACTCAGTTTTCAGCTAGATACAGATTACAAAGTGTTGAAAGATATCAACAATAGTTTTCATCCCTTTTGAGGTTACAATTTTTTGTTACTATTTATTAATTCTATGGTGAAGGAAAAAAAAAAACCAAACACCCAAACCCTTCTTATTGCTATGCTATACAAATGTTGTGGGGAATTTGCTGCTGAGAGAAGAAGGCTGTGGGCTAGGTAGAATGCACTGTGGGCAGCCATAACCAGCACAGTCTATGTCCAGAGAAGTCAATATTTCATTTTTTTATCTCATTCTTTCTACTCTCCATAGAAAAATAAAAGGTTCAAGCAGTATTTCAGACCATGTGTTACAGCTCCAGGTGATCTGTTTGCCTTTTCTATAGTCTTCAGGCTATTTATCTCGGCCTTCAGCAGATACCTAGACTGTCTCTGGTAGTTTTTTAATGAGAGAAGAGAACTTGGGTGTTCTTGTTAATCCTGAGAAAGAGCAGTTGGCAAGGCCATTGATTTTAATGAAGCATGTCTTCCTTACCCTCTATTCCTACTTGTTTGGCAAATACCGTCATTATTCAGCATAAAAGCAGTATTTACCCTGTGCCAAAACAAAAGTAAGTCGTACACTGTGATCTCAGCCAGGGTGATGGATTTATGGTACCAGGCATTGTGCAAAAACAGAATTAATGACAAGGCTGGAAACCTTACAAAGCAAAGAGATGGGATAAACTAAGAAGCGAGGGAAAAAAGAGAATGTGTTGGAAAAGATTCAAGGTTCTACTATGGGAAAGTGAAACTGAATCAGCAATATCTTTACTGTATTTCTAATTTTTTTGTCTTAGACATTAGCAAAACTGTTCCTTCTCCACATTTTTCTATTCTAATCCATACTCTCAAAGGGGATGATAGTTATTGAGCTGTGAGGGTAAGGCACTTTGATGAGAAACTCAGATCTTTGCACTTATCTCCGCATTATCTACTCAAAACAAAATATATTCTTCAGGTTAGGTGTTTTACATGTCCAACATTCAGCAGCATCATCCTGGAAAACTGTACATAGTCATCATCACATGAGGGAGGGAAAGGGATCTGATAGCTGGATCTTGACTCCTCCTTCTGAAACTTTTTTCATATGGGTGAGGGAAGATTCACAGAAAATCTGCTGGTTGCAGTAATGACATTGAACAAACAAATAGAGAGAGTTTTTCAAATTAATGTTATGCTCCAACCTCTCTAACTCATACAGTGACAGTTTTTTCATGCACTGTATGCTTCACTTTGCTGTCACAGAGATGAGCAATAATCTAGAGAAAGAGATGTTTACAGCCTGCTTAACTCCACATTATGAGTTCAAATGACTCCAGACATATGCCACAGATTATGGATTATATGAATTTTCCCACTTTGGGTTTAAAATTAATCATTATTAAAGATAACCTGTATTTCATAATTTACTGACAAGAAAAGTATTTAAGATAAAAATGTAATGTTTCATATCATCTCCATTCAAGACACTTACTCAAGCCTTATACTTTTCTTACAGACATGCTT
Organism: Irena cyanogastra; assembly: GCA_013397155.1. Lineage (NCBI taxonomy): Eukaryota > Metazoa > Chordata > Aves > Passeriformes > Irenidae > Irena > Irena cyanogastra. The sequence continues at coordinate 705,813 of VWZV01007367.1, forward strand.
CTTTCTTTTGTGTACAAAACAATGGTTACAGACATCAAAGGCAATAAAGATGTCATCTTCTGTAAAAAAAGTACAGCTCTTCAGCTACTCCAAATACCAGCAGCTGCAATTTTCACAGTCACTAAATTCTATAAATGCTTTGTAAATTCTGTTATGTATTTCTAAGACACATGGTGTTTATGAAGTTTGGTACATTAACAGCTCTGAAGACTAGAATCTTCAATCATGTCTTCTTTTTCTTCTCTCCCAGCCCATGATGTAACTTTATATGTTTGAAATAATTAGACTTTTAAAAATGTATTTCCATTAAACATATATGCATGCTTTCTGGTATATGTGTGCACACGCACACAAATCATTAATGTCAAGGCTATACAGTTTCACTTCTATGTTTTCTTTAAAAGATAAATTTACAAGCTTGCTATCTGAATAGTTGCAGTGAAAAGAAACATGATATATTATTTCTTTTCTTTTGACTTACTACAGGTCTTCCAGGTGTCTCTTTGCTCATCTAAGTGAGGAAGCAAGAGATTAAAATATGATTTCTTCCTTCCAGTCCGTTGAGATATTTAATTGTCAGGTTTTTATTTCTGAACAGAATTGCCTGATTTTGCTCTAGTTTGATGGCTAAGCATGCATTGTGGGTATATGGATTGTGTGTTCCCTAAAAAACACAGTATGATCTTCAAGTCAGATATTCAGGGTAACAAAAGGGTAAACCTGGAAATTATTGGATTTGCAGTCAGAACAAGAGAGGTGTGTGTATTGATATTTCAGAATTATGCCTACCAACAAGAATAAAGATTCCTCATTTACTTTACTAAGCAATGTCATGTTGGTTTACCAGCAAGATGATCTTTCCCAGACTCACTGGTCAGTGCTAAAAGTGGTTTGAAACTGTCTGAGAGAGGGGTAGGAAAAGTGCTGGTCCATGACCTGCATCAGCAGGAGATAGCTCTCCTCTCTGCTGGCTGGGCAGCAGCTGTTCCAGCCTGGAAGGGACAAGATGAGCTGTTCTGTGTGTGATTATGGATGTTCATAAGAATTAAGGTACAAGAAACACACACCCAAACCAAGAATTCATTAGGAGAAAGCATGTTCATAAGGGAGGAGCTTTTCAAGGAAATATTTTGCTACAGCTAACACTTCTGTCCCAGGCAGACCTGACAGTGCCACTGTCAGCAGAGCAGTTATATCCCTGTTCATGGCACAGACACTGCAGGTACTCTGTGAAAACTTTACTCATGTAGCTGTTTCTTTGCAAGAGATTACAAACCAGACTTAGGATAATACAGCAGAACAGGCATTTCATCACACAAACCATCATCCCTCTTTTCCCCACCACCCAAGACCTCCATTCCAATGTACAGTTCCCACATTTTACTAGACAAATACAGATACAGCCAGTATGCAAGGAAAGTTAATATGCTAAAATTAGTAAGTATTCCAAGATTCGGTGACTATCTTTACAAAAAAAGCCATTTTTTCTGACACACATTGGCAATGCTATTCCCAGATTTTAAGGCCTCACTTTTCCCCTAAAATTTCTAGGATGGGTTTCAGACAATTTACTGTGTAATGACTGCCTAAATGCAGTGAAGATGAAGAATCCAGTTTAGGTATCATGGAACCGGGGACTGTGATTACATTTTATAAACCATTATGAACTGCAGTTCACATAGCTCTTTCTATCATATTTAGGAGCCAAGGAATCAGAAGTGCCAGAAATATGAAGTTGATTAATCACTGAAATAGCTTTCTCAAGGTCCACTGCATCTGCCTACCACCTACAGTGTTCATTCAGTCACACACTATAAGTTCTTTGAAAAAATTACTGTCTTTCCCTCAGCAGAAAAATTGGTCAAGCCTAGGCTCATGTAAAGAGACTGTTCAGTTTGCTTCTTGGCATGAAAAGCCTTCACAGAAATTTTCTCTGCATCTTCCTAAGAAAAACTGAGAAAAGTAAGTTTCAGCCAAAATAAGTCAAAACATTCTTGTAAACAAAGTCGACTTCCTTCTAATCTAATTTTCTTGCATTGTAATGTTAGAAGTATATGAACATTTGGGGGAGGTTATTTTTGGTTTTACACCAGCAGGTATTTATCAATCATGTGCTGTATTCCCAAATTTCAGAAATTCAGCGTAACTTCTGAATGAATGGGCTGCAGTGATTTGCCAAGAACAAACACAAAACATGACACCCAACACATGACACATGCTACCACCCATTCTGTTTGCCAGATCTTCAGAACTTTGGTTTTGTTAGTTCATTATCAAGCCAAATTCTCTTACTGTCATTGAAGAATTAGCTCCAGGTTCATGCAGTGTCCTCATCTGTGCGTTGGGTCCCCAGACTCCCTTGTAGTACAAACAATTACTCAGAACAGCTACTTAGCAAAACAAATTGTTTTATGCTTCACAGTTGCTTGCGCTGCCTCAGAGGACAAGGGATACTCAGAGGGGATCTGAGAGCTCAGCTGAAAGAAGCAGCACTTGGTGTCTTCAGAGGAAAGGTCACCTCTTTGCTCTTACTTGGAATAAAGTAATATCAGACTTTGTAATAATGCATTGATGGAAATACTGCCACAAAAAAGAGGAGTTCAGAGGGAAATCAATCTGCAGACAGCAGCTGAGAAAGCAGGAGGGACTTGCAACTCATTTGCTAAATGTAATGATTCATTGTTATAAAATTACAAAATGAGAAAATATGCAGATGAAAGGACACCGTATGTGGAAGCTGAGAATCCAGACAAACTGATACTTCTTTATGGAATGGGAAATAATGTCAAATGTAAAATGTGCCAATAGGAATATCCTTCAATCTCCTCATAAGCTGGTCTGCTAAACAGTCCCCTATGGAAAAAACAAGGGAAATCTGATACAACTGTTAAATTGATTTGCTAAATCTGATATCCCACATTCACATTCTTGCTGTAGGTGCTGACAAGACTGGCCCAAAATCCTGCATTGACATACTGATCTCTACTATAGTCATGAAAGATTAAAATACTGAAAAATCACATTGAGGATGGTGGGAAAAATACTGTTCCCTTATGTTTCTTTTTCCGTATGGAAACAGTTTTGTCAGCTACATACCAAGAAGGAAAAAACCACTGCTATCTCAGTCTGAAGATGAAATAATTACAGGGATAAAAACAATTTCTAAATAATCAAACCACTCCCAAGACAAGCACATTTCCTTTGTTTACTTTCACAGCAAACAGATTTACTGTCTCATCAACTTTGTCAACTACTAAAGCAAATGTTCCTGGCAAGAATCTGAGATACAAAGAACTATAAAGATCATATTTTTGTTCTGAGTTGAGGTCTAAATTGTAGCAGCTTCATGAGAAGATTTTTGCACAAATTAGCTCCTGGCAAATAGATTTGCTTTCATCAAATCACAATTCACTAATGTTTCTGGCATAGAGCTTTTATGCACACCAGGATTCTCCTGTGAAAGAAAAGGGAAACCATATGTTTTGGTTCACCTTCAGTTCTCTCTGCCATGTGGTTTTGTATTCTAGTGACAAAATGCTTTTAATGAACAGAATGTGTTGAAATCTATTTCCAAAAATGCATAAAAAGTAAAATACTAAACCTGTTCTAAGACTAAAGATCTGTATTAATAAAACCACTACAGTTCAATATAAATTAATGAATTTTCTTTTATTCCATAACCTGTTTTTCCATAAAGATACTTCAGGCTCTAAGAACTGATTTTACTTTCTTGTTAAGCAAGTTTGAAGAGAGATCAAATGAAAAAAAACCCCACAACTTGAGGATGTAATAAACTTATTTTTAAATGCTACTATACCAAGAGCTAAAGGGCAACTATTTTTTAGAAAGCCCAGAAAAATATTCTTGTTTCAATTAATAAAATATTAACTTTTCAATGTCCGAATTCCTTTTTTGCAAGTAGTAGGTGAGCTTGCCTCCAATTGCATTTTTTTTCTTCTTTATCAGAAAGTTGAAAGACAAATGTTAGACTTTATCAAAAGCATAGATTGGTAGCTCCTACACACTTCAGAAGTAGAGCATAAAATGAGACTATATAATTAAGTTCTAATGCCACAGAAATCAGCATCTATATACTGTACCAAGAAAAATACCAGTCTGCCTTTCCTGAGTAATAGATACATTTCTGTAAGAGTTGCAGTTAAATCTCTGGCTACTCTGTATGATTAAGAAAATAAAATAGCACCAGATTTATTTCATATTTCTCAGATTGCACCAATACAATACAAAATGGATTTGCTAGTGGCTGCCCATCATGATGGGTTTTAGCTTATGCTATTTCTAGTCTCAGAATTTGAAAGAATTTGCTATTTGCTATCATAGCCATCTTAAAACTGTTGCTTGAACTTGGTTGGAGGGGTTTTTTGGTTTTTGTTTGTTTGGGTTTTTTTGTTTTGGTTGGGGTTTTTATTTGTTTGTTGGTTTGGGTTTTTTGTTTGTTGGTTTGGTTTGGTTTTCAAGTGAAATGACACAGTGAGCAAAATAATACATAATTGCCTATATAATTCTAGTCTTTAAAAGCACTTTAAAAGCACAACTTCCATAGTTTTTCTAGTGAATATTTAAATGTCTTTGAAGACTTTGCTAATATGCACATAGAAGTCAAGTACCTTTGGGAAAGATGCTTAAGCATATAAATGTCTGTGTCTCTTTTTTAATTTGAATGCAACCAGGCAACCTTCACATTGCTGACCTGCTTCCCATTGTTCTTGACACAGATCCTACTTGAGTCACAATGAAGATAATTGGTTTATATATTTCTGGGCAGCTAAGGAATTCTTCAAGAAGACAAAAAGGCTTAGACCTCTTAAGACTTCATGAGAAGCTTCAGGAAATTTTCCCAGTGTGCCTTCATGTGTTTGATAGTACCAGTATAAAATTCAAACAACTTGAGGCATTCTTTAGTTTGCTTGATATGGTCAGAAAGCCATAGCATTTGAACATACTGCATTGTGCATCTTTGCATCTCAGCAGTTTGCAGAAGGTTCTTATTAAAAAAAAAAAAAAAAAAAAAAGAACTGTAGCAAAAAGGATTCTCTGCTCGTGTCAGTTTTGCAGAGGCCTGTCAGCCTTAGTGCATCTGGGCCTGTTTACAATGTGAAGTATTAGCAGTTCAGACTGGTGCGTTGTGTCCCTCCAAGACGGCATGGCACAAACTTCAGCTTCAAGATCTGGCATGAGCACACAACACCATTACTGATGCTCAACTTTCAGCAATTAAAGCTACACTCCTGTTTCCAGCAAGTGCTATGATGTATCCTGCTGCTTGCCCTTGTAAATTAGTGTTAATTAGCTGCCTTATCCTTCAGCTGTCTTCTTCAGAAGCCAGAAGCAGGATAGGTGAAGTACTTCAATTTAGCCTTTTATTTCTCCCCTGGTTAGCAAAAATGTAGGGCTTTACTGCAGACTCTGAGTGAATATTCATCATCTTTGTTTTGCAGTTTTCATTTATCTTCAGGTGCAAAAAGTCCCGTATCAGTTCCAACAGAGTTATAAATTTTTTGGCTGTCTAACTTTGTAATTTTCTCAATTGCTTTTAGATTCGCTGCCTTGTTGGGTTTTCTTGAGAGAAGTGAAACAAAGTATATTGTTTAACTTTCCAAACATTTAGCTTCAGCCTGCTATGAGACAGTGCTACAAAATTTTTGTTGTGATCGAGCTGAGATGCCTGAGAAGAGCTTGTTTTCCAGCTGGGGCAGGAACATCACCAACAGGATGGACCTGCGGCAGGAACATCAAGTTTCTTGAATTGTTCAAACTGTGATACTTTTCACTAAAAAGTGCCTTATCAGCCTCTCCCAGCTCTCTTAAAATACTCGGTGCTTTTAGTGCCTGAGGCTCTGGCAGCAGCTTCCCGAGTCACTAACGCAGGGCGTGTGCTCAGCTCCGGAGGGAGCAGCCGCAAAAGTCGCTCTGAAAGGGGACGAGAAACACGGGCCAGGGCCATAGAAACACGGCAGACTGCTAATAAGCAAGAAGAACGTTTGACAGGGTTGAGACCCGAAGTGTCTCAGCAGCCAGGATATCAAGAGCCTTTCCTGGTTATTTTGCAGAAGGCGCCTGGGCTCTGCCCCGCTCCTGATGCGCAGCCTCGGGTGCGAATGGAGTCACCGGCGAATGGAGTTCCTGCTGCCCGAATTACTGCTGCACTCCCTGGGCTGGGCAACTGAGGCTGTGCTTGGAGCCCGTGCTGATTATGAAACCGTACACGGAAGTTTAAGGAGTTTCAACAAGTTTTACTTTAATCCCATGCAAATTTCACAAAGACTTAAATCGAATGTATTTTTTTTGATAATTACATGCAGAAATCAAGTTGTATTACAAGTGATTGTAATGGAGGTATTTCCCAGCTGCTGTTAGCAAAGAGATTGCTTCACCTGGTTTAGATTATAATCCTAGGGTTTTTTTATAATTAGGGTAGTTTTCTGTGAGGGGTGCTTGAGTAACATCAACATCTTTAGTTATATGTCTTACAGACTGGTCAGGCTCCAGAAGTGAATACCCACTGAATGCAGAAGTAGCCAAGATGAAGATGTCTGATTAGATATTAGTTTTTAGACACCTAAAGTCAGATAACCATTCCTAGGGACAGGCATTGCCAGTGTGTCTTAAAATGCCAATTGTAAATAATATTGCTCTTCTGGAACACCTTTTCTTGCTGAAGGAAACCAAATGGGTGGAATAGCTTCTTAAAAGATCAAGGCTCTGTAGGATGCCCATAATTTCTATGTGAGCACAGAAGAAAAAAGCTGGTCTCAAATGATAGGTAAGGAAAGAGGTTAAAATGATTTTTTTAATAGGAGCTGTGACTGGTTAGATTTTATAATAACTCTGAAGCTATAGATCCAAATGTAAGTGTTTACAGAAATGAACTTCAGGTGATATTATTTATTCCTATGTGAGAAGTGCTCCATACCACACTCTATACTGTTATTCTGTTCCCAGCATTTTCAGGGATGGAAAGAACTGCAAAGAACACATCTTCAAGCAGTGTTCTGATGAAAAAGGGGACATGGTGTATTGCTGTTAGAATAGAGTTCATTTAAGTATTAATCTGAAGTGCTATTGTTCTTCAAAGCTTCTAACTGCTCATTGAAGCCCAGGAGTGACAGTGTTCTGCAGGTTTCTGTGAGGAGATGTGTGTGCACTCAGCTTCCAGGGAGGTCTTCCCAAACACTTTGGCTGACACAAGCATTTGTCAATGGGGAAGTGGCACCTGAGTACCTATATGGAGTTCACTTCAAATATGCTTTTAATCAGCAGTAGTGATCTAAATAACATAGGACACCTACTGTGTCAGGGATGTAAAATAACTCAAGATTCAAAGCATTTCCCCCTCCTGTAATAGTGAAATGAAAATGTACTGAGACTTCTACAAGGTAAGTGAATTCTAAAGAGACTTTTGAGGTAGGTGTGTGTTGTGAACTGCTTTTCAAAGTGCACATTAGACTTTTTGAGTAGATATTTTAAGTGGGCAGATGAATGCAGTTTGGTCAATGCAGGCCACTAAAAGTAAGGAACATACCATGGAAAGGAAAGGTGACTTTTATGCCTCTAAAATAAAGGTTAGAAATGGATTGCAACAAGCAGTCAACATTTCAATATGATGCATCATGCTGAAGTATGACCCATTCCTTTTAGAACAAAGCTTGCAAGGAACAAAAGTCAACTTCTGTGCAATTTAAACTTTGCTTGTAATGGCAAACTATTACATGCTCTGTTGGTGTAGAAAATGGCATTTCCCTTTGAGCTGTGTTACTTTTAAAACTATTTGAATCACGGTACACTTATATATCCAAATCAATTTATTAGAATAAGTCCACGCTTTTGACACAAAGTTCACTTGTTTAAACATGTTTAGTTTGATTGAATTTTATTCTTCCATTTAATGAACACTGTTCAGTCATAGTGTTCAATTGCTAAATTAATTAACATCTGTAACTCTGCGCATGTCAATCAAAATCAAAGGAAATGTGACAAAGAATTTGCCTGGCAAACAAAATAGGTCTATTATAGGAAGTGAAAGTAAATTGAAAGTTAGAATGAAGTGTATTTATCTACAGTAAACAGGAGTTATTTTTCTATTTTTTAATCTCTTTTTCAATTAATTTTTTAAAAAATCATGTTTGCATAATTTTTTAAATATTACATAAAACTCTTCTATACTTATATTGACTGCCAGATTGACAATATGTGCACCATTCCACATCATCTATGCACTAATTTCTGTTACAGTAGGGACACAATATTCTATTGAAAGTTGAAATTCTAGTTTTAAAGAGGTGCAGTTTATTCTTAAGTATTATATAACGGTATTAACTTATGTATGTTTTGGGGTACTGAAAGGGAGGAGTATCTCAGTGTTCCTCATAAATTACTTAATGAGCATTTTTATCAGTGTCGTCTGAATGTCTTTCAAATCTTCTTGTCCTAATTTGATTTGCAATTTCATGTAATTTAAAAACCCCTCATTTGAGTATTTTATGAAAATACAGGTGTGAGTTCAAAAAGTAACACTCAGATATTGCATTCTGTTACTTTCTTCAAGCTGAAATTTTTTCCTCTGTAAATAATTGCGTAGAAGACAAGCAAGATAGTTCAGTTTGAAGGATTTACAAAAGAAGAAACAAATAAAATTTCCTGGCATTTTGCAAAACAACTTAAGTAATTTAGCTTAAGTAATTTAACTACTACAAGCAAGCAGTAAAGGAGGAATTAACATGATAGTGCTGAGCAGCACTAACTGCAGGACAGATGAAGGGAGAGTTGTGGAGATGTTGTAATGCCACTGAAGCAGCTGAGTGACTGACATTGTCTGTTGTGGTGCCCTGTGTCCCTCAAACAGCCCTGTTTGCAACAGAGCCATTACAATGTAAATTAGAGTATTACATTAAATGCTCCATGTACCCTTTATAATGTCATTGGCAGTATAACCCATACAATTTATATACCACATATGGTTTAATATCCCATATCATCCTAGTGAGACATTACGCTACAAAAATTATCTAAAGTAAATTAAGATTGCAAATTTAGAAGATTGAAGTAAAGACCAAAGAGTATGATGATCACTTGCTGTCCAGAAACCCTTACTGGAGAGATTGCACATGCTTTCTATTTTCCAGAGGAGTGAAACTTCCTGCATGCCTGCAAAATCCCAAGAGTTTGAAATGAGCTGCAGTGTGTGGTGAAGATTTGCTAATGGACCCTGCTTGATTTGGGTCTGTACTGTCCCATCCCCAAGCTGGGCTGCAGTCCCATCACTGCAGCTCCTGTGCAGCAGGGCAGCTCTGGAGCTGTCCTGTTGTCACATGTGGATTTTATAGGCACCCCTGTAGCAGCCTTGTGTGCACAAACTCCCTGTGCAGACCTGTACTGCATAGCATCCACCAGGGATCGTGTTTTCAGGGTAATTTAACTTCAGCAGTAATCCTGTCCCTAGCTGCCCTTAGTCATGCTAAGTCACATAATTCTGTTAGTATGGATCCCCCACTGTAGTGTCTATTATGCTGCTACAATGTTCTTTACTCACAAGAAGCTCTGAACAGGTCTGAAAGGTCAGTGGTACTTAGGAATAGTCTAACTACACTTTTCTTTTGCTCTGTATTTGGAAAATATGGCCCAGAGAACATCATAATTCCTGTTATGGGTAACGGTAGCCTGGTGTGTGATCAAAAACAGGTATATAAGGAAAATATTAATAATTTGGAATGTTAGAAACATAATTTAAACCACATTTACTTTATGGACATATTGAGCGTAACCTGGCTGTTGAAGGCAGCCAAACTTGAGCATTCCCATAGGAAATACTCACAGAATTCATACAGGTGATGAGCTAAGGTCAGGGTCATCTGGGAATGATGCTGGAGGTGTTCCTTGTTCTATGCAGTGGCCATTTTTCCTTTCCGTACCACAAAGGCACTTTTACGTAGGGTGTACAAAATTGGTGAACTTGTGCTTCTGACAGTTGATACAGCAACCTAGTGCACAGTCATTCTTTTTCTATGCAGTTGATGTGATGCTCTCCTGTGAGCCAGAGGGTTTGAGCCCAGCTAGCCCTGGCTCTTGGCCCGTGCCAAGAGTGGCCACCCGCTATCCGACTCTGCTGCCGGTATGGGTGGCGGTAGAGCAGGGCTGTTTGGCACCCCAAGCAGCAAGGCTGCTCTTGAGGGAGCAGGTGGATGTGAAGCACGCCGAGGACACAAAGTAAAGGAAATTACAAGGGCCACTTGCCTGAGTTCCCAAGGCTTTTACTCCCAGGACGGGTCAGAGGCAAATGGCAGCAAATGAACGATTACAGTAACTTATATAAGGGGATACAACGGGAGGACACAAACTTTAACCAATAGAGAGGGACTTGGGGAGGAGTATAGGGTGGGGAATACATTCTCAGGGCCAATGAGAAACCTTGGGGGAGGAGAATAACTCAGCCGAACTAATAGGGTGTTGAGGGACGCATAAGTGACGTGGATGCTTCTGGGAATAAAGGCGGGGTTACACTGACTGATGTAGAAAGGACTAGGACAAAGGGCAAGTTTCTGGGGTAATAGACAGGGAAAGGGGAGGACATAACTCTGGAATGGAGCAAACTTGAACAGCAGCAGGGGGAACTGGAACAAACTAACTGAAACAAACCATAAAACCAGAAAAACACACTGCCACATGCAGTGGTGTGTGTTAACAAGTCTTTTACTTCGTTTCAAAATGCACTTTTCCTTGCAATTCTAGCAAGTAAGTTGCCTAAAGAAAATGAGAACTGAGAAGTACTCCAAGAGTACTTGCAGAATAAAATTAGACTTTGGGTGTGTGCCATGTTGGTTTTGGCTGGAGGGAAAAAAGTTTGAAGTTACAAGTTGGAAAATACAATCAATTTAGTTTTAGGCCAAAGATCAAATAAAAAGCTAAGATTTTAGCAGATGCTGTGAGGAGAACTAGTCTTTTATTATTGATTTATTTGACCTTGTGAATTTGAGTTGCCATATAGAAAATGAACAGGAATACTCAAGCATCTTACTCGCAAATCTGATTGGGTCTGTATGGTACCAAGGTTGCACTTTCTGCAATAAAGGAATTTCACTTGAGCACAAATATAAAGTTGATAAAGAATACACTGATCTGAGGGAATTTTCTTCCTAATTAGTCAAAAAATAGCATGAGGAAAAATCACCTTATAGCCGTCTAACAACTCCCCAGGAATCAAAAAGAAAAAGTCGTATCAGTTCCTTTAATGAATGACAGCTAAAATATCACCATGGAACAACAGGCATACACAACCTAGTGACAGTTCTTTTGTCCTGGTTCTTTTAGAATAGCAGGTATTATTAATGAAGTAATTTTCTATTCATAATAATGTCTCCAGCATTTCTGTACTTCTTAATTCAATTTCAGCAACTTGCCATGCAAATAAGTAACACCAAGTTTGGAACAGAAACCATGCCAAAAATATTTGCTTCTCTGTTAAGAGCACATGGCTAATGCCCTTAAATATGGCTTAGAGAATTAATTTCTAAATATACCTGATAGAGCAGGTGGCCCCACAATGTAAAATGTGAATTTTCAGGATCTTTCAACAACATAAAGAGTTCACAATGGATCTTGGAAGCCACAGCTAAAGGAAGGAAAACTAGGTAATGAGAATACAAGATTTCAATGAAAATTTATAAAAATAAGATTGAATAAGTACTTAGAAACTGATAAACAACTATCTATCAATTATTAGGGGAAATGAAATTCCTCTTGACATAAAATAGGAATTGTATATGTGCTTAGCAAGGTTACAGCTCTATTAAATAAATTCTGGTTTTGCCTAGAACTAAAGTTCAGTTAGTGTCAAACTTGTATTTGGTGACATAAAGACATTGGATCCTCAATTTTTTGAAGCACATTAACATTCAGTTAAATTCTCAGTTTAAAACAGTACGATGCTAACCAGTATAGCACGTACATAAGTTATTTAGAAAAAAAGTTTCATCTACCCCCTTTTAAAAAGGATGAACCCAAATACAAAATAATCAGATACACAACTTGAACATTGGAAAGTTCTGGTCCAGTTCTATGTTTAGTGCTGCACAACATGCACCAGCCCCATTTCATACTTTATAAAAAGAAATGGGCTGGGTAATGAAAGCAAAATGATTAAATCAGCAAGAGATCCCACTGGGGCTATATTCCGTGTTTTTCTACACTTTGCCACGTGGAGCTGTGTTCTGTGCTTGGGTTAATATACAGTGCTGGAACTGCATTCCAGAATTGATTGCTGAGATAACATTACTTCTGTGTCTATTACTTTTGTCAGAACAAATACAGATGTAGATTGATTTGAATTTATGACATGTATCACTATTTATTCCTCCTAACAGCAAAATAGATATTTGCAATGAATAAGAGATGGCATTCATTCCTTCTGTGCTTTTATGGGAGTAAAAGAAGTTTAAAATGTGTTGGCTAGTCCATAAAGTAAGGAGACAAAAAGCTGTCCTAATGAACACAAAAGGATCCCTGCAGTTTTTACCACCTCTTTTCAACCTCTACAACCAAAAACTGAAGAAATCTGGGAAATCCAGCAGAACTTAATGATCCCATTGTGCTTGCTTTGTGCTGTATCAGGCCGCTATAGAATAACTTTTCATAACATTTTAACACCTTCTAAATATGAAAAACCTGCATTTTCTAGCCAAGTATATAACATCTGAATCGTGGTTCTTTTAATAGTAATGTTATTGACAGTAGTTGCTTGTTAAGTTTCATGTGTAACCAGCCTGACTCACCAACTTATGCAGTATCAGAACTTGGTGTGGTGACCATAGGTCCACAACACATTATGAATGAAAGACTGAGTCTCTATGGAAGCTTTACATTATTTTAATTGATGTTTTTATCACCAACTAACATTCATTCTATTATGCTTTTGAAAATAAATAGTATTTACACATTGCAGTTCTGTAAATAATAAGGTCATCTTCCTTTATTATCTAACAACTTAATTGTCAGACCTGCAAAAATAGCACTGCTAAAGTTACATTTCTTGCTTGAAAGGTAGAATAATTTCACTTGTGCTACATCAGTCAAGACTGGAAACTTTTATATCTTTGTAATTAAAAAAAAAAAATTGTTCATTCTGATGTTCCAGAATCTGAATGAAATCTATCATTATGTATGTGAGAGATTTCTTCATTCTCCTTTGTTTTCCAAAGCTTGAATGCTTTCTCTGTGCCACCACTATCAGTTCTTGCCCTCTGGCAACAAGATCAAAAGGCAAGTGGAATAAAAGAGAATGGAACAAAAATAAAAAATACAAAAGAAATTTGAATTGGAAGAAGAGCAGAAGAAATTAAAGCAAGGGAAGGGAGATGACAGATGTAAAGCTGATATGTAACAAGGTTATGAATGTTTTCATGCAACTTTTATGGAGACAACCAAATGAATTTCAATTTACTTGAAATTCCGTGTGCATTTATTGATTCAGCAGTGTGAAAGTAGTCAAATGCTCATTATCTGCCAATAAAGATCACATTCACATGTGCAGGAAAATCACAGACTAGTTTTTCAAGGAAGAATGTACTAATCTAGCACTAACAAGGAGCCTCTCTAACCATCTGGCTGTCTTGGAATACAAATATTTGAGATGAATGGGCTCTGTGGAGAAAGAGACAGCATGGGAAGGATATTAGAAGTAGTTTGCTGATGTCAAGTGCTGCAGTGACTGTGTCACCGAGGACAACTGCAACTTCCCCAGAGGGAGCAGAGCAGGAGGGTTCAGGCAGGCACACGTCCAGCCCAGGGAGATGAACCCCTGCCCTGTGGACATGCAGATATGGTGGGTGTTCCAGGCTCACTGCAAGATCCAGTGCCTGCTTTGGGACACAGGGGTTTCTCAAAGCCTGCAACCAGGAAAGAGATCGTGGGTACCCGGTTTGTGATTGTAGGTGCCCGGTGTGTGATGCTTGGGAATGGGGCTGGGACCCAGCCTCATCCTCAATGAGCCGCAGCTGGGGAAAACAGCTGAAGAGCATAGACTGTAATGAAGAACACACAGGTGTAGTGCATTAACTATAAGGGGTAAAAAGGGTTGGGCTTGAGAAGGAGGGAGAGCAGGCCCTAGCAGAGGCTTGCAGCCATTGGAGGCTAATGATGGTCCTCTGTCTGAGCAGACAGCCTGAAGCCTTCTGACAAGGTACAATGTTACTTTAGATTATTATGTGTCATAACTGTCTTAAATATGGACTATGTTGTGGAGTGTGCTGCGACAAGAGCTGTCTAAAAGAGCTAAGAAATATTAAAGCAGTGCAGTAACTATTCCTGGTGGTGTCCCTGTGTATTCAGAGCTCTCCTGTTTTACCAGACTGTTTTCTTTGGCTGATAGAATCAGTGGGTTTTGTCCTGTACCGTGCTAGTGAGTGTACATAATTACATTAGTGTGAAAGGAGAGATGGTGCATAGCCCACAGGAGGCAGCACTCACTCCTTCAGCTGGTGGCTGGTCCAACATGCTGGAGTAAAACAGGGATCCTTTCTGGGGATTCAGCCTGAATGCAAAATCTGCACTGTGAGAGACCTGTATTTAAGCTTTTTGCAAATTTATTTTCTACATGGTTTTTCAAGGATCAGCCTAACCCTGTGCAGAGACATGAACTAGTAGTTTTTATTTTATGAATATCACGCAAGGAGTTTGGGAGACCTTATCAGCTGTGCTAATATCCTTATTTTCCACGTACTGCTGTTCAGTAGTTCAACATCAGATATCCAGCTCTGTTCTGCTGTTAAGACTGCTCAGAGATAAATCCTTTCTCTAGAGAGGTGGCTCAGGTAAACCCAGGAGCAAACTCCAGAAGGATGAATAGAATTATTGGTAACAGCAGAGGTAAAACAGCATGACTCAGTTGTTTTTCCAATTTTCACGTAGAATATAGCTTTGAGCTTTAGGTGGTCACTGTTGGCTTCATAACAGAAGTGGACATTGTAGTGCTTTCTACTGTTAATTCTGGATGATGCTTTGTGAACTTTTTTTTCTCACTGTACTTAAGAAGGGAAAAGGAATTAAATAATTAGGGTGTTTGAGGTCATAAAGGACATAGAGGAATCTGTGTGTTGAAACTTGAATAGCTTTCAGTTGCAATCCTACAAAATAGCCCTATTTCAAAACCAGATCCAGAACAATTGTGTTTGTAACAGTATTACACCAGTATTTGAATATAAGGTGTAAAGACGAGATGATGTACAAGTTTGCAAGAAATTTGATAACCCTGCTGGATAAATATCCTGCCTCAGAAAGGGGAATAAGGTTCTGGGGCTCATTTTAAACTGGTCTTGCACACAGGAACAAAAGAAGTGCAAGGTTTGAAATTTCATTGAGTGCACCTATAAAGTTAGTATTTAATAATGCAGAAAACAATTAATTTGTACTGATCTGACAATGTATATTTATTGAAAGTATGTGCTTTTAGATGTGTGTCCACAGGGACTTCCTCTGGCAAGTGCAATAGATTGTGAAGACAACACTATATTAAATTTTCTTTTTAAAATAATATATTGTGAGTTTCTTAGAGGAAAGGCTTTTTTTTTTACCTTCTGTTCCTGTCTCTTCAGTAGCATGCTATGGAAAAACATCATTACACAGTCCATGCCTTGCATCTGTTGTGAATTGACAGCTCTTAATTGTTTTCCTCACTTATTTGGACTCTTAGATTTAGCTTGTTGGGCTTTGGGTTTTTTTTTATTATATTGGTTTTGCATGGCCTTTTTTTTGGGAGTGCAGGGGCCACAGAGTGAGAAGCACAGTGCAGCAGGAGAGGGGCTCATCTCCCTGAGCAGTGAGAAAAACCAGATGTGATGGACTGACCATAACCCCCATTCCCTGTCTCTATGCACTGTCCCTGGGAAGGAGGGAGGGATTGGGGGTTGGGGGGGGAGGTGCTTTAAGGGCTTATTTTAATTCTTATTATCCTGCTCTGATTTTGTTGGTAATAAATTCACTTTATATCTCCAAGTTGGGCCTGCTTTTGCCCTTGATGGTAATTGATGAGTGTTTTCTCCCAGTCCTTATCTCAGCCCATGGACACTTCATTATATTTTGTCTCCTCTGTCCTGTTTCAGAGGAGGGTGAGCAAGAAGCTTTTTTTGTGGGCACATGGCATCCAGCCAGTGTTAAGCCATGACACTTAAATAGAAAGGGAAAAATTCCTTTGGCTGTGCTATCAGAACCCATCAATAACTTCATACATTGCAAGAACTTGTCATTCTCTCCTCCCTCTCCACCACTACCACTTTCTCTCCGTGTAAGGCTGTGATTCCCTCTGCATCTGTAGAAATTTGTAGTGTTTTGTGGGAAGTAAATCCAGTCACACAGGCAGGAGCAAATTCAACAGTTTCATTGACAGAGCCCCAGTAAGCCTGTACTACATTCTGCAGCAGCTGTTGCAGCATTACTGATTTCTACCCAAAATCCTGGGTCCTGAGCTGTATCTTCATTACCTTAAAACTGTGCCATGTGCACTGCTTGTAGTTATCTTGTGGTGAAAAATAAAATACACAGTAGCAACTACAGACAGATACTATCCTACTTCAGACCTGTCGTCTATCCACCTCTACAAGGATAGTGCAGTATTTCAGGGAAAAGCAGAAGTTTTGTCTGACTTTTTCCCTCTATCACCTTGAAAACAGGGAAGTGGTAACTGCAGTTAACCAAAGTTGCTGCCCCTTTCTCCATAGTGTCACCCGTGCTTGGATTGCACTGAGAAGAGGCTGCTGTAGCTTCCTCTGCCAGGGACAGTGGTTCAGGGTGCTCAGATTCTGATGTAACTTGCTGATTTTTAGAAAGGTAGAAGAGGGCTTGTTGCTCATTTTTGAATGTACTGTGTTTATAATGACACAGTGTTGCATAGATTTTTGGCAGCTCTGTCCCAATAAATAACACAGGTAAATATTTACAGAAATAGCAACAGGACTCACTGATATGAATCCCCAAGGGGACTC
Source organism: Irena cyanogastra (assembly GCA_013397155.1). Classification (NCBI taxonomy): domain Eukaryota; kingdom Metazoa; phylum Chordata; class Aves; order Passeriformes; family Irenidae; genus Irena; species Irena cyanogastra. The sequence goes on from VWZV01007367.1 coordinate 722,801, forward strand.
AACACCCCGTGATGTATATGACTGGTATAGCAGGTGGGATGCTTGGGATGTTTGGAAGTATTATAACCATCTCAAAACCTGGTTTTCTTGTTCTGATGGTTATTAGTTGTCTTCAGTAACAGGCCATTCTCACTGATGTCACATTTTACCAATGGCAGAGCAAATCGTGCCACTCCTCTGAACTGACACATTTCAAAAAATATCTAATGTTACTTCTGTGTTTATTTTCCCCATAGCTTGGCACATAACAGTCTTTTTACTGACAGATCCTTCCTTTTCCACTCAAGACTACTTTAGACAGTAATGAGAGAAGCAATTTTGAGATCTTGGTCTTTGCAACCTGAATTGTTGTTTTATTAGATGATATGGGAACTCAAACTGATGTGGCAAATGAAAGTTCATTCTTTTCTTTCTTTACACACTCCTTTTCACAGTGAATGTGTTATATTCACAGAAATAGGCCATATTAATTTTTTAGTGCATATGGCTTTAAAGTAAAACTGCATACGGTTTTGTCAAGATAGCTGTAGTTCTTGGGAGAGATGTGTAGCCCAAAGTTTCCTTTACATCTCTTAAAAGAGAGTGTTTTTCAAGACTTCTTGCTAACTCATAAAGGAGGTTTTTTGTTGGTTTTTTTTTCCCCCTCTAATCTGATTTTCCAGTTTAGGAAATTGATGTGCAGGACACACTAACTTGTCGCCGGTTTTATACGCCATGTCACATCTCTCCCCAGCTTCTGTGCTGCCTACAGTCACATCATTAAGTAGAGTTTGGGTCTTTGATGGCCAACACAGAGTAATTAACACCATATCTGAGGAAGGCAGCTTAATTTATTTGCTACTGGTTTTACTGAGACCTGTTTCTGTCACCTTAATACATTAATCTGTTACTCACTGGCTAATAAGAAGCTGAACCCAGTTTCATGAACTGATGAACTTTTGCAACTTCAGTTAAGGTAATTTACATCTGAGGCTCTTACTGTCTGAGAACAAATTAGTATTCAGGTTTTTAACATTGCTTTATGGATGTTCACTTTGGGAGAGATTGGTCTGGCTGCTCAACCCCAATCTAACCAATGTCCCAGTGTGAGCACGAGAAGCTCTTGCAGAGCTCTCCTGGAGGTGCTGTCTTCATTATGTCTCACCCTTCAAAGCAGTATCTGATTGCTAGGAGGGAAATGACAGAATCTGAAGTTACTTGGTGTGAACAGTGCAAGTGGCAGTAGAGATGCTTAAGCATCACAGAGCACAGCCAGTGAAAAATATGAAGTAACACCCATTACAATTTAAATATATTTTACGTAAGTCCGAGTATAGCATTTAGACTGCTCTTGAGAAGATAGATCGGTCTCAGGAGAGCTACAAAGAATATTTGGGTCACAGAAGAAACATGCTGAAATTCTAATTATGGAAGATCACATTATTCTCCTCTGGACACCATCTAGAAGTAAAACCTTTTCATTATTTGGCTGTCTCACTGGTATTCCTTCCCCATTGCGGTTTGGGGTAAACATTTTGGTGGTTCCTGATGGAATCAGGATCTCAGCTCTGCATTAGGTGGTGAAAACAAGTTCCAGTACAGAGACCTGTTAACAGGATAAAACCAGGAAGAGTTCACACTAGTGTTTTAACCAACTAATACAAGAGGCTAGAGACAGAGAGGTGGAGCTGGGTTTAATCAGCTTATGCCTCAGATAACTGACAGATGCTACATCTGGGACTGGGTTTCCTGCATGGTGTGTGTGCTCCATCACTGCAGTGGTCATGGGGACAGTTCACCCATTGCCACTTTATGCTCAGGACTGCTCTGAGGGCTGCTTCAGGAAGTGTATGACTGAGGTGTAGTTTCTTGTCTGGAAAAAAAAAACAACAAAAACACATGATAAGATGATAAGTATTGCCCTGAATTATTAATTAAAATTAATAGACTTTCTCAATGATCTTACTATGTGATACCAGTAAGATTACATAAAATCCTTTGTTTCCCATTTTCTAAAATAAAAAACTCAACACAGATTCTTCTCAATAGGAATGATTATTCTTCCCATCTGTGCTCTAGGCGACCATATGATCGGCCTATGGGACAGCCTGCATTGACAGAGAAAAGTAAAAGTTATGCAAGGCTCAAACCCAAAGCTGTACTTTGAGAAAAATGCTATAAGCATTGGCATGTTCTGGAAAGTTTCAGCAAATGTTGAAAAAAATCCAACAAGCACAAACCCCACAAAGGCACAAACATAAAAATCCGCTTGCCAACTGCAAAAATTTTGGCTCCTTTCCTCTCTCATTATTTGCCACCGCCTCATTAAGCACATGAATTGGATGACTCCAAGAGCACTTTTTCTGTAGGGCAGTCTAGCACAAATTTGCAACATGTTTCAAGAACTCCCAATGAACCTCTACCAGAAATAAATAATTCTATTGAATAATCAAGCAGAAAGTTAACAAGAAATAACTGTACATGTGACAGAAGAGTTGTTGCTTGTCAGAAGATCAAGTGCTTTTTTTGGTGCTGAAAATTAAAATAGTTACTTCCTATTTTGATCTTTACCTCTGTGGGAAGTCATGGTTATGAGAGGACTGTGGCTGAAGGGCATACTTTTGTAAATGTAGAGAATGCTGTGATACACTTAGGAATGAATAAAAAAAGGTTTTCAATGCTTAAATTCCTTTCAGATTCTCTGTCATCCGCTTACAAATATATATCCCAGCTTGGTCAGTTTTGAGTTCTCCCCTTCTTCTTTCTCTTGCTGTGCTTATTGCTCCATCTAACTCCCAGCTAGAGGCACTTTCTGTCTGACTCAAGGCCCCTCCTTACTCTCTTCTGCACTGTCTGCAAAGCACTTGTGTATTTGTCCTGTACTACAGAGGTGCTGACAGTACAGGCACAGTAAAGAAAAGAGCTGCAAAATCATACCAGATGTAAATGGTACAAGAAATGAAGACAAGGTGTAATGACTTATTTGAGTTATGTTCCACAGAAAGAGTGAACGTTATTAAATAAATATATTTTTCCAGTTATTCTCAGTTTATACCTTTCCTTTACTCCATAGGGAAGTGATGTATTGAGCCTTGCTTTAAAGGTAAAAGAGGAACTGAAGGCATTGAACTGCCTGTGTTCAATTTAGTATTTCCAAATGCAGATGTACTGAATCAAGCAGCTGCTGTCTAGAGAGCCATGATGTTTTATGCTACCTTTTGAGCCTCTATCTTACACAGAAAGAATAGTTCTTTTCTAAAATAATAACTGAGCAACTGCTGCAGTGCGTAGTATGAATAAATATTCATGCATTTAACAATGTAAGAAATTGTGTTCTTGTCTTATACAACTGTGTTACTGTTATAAACTTTACAGAGAATAGAGATAGAATGATAGAGTTAATAATGTGCTTGAAGGTGAAAAGGTAAAATAACATATTCAATGAAAAGGAAGGGCAAAGCTAATACTCCAGAAATATCAAAGATATTGTTTTTAATAAGGAATCCATTTTTAAAATAGCAGCAACATAAAGACCAGATCACAAATAATAGGTCTATACTTGTCTGTCTTCAGGTTTGTTAATTTTCTTGAATACATATATTTAGGCTGTATTTATGGTTTGGGGTTTTTTGTGGGTTTTTTTTTGGTTTGGTTTTCTTTTTTTTTATATCAAGGCATCTCTCCTGTCTTAATATAAACTTAACTGCTCTGTTAGAGAGCAGTTAATCTGAGCAGTCAATCTGAAGAGAGTCAGTCAGTACTATGGACAGATTCCATTGTGAGCCATTTGAAACAGAGAAAGATCCTAAACCCAAGAAGAGATAAAGTTGTGACTCTTCCTAGAGACATTTTAGTATTCCAGAGTGGAGGATGACAGTGTTTTAGCTGTTTAACTGAAATGGGTTTAGTTGTAGCTTGTTACGTGAGGTCATTGGTTGGAGACAGACAAACAACACGGGGTCACCCAGGGTCAGCAACAAACAGAGTGTTTTATTTCAGAACATTCTTTTATAGGGGATTTGGATTTCCTGGGTTTGGATAGCCGATTGCTTGGGATCTCTGCATTGCCCAACTCTCTGGCCAGTGATGTGTCTGCATTCTGAATTGAATGGGGATGGCTGAGGTCTGTGTTTGTGTTTGAATCCAACCTATCCTCGCCTTGACTGGGGACTTGCTTTACTTCTAGGCTTGTCGAGTGTCTGATATGGCCAAATTTATCTTTGCAGTTACAGGCCAGCTCTGCTGTGACAATAGCTGAAATAGCTGGATTAACCTGGTACCAGTCACAGTGTTCAGAACCAACTGCAATTCCAGGGTAAAACTTCATTTCAACACAGGGTTCCTGTTGTGAGATGTAATCATCTTTTTTATTATACTTTGAGACTTAATTTTAAATATTGTTTTTTGTTGTTTGGCCATTCTTATCTGTTACCTGCAGTTTAGAGAAACTGAGACAGAAGAGAACAATCTAAATAGCCCTGGTAGCAGATGAAATTACAACCTACTGAAAAGGTCAAAGCAGTGCTGCTCACAATGGTAAACTACAGAATAAATGAGGCATTCCATTTCAAATACATAATTTCTCTGTCAGAAATTGCAAAAGAGCACAGCAAATTGTTGCGGTGTGTATTTTCAGCAATACTTCTATTATGTTTGTTTATAGCAGTTAGTTTAGTACCCCCCATTTTAATGGGTTGTCCCTTTTTCCCTATGTTTTTAGTCTTCCCCTAAATGTCAATCTGTTTCCAGACCCGCCCCTTTTTCCAGAAGCTTCGATGTCATTTATGCACCCTTAGCACCCTATTGGCTTACCCAAGTTACGCTCTGCCCCTGTAATCCCTCATTGGTTTATGTATTGTACCCTCTCATTGTACCCGCCCTTGTTTATAAGCTTTTGCCTTGTGCCTTGAGCCGCCTTCTGTCTATGACTCCTTCAGGGGAATAAAGTACACTGGAACTCATACAGGAGGTCTCTCCCTGCTTCCTTGCTTCTGACCCTTGGCGCAGTCCCCGTTCCCCCCACGCAGCCCGCTGCCCTGTGCCATGGAGCGGGCGCGCTCCACAGCCGCACTCTGGGATCATCCAGCTTCTGGGGAGCGGCCCACACTCGCTGCGGTGCCAGCTGAGAGCGAGCCCGGGACAGCGCGGTGCGGCAGCAAATGACAAGAAATAAATCCGTAACTGTTGGAATGAAGTTGGCAAGAACTTAGACTTAACATATTCCAGATAAAAAAATAGCCATTTGTACATTATTCTCAACCGCTGCACTTGAATTCCAGGGAGAGCTGGTTCCCCACCTCTTCAGTGTGACAGCCTTTCTCCCATTTTGCAGTGAATACTGGGGTAAATGCAGAATATGTGTGCAGCAAGGGTGCTTCAAAAAGGGTGAATTGTTCCAGAAACATAGGTACCATTCATGGTGGAACTTGATCAGTTGGGCAAACTGTGAACTGTTTGTTGCGGCAAAGAAAAGAGGACAACCTGATCTCTGCTGCCAGGGCTGATGGATGCAAGCAGATCCCACAGACCAGGCTGTGATGCTGACTGATCCTATCATTTCACTCAGCTTTCTGTCCCACGTGACATTTGGTGTTGGTGATATTTTCCTTTGCGGCTCATATTTCCCTGGTTGGTGGAAACATAGGAGGTGTAAAATGTCATTTGCTTTTGGGGATACTTAGCTGCTACAAGAGGAAGCAATCAGGTCAGGGAAATAGCACGAGCCAAGTTGTTACAGGGAGAGAGACAAGAAGCAATGCTGAGTAGTTCTGTCACAATCCATCATGCTTTTACAGTATGCAGAATTTCCTGAGACCATGAACTGAAAGATGTTGGCCAGTTGGGATTACTGACTCTTAAAATATGTAGCGAGAACTCTGTGCAAGGCAAACTCTCCCTCTGGTGCTGTGGAAGGCAGGAGGACAGAGTGCCTCAAGCAGGAGTAATTGGCAATCCCTGGTGCTTAAAATGAAGTGGTGCCTTTGAAGCCAAGCACACTGAAGAATATCTTTGCATTTAATTCCTCTCATCAGTCTCAACTGCAGTTGTCAAAATTTTGCTGTCAGTGGGAATATGATTTTCAGTTTACTTAATATGATGGAAAGAAGGCAATGGTAGGTTGTTTTTTGTCATCCTTGTTGTTTGCTAATTCCTTACTTGGGAAGCAATTCCTTCCATGAGGCACAGGGTTGTGCAAAGGGAGTTGCTTGTGCTGGTGCATGATGCAGAAATGCTGGACATGTCCAGCACTCAAATAACTGATTTTTAAAGCAGGCACCTGGAGGTGGATAGGTGATGGCAGCTGCTAGGCCACAATATCTTCCTCAGGGAAACACTTCCAGGTTGTTTCTTTTCCCAATAAAAACTTCCTCTTCATCTGTTCTGCATTAAAACTTTAAGACTGCTGGAAAGCCAGACCCTTTCTGCTAAGGGATTTCTAGTTTAATCCCTGTCTTTATACAATGCATGTGCATTTATTAACTTGTGAGATAACTTTTATATCCAAGTGACTTGTGCCTGAGTTTGCTTTGTGATTTACTGTTTGATTTTGGCTTCCAAATAGTATTTCTTGGAGTTACAGCTGAATGGCATAACTTCCAAAGATGCACTCTGCATAGCAATCCACATTGGTTTTGTGACACGATGCCAGATTCTTCCCCAGCTAGCTCTCAGCACCGGGCCAGGAGTGGGCTGTGCTCAGAAAGCAGCACAGTCCCAGATACAGCTGAAGGGCTTATCTCTACAGCACAAGTTGTTAATTGCTGAGAGAAGGAGTAAGGACAAGGGAGAGGTCTGTAGTCTAAAAGGATTTTTTCTATGGAAGCATCAGGGGCTAAAGACACCGAACAAAGGCGTGTCGGGGCTTTTAAACGGGGGTGGTTCAAGGAGAGGGGATAAACTAGCAGCTAATCAGAGATATCCTGGGGAGGGGTAAAAGGCAGGGTTCACAAAAGCATCTTCCAATGAGGGAAGTAAGGGGGAAATTGGGTCACATGGACTAATGGGGATTTCCAAAGGGCAATTCCAAGCAGGGGGTTGGCACTAGGTAGGATTGACAGGGAACTCAGGGTAGACTGACAGTGGAGTGGGAGGGTATAATTTGGACTAAACCATTAACTCGGGCAATAACAGAACATACTACTAGGAGGAAAAACACACTGCAACAGTTTTGTTTTGCTTTTCAGTGTTAAAAGAGGTTTACAGAGATGTAATTTTAGATGAAGGTGACTTCATCTTGCATTGCTTTTGCTTCTGAGCAGAGTCTCCTTGTCCATTCTGCAATTACTCAACCACAGAGGATGAACCGACCCCATATTTTTGTATTAAACTGAGCACAAAAGGGTCACAATCCAGATAAAGTTGTCCAATACATCTCATATTTCATTCAGTTTGGCTTCTTGCTAAAAGTAATCACAATATGTACACAACACTGCTAAATTTCAGGGGCTTCTTTTACTTAAAAATAACTTCAGTTTATCACTTTAAAAAAATTAATAATATTTCTCCAATCAATATTTGGAGGTTAAGGATGCTTGTTAGTCTTTAAGTAACTTTTCCTATTTCAGAGCAGGACACTACATAATGCTGTTGCAGGCTATTTTGAAGAAGTGGAAAATTATAAGGAGCTGTGGTTTCAGGGCCCTTGAAAATAGGGGAATTCTCATGACTTAATTCCTAGAAAAGGAATATGCAATAAAGTCCATGGAGTTTTTTATTACTGCCTCTAAAGAGAAGAAACTTAAAAGACAGACAATTTGATGCTGCTTCTTGAGAAAGAAGATATTGATCCTGGAGATATTTCCATTATCTCTTCATTGTCATCAAAAATTACTAGGTCTGCATGGCCACTATCAGATCCAACTTGCTATACAATAAATATCCCCCTTGGAACAGTTGAATTTACTGCAGCAGGAAGTGTGGAGAGTGACCTGGAGAGCATGTCTTGGGCTGCCCCTCTGCCTGTGGTCAGCTGCACTCAGTACATCCCTGACTGACTCTTGTCTCACTTCCTACAAAAACCCATAGCAAAGGAGATGTAGCAATCAAGTCCAGTGGCTCAGCTGGAAGGTTTTTCTGGTATCTGACCTAAAGGCTCTTTCCTCCATAAACCCATTCCATGTTGTCCCTTCCCCTGTGGGTAGGAATGAACAATTTCTTACCTGTTCTTCCAGTAGCTTTCAATAAGGTGGAAACTGTTACCTGCCCTGTCAAAATTCTTTTCTCAACCCTGAAAAAACCTCAGATTTGTGATATGGACTAAAGAAGTGTTGCTAGTTCCTTAGAAATATCTTTTAAAAGTAAAGTACAGAGTAATTAATCTACTGAAAGCAGGCAGATCTGGAAAGATGAAGTAATTTATAGGAGAAAATGAAACTTGAATTGGAAAATAGTGCAGTAACACTAAGCAAGCGCTTAAGCTAAGACATAATTATATACAAACTTTCCAAGAGTATGTTGAGGCTGGAAATCATAGCATGGGTTTTAGTCATCACACACATGAGGTTCTAGAGCAGCCTTTTAGTATGGAGAAAAAAAGCCCAACTAATTTTTAGGAGGAGCTAGATCAGCTTAAGATCAGCTTAAGGTCAGTTTTACAATGTAATTATTTGTGAGAGTAGAGAAAACTTAATAGTCCGGGCAGGCCCTTCCAAAACTTCTGTTTCAGCTGAAGTACCTTGTTCAAAAGTCTCCTTAGCCAGCATGTCTCTTGGAAAAATGGAGTATCTTATCCTGGGATCCAAAATATCAACTGAAAAATTTAACAGCGAATAATTCTGTTCTTACTTCTCACTTGGTCTAAACTTTCACTGACATCAGAGCGAGTTGTGCTGAGTGAGAGTATCTGTATGTGTTTGTACATTATAAGTTCATGCTCTGCTATGACTGGATTTCACTGTACACAAAAATAAATTAGAAATTGGTTTTGGGGAGATTAAAAGAATGTCGGATGCAAGTGCTTTATTAATGCAAGCAGCAGTCACATCCTTTAAGTGTGTTGTGCTGGGAAATTTTCTACAATGATATGGGTTTCCTATTTATTGGGAGGCCAAAATTTTCAATAGCAGTGTTGGTGGTGACCCATAAGGCTAATAAGAAAGGCTTTAGCAATAAGCATTCTCCTAAATGCATGAGCATTGTTTGTATTTTAGAGGCTATGCTTATCAAGGCATTATTACTTTTATTCTAATTTGTTTAGGCTTGGGTTTTCATTTTTGGAAGTTTTTTAAAAATTTTGTTGTTGTTAAGAAAAAGAAAATTTAAATAGCTGCTGTCTTGTGCATTGTACTTTAAATTTCTTATTTCAACCAAGGATTGAAATCAAAATGAATCTTTCTAGATTTATATCATGCCAAGATACTAAAGGATCATTTGAAAGTAGGTCTACTCTGAAAGCTAGAAAACTTTCCCCACATAATTTGGACAGAAATTTTATTAAAATTCAAAACTATCCTGAGAAAAGTTAGTCTGCTTTTGTGAAGATTTAGGTTATTTCGATTACTTTCCCTAAGCATTCATCTGTATGCACAACAGAAGTTCTTCTAGTCACCTAAGGGACTTATATTTCAAAATTTATCCCAGTATGTCACCATGAAGAAGCATATGATGAACTTTTAAAATACTTCATATTTCAATAAATGTAATACTAAACAGAGATCATTTATACATTATGTATGGTAATGCCTCAGGAATATCATTCTGGAAGAAAGTCAGAAAGGAGTGCAGGAGAATACTAAAAAATCTTTCCAGATTAAATTCAACTTCATCACTTGTGGGAGACACCTCCTACTGAGGTGAGCAATCTCATCACATCATCACATTTCTATTTCTGCCATTTCTTAAGTGCTTGTTTGGTTGGATTAAGCCATCTTCTCCTGTTCTATATTTATGTGTTAAACCTTTGGTCATATTTTTTGAGAGAAAGCTACAGATGAGTCAGGGCAGGGGGGAGCAGTTGATATGTGAGATCTGAGACTATTTTCTCTCTGTCTGTAGTCCTATGAGTAGGACATGGGGAGCTGTCACACACTTCACTTGAACTTAACTTTCTGCAGACTTCTGAAAGTTTCCCTCTTTTCCTTTAGCTCACTCCTACCTTCAGAACTTGTCAATTCAGACATTTTTGAAAGGAAAAAAGTCACAAAGGTGAATTGTTTGAATATTGTTAAGATTGCTACTTATCAATCTTACCATCTGGTAAACTTTCATCTCTCCTACAGAACACAAGCACAATAAATGCAAGGAAAGGAAAGAACATCTATTGTTTCTTGCCTATATAAACCAATGTTAACCATATCTCCCTGTCCTCAGATGCTCAAATAGTCAGGCTTTGTGTCCATCTGTAACAGCAAAACAATTAAATTATATCGGGACACATAAAGAAAAGGGGATGGTCGAGAACCTTTACAAATCCATACTGATAGCATGGGGTTAAAAATGTTTCTAAGATCATGGGAATAGATGCAGGGGGGGTGAAAGGAAAGGTTGAGGCTGGGTAGGCCTGGGAAAGGAAACCAGAACTATGTAGGCCCTGGGAACGAAGGTTGAGCTTTGTCTTACTAGATTATGTGAAAATACACCTGCGTAAGCATCATATGATAAATGTAATGATTGTTTGGTAATTTAATTATTGTTTAATCATAATAAGAATCATGAGAAACTACATAATTGCAATAAGAATCATGAGAAGCAATGTTTGGGGGGGCTTGATGATAATTATAAGATTCATGCTTGGGTAAAGTCAATGTATATAATAGAACAATATGAGTTCAATGATTAACATATATAACAAAAGGGTATAAAAATGTGTCCATCTCAAATCCATGTCGGAGTCAGATTTGGGTCTGTACCCCTGATTCCCAGAGCTCTTCAATAAAAGCACCTGCATATAATCATTCTGTGATTATGTGTTTCTGACGCTAACAATACTAGGAAAAGTGAACAAGACAGGTTTTTATTAATTCATATACTTGTGGATTTTTATTTAAAGGTGATCACGACATGTTATTCATCCATACACTGCCACTTCTATCTTTTTAGCAACTAATTTCTGTCTACATTTTAAGCCTACTTAAAGGAGTAGCAGTAACATCAATTAAAAAGCAGCAGTGATACGAAATTCCCATTTATTGAAACTTAGTGCTAAATCTTACTTTTGTTATTAACATTTGGTATTCTTAAATTTACCTCACTTCAAGTTCAGATGTATGGGTTCATTCTAGAAATAGCCTAATGGATAGGAATTGTGATCAACAATTATTGATTTTCTCTCATTTAATAAAAAAGAAACCAGGCTTATTTAAATGATCCCATTAAAGGAAGTCTCAGTGTGAGTCATTCTACTCTCTTCACTCAGCCCTGCCAGCTCTTCACTACAGAGAGGCTCAGTTTCCTCAGAACTCTTCCAGCCAGCACCTCTTCTGCTGAGAAAAAGAGGAGAGTCCAGGCAGCTGAAAAGCTGAGGGAGTTTAGATTGCAGCATCCAAGGAAGATGGAGAGCTGAGAGTTCAGCTTCATCAACTAAAGAAAAGGAATAAACTCTTCCTATACGTTTTGCAGTCAAGGTAGAACCTCTGCTTTCTACCTTTCCCCATACATTGCTAACTCTGGATCAACTTTTGCTCAATATTCCTATTTCTTGCTGTTTATGAAGTCATGTCAGTCAGTCTATAAAGAATAGTGAATTCATATTGCTCATTTGTTTCACTCCTTTTACCTATCTAAATTTGAGAGACCCACCCCCAGATTATTTTCATGTTATTTTTCATTTCTAATAGTACTGAAAAGATATTTCCTCAGTGCTGGTTTAGGTGAGACAAATCTGCCAGGCCTGCCATGATTTCAGGTGAATTTTATGCAGTCGGTGTATTTCTGTTTGCAGAGGCCATCCCAAGCTAGAGGTATTGCATTACCTACAGAGAATTACAGGACACAGTTTCATAATGAAGGTACAGACTGTTCCACAGTAATACGCTGTTACACAGTAATGCCCCTCCCCTTTAAAACAGGGTAAAGCTTCATCTTCTAGCCATGGAATCATAGCAGGGGTGTGTTGGTTTTGCATTGAAGCCACCATGGAAGTGATTTTTTTTTTTGGAGAGGAGCAGCTGCGATCTTCCTCTATGCCTGATAAAACCAATCAGTGATTCATTTTGAATATTGACACTTTGTTAAACCACTAGAAAGCTGAAACGCCTCTGTGAACACACATGTTAAAAACTGTTATATATAATTGAATAATTTGTGCCCATAAAGGTGTATATATGTGTGTATAAATGTATTAGACTAAAATGTTTGCAAGACATGCTTCTTACTAGCCACATTCCAAGTCCAGGAAGGCGCTTACAACACCCACCAACAGTCCTGGAGGAGACATTAACAATTCTAAAGGTGTGGCCGAGCCAAAGATGGGCTCTTCTCGATGAATACTCCCAGCCATCAGCACCTGATAAGATATCTGATCTAGATAACCAAGATCAGCGAAGAATTTTCAGTCCATCTGGGTCCCAGATGGACATATTAATAATTCATCACATTCCAGGAACAGCATTGTCCAAGCCGATGCAGAGACAGAAAATGAATATGCAGAGACAGGAGAGAATTAAATGCATTGGCCTCGGGCAAAATAAACTGTATATAAGCCAAGCAGACTAGAACACCGTAGTGAACAGAGAGAATCCGATGCCATAGAAGTCAGATCACTGTTCACTCAGTGCCGATGCCTGGGCTCAGCACTGCTCCTTAGATTGTGGCTTTTTAGTAATAGACTAAATTTATAGTCAAATACAATTTATTTTTTTAATTAACGAATTGGCTCGTGGCATTTATAACAAAACGAAGAAACCCCAGGGAAAGTTCTCTTTTCCTTCCAGCCTTGAACAGGTAGCAAGGCCAGCCCAGCCCCCATCTCGGTGCGGCCGGGCCGGGCTGGGCTGGGCAGCCTCTGCCGCAAGGCCGGGCCCCTTCCTGGGGAGCCCAACAGGCCCTGAGACCCCAGCAGCTGCCAAGCCGGGAGAGGGGAAACCATCAGCTGCTGATTCCTCGCCTGGCTGCTGAGACCCTGGCCCTCCCCCCAGCGTGGTTGCCAAAAAACCCTGGAGGTGGCCCACACAGAAAACAGCCCCACGGCCGATCCTGACACAGCCCCAGCACAGCTGCTGAAGAAACCTCCATCGTAAAACAGCTCCAGCTGGCAGGGATCACCTCACTGTCTGCAGGTCCCAGACGAGACATACAGACATCAATCCTCTCTCCAGTGAGAGAAAAGGACAGAGTAAAGACACATAGGGGACAACATGGAGACATCCAAGTCAGTAAGAAGGAGTCAAATCCCAGATGAGAAATGAGGAAATGCCTTAATTTTAGGCTGAAAATTCTTTTGTAAGCCATGGTGATGGACTATGACACGCTGAAATAGCCCTGTAACTCATTGAAAATATGGGTGGATGGATTGTTCAAACTGTAGATGTGAGCAAAAGCATCTGTGCTGAAGCAAGCAAATGAAATAGCTGTAATTCAATGAGAAGCTTGAACAGAGAGAAAGAAGAATGATGAAGACCCTTTGCCCCCAAATTTACTTCAATATGTTTTGAATAAAATACTTTACTGTAAGAAAAGTCTTCATTTTTTTTCCAGTTTGTTTTGCAGAAATATTCTCTTTAATATTCAGTGAAAAGTCAATTGTTTCAGTAGGGATTTTCATAGTCCTTGTTTTCAAAAGATTGCATTGTGCTCTCAAAATTACTTGAATGTCACTGTTGTGGCTCAATTACTGCATAGGAAGTTGTGCAGAAAAAAACTGAAGTATTCATAAACCAGAGCACAATCAAATTTATGTGACTAATACAGCAATTTTTTTTTTAACTTTCTTCTAATATTTTTAATCCTGGATGGTAACTTTTTAATGTAAGCAATATCACCTAGTGTAATGTTTTCACAAGGTTGAATTTGCACCCAGTTTAAAAAGAATCAATTTTTGTTAATAGAAGCTATTGTTTATTTGTCCTTCAGTCAGCTAAACAACCAGCATGGAGCTGGATAAAACCTTAAAGAAATAGAAGGAAATTAACACAACAGTATGAAAAAATAGACAGAAAAATTTAGAAAAACTCTTATTAGTAATGCAAGGCTTACAGAATTTGGGGTTTTCTTTGATTCACTGCTGAAGCTCTGAAGCAGCAGTTAAATGGGACAGCAGTCATGACGCTGTTGTGCTGAAACTGGATTTGAGAGTAGTGTCCCTTCCATAGTCCTTCCAGAGTGGGAGGTGTCAGCTGTTACTGATTATTTCTGTTTCCAGTCACTGGGACAAGTCACCTCCCAGTTTAACTTCAGTAGTTTATTCCCTGCTCATCATTTCCTACTGCTGCTCTGTAGTTAAGGCCTAGAATGTTCTTAAGCAGAGCTGATCTGGATTTTGCCAAAAATATTGTACTATTGTCAGAGAGTCACTTTGTCTGATGTCTTTTAGCAGTCCAGCACTACAATTTCATCAAATTTTTTGTTTCTGTATTGATTTTAAAATATTTTAGGATGTTCTCAAAATCAAAATAGTCAATGTGTTGGAGGATAGCATTTATAAGGTCATTGTTTCAACGTGTCTGGAGCAATGAAATTGTCTGGAACAAACTGTTTGTCAAGGGCATAAATTAAATCAGCTGCAAAACTACTCTCCACTCTGGAGTTCTCTGCCTCCAGCCATCACTTGGGCATTTTGCCTCAGTTTTAGCTTTTTGAACTCTGCAGCTCCAATCACTTATGCATTTGTACCTCAACCTGTTCTACAGTGCTTACTGGGTGCTAAATATTTTTGAATTGTCTATTCCTATTTAATTTTAAAAAATAAGGTTAGAAGATGTGCTGTAGATTTGTTTCTTCTCTCAGTATTATTTACTATTTGCACTATGGCTGGTGTTTGAAATTTATACAATTAGTCAGTAGGTTAAGCTGTAGCATCTCATTAGCTGCTCTGTGTTAATTGCAGGTGTAGGTACTACTCCTCTGCTGCCCTTAGTGATTGTCAAATTAGTGCTGGGCAACAAATGAGTCTTCCTGGGTGGTATAAATTTGCTTACATTCTTCATAGGTTCTAGGAAACCAAATAAACATCAATGTGTCCCATTTTTCCTCACCATTATCTCTCTCTACTTATGTAATGTCTACATAAGTACACAGTATCTGATTAAAAAATTCCTTCATTTGGTAAAAATTTTTGTGCATCCAAGAATTTAGGGCTGGCTTTTTTTCTTTGCCTCAGTTAATGGCATTGTGGTGCATTTGTACTCTGTATGCTAACTCAGTGTTGTAGTTAATTTTAATTTTGAAAAGAACATTCTTTACTGAAATACCTACATTTTCACCACAGTAGCTCAAATGAAAGGCATTTCAAGCTGTCCTAGGGAGAGAAAATGGGAAATGAAAAAAAGCTATAGACTTAGGCATTATCTTTAGTTCACAGACAAGGAATTCTTTAGTGTTGAGTTGTGGTCATAAATGGGATGTGAAAGATGTCTCATGAATAAAAGATACATAAATATTCAGTTGAATTTGGAATTTTGGATTTAAAATACTGATACATGTTTTGTATTTTCTTTAGAGCTGACTATTTTACAGTGATTATAATACAGCTCTGTTATCGCATTAGATGTAAAGTCCAGTAGCAAACGTGGAATGAAAGAAAAAGTAATCTTTAAACAAAGTTTAAAGTTCAGACAGTAGATGATAATTTTTTAAACTTAACTCTGTTATACAAGAAATAGTAGGTTTTCTTCTAAATTGTTAACAAAGAAATCTAAACTGCAGTAAACAGGATGGAAGGTTTTGCCAGCAGGTTAGCAACTCTGCTGTAATTAACCAAAATGTTGCCACGTTTGGAGGTGCATTTTCCCAGAACAGAGCACTGTGGTGTACTTTCATGCAGTACAGTGCCATGGAGCACTGTGCAGTGGGTTCTGGCAGAACCTTGCCTGCATGGTGCTGCAGCTAAAGCTGAAACTGCCTGGTGGAGTTCTGCTGTTTCTGTGATTTCATTACAGCTATGTAGGGTACCTCCTTCCTGTGCTCAAGGGAATATTGCAGGTGTGTTCTGGAGCAGAGAGCTTTTTCCAAACAGCTCAGGTGGTCTGACAGCACAGCAAAGCTCCTGGTGGATTTTCAAAAGAGCTGAACTTATTTATGTAAGAAGTAAGGTTTTTCTATAAAACCTTTAATTATGGCTTAAGTGAAAAAAACCTCTACCCAACATAGCAGCAATAGGCACTTGTGTGCTGTGAGAGCTGTCTCATATGGGATAAATAAGTGAACTAGATAATTTCCACAGTATCACACATGACTAAAAATACGACGTTTCTTAAATGGAGCTGCTTTTAAGTCCTTGTGATACAAGTACACAAAATTAAGTGATTTGAGATAGTCTGAATTAAGTGGGTGAAAAAAGTGGAGAAGGTTCATATGAGACGTGCTGTGGTGACTGAGGAGAATGGCCATGGCCTCCAGGCCATGCAAATTTCTGTGGTCACTCAAGGCAGAGAGTGGTAGATGATGGAACTGCCCAAGCAGAGAAATGTGCCTTTTAGATGTGAACCTGAAAGAAATATGCAATATGTATTTTTAATGATACTAGACATGCAAAGATTTTAAAAAGCCAAATAAGCCAACTTCTGGGTACAAGAAATTTTTAGACAAGAGGAAATTACATTATTGGATTTGTCTATCAATCTTCTTTACTTCTACCTTTGTGTTTGAGTCACAGAAAAGATTTTTGTTCATCTCTTCACACTTCTGCTTGTTCTTAGTGGCCAACAGGTCACCAAAACAGCCTTTGTGCAAACCCAAGGCAGAAGCTGAACAGTACTATACATTCTGTTCAGGATCTGCAGTAGGGTGTTCCCCCCTGAAATCTCTTTTCAGAACCATCAGATTTGAGTCCTTGCCATGGAGCTTCAGACAGTGTGTGTTATTGCCAAAGACAATTCCAAAAATAAAATTAGACATATGGTACTCAATAATAATGAATGAGCATCCAGGATTTCAATTTGGTTTTGGTAAGTGCTCAGGAATCTGGGTGTTTATCTAAAATAGAATTAAGCAGATGAAAAATGGGTTGGAAATATTCCCCAGATTAACTGTATCAGAGACTTTTAATCTTTCCTAAGCTTGCTAGGAAGAGTCATCTTTTATTCTGCAGTCTTAAATAATTATCAGATAGCCTGTGTTTTGGTCTTCACTTCCTTCTATTGAACTTCAAGCAAGTTACTGTTTTATTCTCTGCTCATCTATTTTTAAATAGGTAATATGTCCTTTGGTTCATAGGATCATTATTAAAGATAAGCCTCCTAAAATTTCTGAGCAGCAAAATACTATGGTGATGCAGAAGAGCTGGACATTTATCTCAGATTTCATCTGAGTTCCTGTGAGAATGTTAGTTTTAGTATTACCTTTGGGATTAAAATTCTAACTCTTCAAAGATTTTGATGTTGGGTAGAGAAGGGAAAGAAATTGATAGAAAAACCTCCTTCCTGAGCTTTTGCAAAGTCAAGACTGTGCCACTGACACAGATAATAACAATATTACAATGGATCATTTATACGGCGAGGGGAAATGGGCTCAGGTGCAGAAACAGGCCGGGAAAATACCTTGGCCCATTCTCAACCACATCAAGGGAGCTGCCGAGAGGGCATTTATAATTATGCCCACAAAAGATCCTAAACAAAGTTATACAGCAATCAGTCTCCTTCGGAGCCCTTTATAGATTTTGTGGAGAGACTCCGTGTGGAGATGGAGCGCCAAATCGAGAGTCGGCCGTTACAGCGTGAAGTGTTACAGCGTGAAGTGTTACAGCGTGAAGTGTTACAGTGTGAAGTGTTGCTAGAGCTAGCCCAGGCCAATGCAAACGAGACCCGCAAGAGGGTGATCCTGGGCCTGCCCTTCAAACCGCTGCTGACTCTCAATCTAACCATAGAGATGTGCACCAAACAAGCCATCGTGGACACAGTCTCAAAGGAGAAGACCAGGGCTCAAGAAGGGGACTGAGAGAATCATAGCTCCAGCAACGATTCTACCTTCACCTCATCCACTGTCAGCCAGATGATTGAAATGTTTTCTTTGTGGGTGGGAGGGACACATGGCATGGTTTTGTCCACAAAAGAGGGAACTGCGGTACCTCAAAGGATCTAAAACACTTGCAAGGAGGAGTGAGGGGGAACATAATCAATCAAAAAACTAGGGGGGAGCACGGCCTCACCCTGCCTGAGGACAAAAATGGGGTAAAACCAGGTCAATGGGACCCGGGCAAGGTGTGGAGACAACAAAAATCTATAGAGCTGGTGACGCTCAAAAACATATCTTTTGCAGAGAGAAACTGGCAGGTCATTCCAGTAGTGCCTAAAGACGCTGATACCAGACGTGACTTTTATACCAGATGTGACTTCTGGTGCATTGTCATCGGGGACACCAAGCACACACCCCTAGAGATTGAGATCTCTCCGGAGGTAATACCAGATGATCCGGAGGGACTGATTCTCCTGGCATGCTGTATCCACCTGCCCTTCTTCCTACTGAAGGGCCACACCATCACCCAGGCCATTACATTGCCCAGACAGCTGCCCACAGATGATTTAGCAATCTCCATCTGCTGGGCAGAGATGGTAGGAGACAATAAGATATTAATATGGCGCGGGCTTCGGAAGGGCGGGGATTACATCAACCTACAAGGACTTATGGACACAGGAACAAATGTGAGGGTCATCCCCTCACACAAGTGGCCATCACAATGGGAGCTACAACCCTTGGCTGGTAAGGTTTCGGGTATAGAGGGCACCCAATTGGCTAAACAATCTAGGAGTGTCATACAAATTGAGGGGCTGGATGGGCAGTTGGCAAATCCACACCCAATCATTTTGGATTCATCATTTACCTCATGGGGAAGAGACGCCATGTAGGGGGTAAAAACTGAAATCCTGAAAACCCCTCAGAATTTTTCATAATTCTTCATTATGCAAGGCCCTTTATACAATGAATTTTTTGAACTGCACATTTGAGAACCTGAACCCTCCTGTAATAAGGCACTTTAACCAGAATTAGAACCTAGAATTAAAGGAGTGTCCACCAGTTCTAGTAAAGGACCCAGAGACTTGGAAAGTCCTAGGGCATTATTTAGTAACCTGGGGGCATGGGTATGCTTGCATATCCACTTCCTCTGGATTGAAATGGGTCCCCCAAAAATGGGTCAAGCCCTCTATTCCACCAAGGGGAAAGGCAACACCTAAGACTCCATCCCAGACCCATAATCAAGTAAGAGATGTTACCATAGCCTCCCTTCGATGATTCCAATGCCAAGGAACTTGGAAACCCAAACCCCCTTGAAAACCCAGATGATGAGTTTCTAATTGATTCTTTCAATGAATTTTAGATTTTGTTTCCGTTAATATTTTGTCCCATTTTTCCTAAAAAGTAGCACCCTCCCGTCCCTCAAGATGTGGCCGAGTACCATTCTTTAAGACTGGGGACTGTCAGGATGGTTGTCCTCCGTTATCAAAAGTATTTTATGGATTTTATTTGTTCTTTTCCTGATTCTTTTAGTTTTTACTGTTTTCGAAAGGATCTTATTTATAAGTTTTAAAAGGGTGGTCTCTTCCGCTGCCGAAATGACCGTTAATGCTGTGGAGAAAGACGAGTTCTGGTGGAAAGAAGAGAAGTTTAATTTTGTTTTCTCAAGCTTTATGTCTTGCAACCTCCCTTCTTCAAAAAACAAAAAAGCAGGAGATGTTGCAGTGTGTTTTAATTCTAATGGTTTGTTCTGTTTCTCCCCTATGTTGTTGGTTCGACCCTAAGTTGTATCCTCCCACCTACTTGTCCATCCTACCTTAACTCTGCTCCTTGTTCCCAAATGTTCCCTGTTACTCCTCCCATTTAGTTGTCAATCTATCTCTTGTACCAATCTCTTAATCCAGAAAATTCCCTTATCCTTGAAGCCCCATTGGTTTGTTTAAACTGCTCCCCTCCCCCGTAACTCCCTATTGGTTTAAACATTGTATTCCCCGCCTTGTACTCCTCCCCTAGGGTTTCCCTATTGGTTGGTAATTTGTATCCCCCCATTAAATCTTCCCAGTGTAAATACCCCTGCACGTCTGTGTTAACTGTCTTTCCACCTGGACCTTCCCTGGAATAAACTTCCTTGGAGCCATGAGAGACCCCTCCTTCGTCCTTGCTTGTGTCCTTGGTGCTTCAATATATCAGGTGCTGTACAGAGCAAACCCTGCTCTACCGCTACCCAGACTAGTTTTAGTCAGGGAGCAGCCACTCTCAGCGTGGAGCCAGGAGCTAGCTGGGGAACTCCAGCACCATGTCATTTAAGCTTATGGGATCCTGTGGTTTATTCATGACCAGCCTTTATTTAATCTAAATTAGCTCTTTCATCCCAAAACTTCAGTGAATATCATCCTAGTAATTTTAAAATCTGTTTTGTTACCTTCTTGTACTGTAGCCTGTATTCGATGTTGTTTACCTCAGCAATGCCCATGTGCACTAGCATGTTTGCCAAAACAGAATTTTATTTTGGACCACAGAGAATGTTATCATTTATAATAATTATTTATTATTATAATTATTGTTTATAATTATTATTTATAATAACAAATGTTACCCAATATGTTACATTTTCAGAAATGTGGAAACCAAAATACGTTTCGGGAGTGGAAATAAAGGGAGGAAAAAACCATCAGATCAACATAATTTTAGTTTTTTTCATTATCCATGACAGGCATCGTTAATAAGTAATAAGACCAAAGTATGTTGAAACAGTTTTACGTTCGGGGTGCATCAAAGGAACAAACCTGAAACAAACTAAAAATTATCAACAAACTTGAAGTTAGCAGCTTGTCCACTGCATACAGCAAAGCATAGCTGATGGATAAGCTGATGGAGGCAGAAGAAAAGCCACGAGAGACAGTTTTTAGAAATCTAACTTGACTTTGGAAACAAAACTGGTGTGAGCAGGTTCACAATCATAGCACATATTCTGCATTGGAAAAACAACTGGAAAACCTGATGAAGGCCAATAGAGGTCACTCATAAGAATAAAATAAAAATGAACTTTTGGAGTAGTAAGTAGAAATATGTGCGTGAGTAGAACTTCTATACAGTAATGTGTTATTTTCCTAGAATAACAGTGCAGAATTAACACATGAGGGGAACCTGGCTCCTTGCTCTGTAACTGCACTGCCAGAATCTTGGGGCTGCTGGATGAACAGTTGTGAAGACTATTTCCTTACTGTGGGTATCACAGCTTGGTCAGAGAGTGAGAAAACTAAGTTTTCCCAGGATGGGCTTGTGAGGCTCTGAGCAGTTTATTATAAACAATGATGGCTTTAGTCTAAACAACCTGCAGGTGCTATTTCTTCTTACTTTCTATCTTTTTGTTCTAAGACGTTGAGCTGGCCAGCCAACCAGGTAGAATGTATTGATTAATTGATCAATCCGATCCATCTGGATCGGAACAGTGTATAAAAGAAGAAGAACTTGTAGTAAAAGTAGAATCTGTGCAAACCCAGCCTTTGTAGTCTGTGTCTTTTGTTACGATAACGGTAACATCTTACCACTTTTGTCACGTGAATTTTAGGCATGACCTAATAAATCCTGAACATGTATACCAGAGAGTAATTAAAGGGAGACAAATCCTAAATGTAATAGATCTTTGACAGCAGTCTTACTCTGCAGCCTTTTTCTGATATATGTTTTCATATCCATCTCTCAATCTACTTCAACTGAACCATAACCTGCAATTTTAGTTTCAAGGAGTATTTTACAGAATCAGTTGGTTGCTGGTATCAAGCTCTTGTTTTGATGCTTGTAGTATTTTTCTTTAGGAAACTAAATAATTGTGGGAGTTTGTCCTGGAGGAGATAGGCCAGAAACTGGCCACACAGCCATGCCACAGACAACCAACATCAGGCCTCTAAAAAAATAAGAAGCCAGAACTAATGACATCCAGGCAGCTTATGGTGAGGAGCAAAGTACTCGCAAAGGACTCTGGGACCAATTGGGAGTGACCATGCAGATCAACAGCCTGTGATTGGCCAGAAGGCTTCAAGAACATTCTATGAGAGACAATAAATATATGAGTGTCGGCCCTACTTCGGGGTCTTCTGAAGCAGCCTCTTTATGTTTTGTTTTGCACCGTTGTTTGTGCCCTTTTATTTATTTAATAAATATCTTCAGTTTTGGCACTTCAGTTTAGCTGTCTGTTACTGTGATTGAAAAGGGTCTTGTCTAATTAAATATCTCCCAAGGCTGCAGGCAGAACTGGCCAGAACCTGAAGGGATGTAGAGTTCAGACCGATGACAACATCCAGACCCAGTCTTTCAAATGCTTTTATAAGGAGGGGCTGGGGAATAAACCCTCTCTGTGCTACACAAACATCGGATGTGAGTGTCTCTGTCTCCTGCGCCCTCACCCCTGCCATGAGTGACTTAACACCCATCCCTTCCTTGTTGCCATGCCACGCGACCACACTATCGTCAAGCTCCCAAGACCAGAGGGTTTCCCCGTGTGCCCCACAGATCCCTTGGAGTGTTGTTGCTGGCCCATCTCTGGCTGCTCCACTGCTAGCTGGGTCAGAGCGACCACCGGCGGTCGGACATGTGCTGCAACAAATAACGTCATCAAGGATGACAGAAAGCTTGTCTTCTGTTTATTATTGGTCATATAAAGCTGCAAACAATGACAAAAAAAAAGTCAAGGCTTCACCAGCAGGTCAAACACTTTTATATCCCATTAGGCACTATCTGTCTTTCGTTCCCTCTCTATTATTTTGGTTGTTGCTGTTGTTTTTTCTGTCGTTTCTGGTGAAAATATGCTCTGAAAAGATTCCAAAATGCCTCAAGACTAATGCTTTGGGCTGTGATAGATAAGTGAAATATATGATATCTTCAGGGCTGACACTTTCTAATGCTTCTCTCTAAATAAATTGCATTAAAATTGACCTCCTTAAATCCTTCTTTACATTATTTGTTCTGGAAGAATCTGTCAGTTTACAAAAATCTCTCTTTTTTATTTTTTTCCTTTTTTCCTTCTTTTTTTTTTCTTTTATTTTTTAACGAGATACATGGAAAGGCCTGCTTTGTATCTATGGTTAACATGTCAATGTTTTGCGAAGAATAATTATCACTTGGTAACTGACAATCTGAAAATAAGTAATTATGTTAAAAACTCCTGAAATATCTTTATTGTGGTTTTATACTATACTTTTTGCTTGAAATACCTAGGTTTAGTGTCTGGATCCATAATTTTATTTTGAGAAATACACAAAGGGTTGATGTGTGGGGTTTGTTTGGTTTAGTTTCGTTTTGTTGGTTTTTTAACTAATTTTCTTATGCATATTGCCTTTGGAAATGAAGGAGCACCTTTTTTTTAACAGTTTTGTGTAACTGTGCTTTTATTCTGTCTCTTTAAAAGGGTAAATAGCCTACTGTCAATAAAACTTTAAATGTCTATAAGAGAAGCTGGCTTTTAAGATACCTGTGTTAGGATAAAATGCCATGGGTTTTATTGGCACAGTTCAGGCAGATGTTTTCAGAATTGCAATCATGAGAAATTCCTGTAAAGTGACAAGCATTTATTAAGTTGGACAGTGACCAATGAATGTGACACATGCGGTGTAAAGGGAAATTAATTAGAAATTAATTCACATCCCATTTCTCAGCAACGGGCAAAATCTATTAGCTTATGTAAGCACATAGACTAAAACTCAGTGCTCTTTTAAGTACTAATTTGCTGTTTAAAAATGAAATTAACTGCATCTGACCAGACTGTAGGAAACTAACTTAGGTAAAACTGCCACTGCAGTCAGTGGATGCTTTATATGACCTCTGTATGTGACCAAAACTTTGCTGTCTATCTGAAACCACAACACTGTCCTTTGTGGATGGCCTGTTCTGGTGAGATGAGCATCCATGAGAAGCAGTCCCTGCACCCATCCAATGGCCTGTCACAGAAGTGAGGTTTGGACAGGAGAATGATCTGGTACCGGCCATATCTCCTAACTTGTGTTTTGTCCATTAAAACAGAGCTGCAATCTCTTGGAAATGGAAAATGGAGTGGATATTTCAGCCTGGGATATTCACAGGGCACAGCAGCACAAGTCCCACGTCAGCCTTCTAAGGAGTGACAGCACAGTGTATGCACTACATGTTTTGCACTGACAGGGATTTTTAACTTTCAGCATCCTACTGGGCAAAAGGCACAAGCTGCAGAGTCACATGACTTGCATTTCCTTTATTGTTATATTCAAGAGTAAACAAAGAATTTTAGCCTCATTGTCTCATTTGTCAGAGATCACAGGATTTATGTTTTTTAACCTTTCTATGGATCATGAAATTTAGTTTACTTTGTAAACTTACTGTGGCTTTTTCACTCAGAAGCTTATTTTCAGTTATAGTAACCTATGGCGATGCAAATCTCATTGTCTCTGCAGCTAATAACTTTTGGTATTGTATATTTCCAGTGCAGACATAAGGTCTTGTGGCAAACCTTGTGTCTTGCACCTGTTCCTGGTGTGTAGAGGATACATCAACATTTCTGGTACTTGGTTATTCAAAAAAAAACCCAACCAATCCTGGAGTGGAAAGGGTGAATTGGAAAATTTGAATGGAAGACAGGTAAATTGGCAAACAAAAATGCAGGTTCCTGGGATGTAGCGTGTAGTTCAAGTAGTGGAGCTGTTATTCCAGCCACAGTGTTTTATTTACATTCCCGTTACATTCCATCAGTTAAAAGCTGAGCTTTAAAATTTTTTATGAGTAGCCATTAAGGTGAGATTCCAGGGTCATACAAACATTCTCTCATTGGGGAAATTACAGAAACAGCCAATAGATTATTTGAATGCTGTCTTTAAAACTGCCAGGGACAGTTGTACTCCCAGTTTCTGTGTAGAAGCAGATCTCCAATATCAGCCCTTGGCTAACAAACTTTATCACTGTCTCTTTTCAACACTAGACAGAGTAGAGTTTTCTCAGGAAGGTGTTTGTGCAGAAGAGCAGCAGCTGCCTGGATTGTGAGCTAAGTGAGCAGCACTGAAGCACAACTCTCTGTGTGGATCTGCTGGCACTTACCACCAGGAAAGGGCATACCCACTGCACCTGATGCTGGAAGAAACTAGTCAGGGGAATAAGGGGAAAAATTAGTGCTAGAAGTGGTTTATTGAGGCTCATCTGGAATCTAGTTCATTCCAGCTCATGCACTGAGATCCACCTAGAGTTGATAGGCTTTTGTTGTTGTATTGGAAATGCCACATTTTAGAAGTAATTTTATGACTGTGGGAAATGTAGTCACTGAGTAGATAGCCAAGAATTTCCTAAGATGCATTTCAACACTTGTGATTCTATAGTGGGGTTTTTTATATAATTTCATGGATCAGCATTCTAGCAAGCAAGAAATGTCTGCTGTTCAGGATTGCAAATAAACACCCCAGCTTTCAATGAAATAGTGAATGGGCTATGAGGAACTTGATAAAAAAGATGTAGCTGGTTAATTGGGAATTTTTTCTACCGATTGCTTCTGCTGTTATGAGAAGTTTCTCATCTGTTGAAATGGTAAAAAGGACAGAAGCAATTCTGGATAAAATGTTTTCTTGAGTATGTACCAGAACTACTACAGATGAGGTAGGAGGAGCAAGAGTAATAATTCCAGAACTGACCTGTTGGAAAAGCCTTTGCTCTGTCTTACTCAGGCCATCTGACAGTTTGGTGATGTGGTCTCAGATCTCATTGGGCCTTTACAAATCAGCTTACTCATTCCAGGAGAGCACTGGCTGGTGCTCAAGACACCAAAATAGGTATAGTCTCTATATGTCAGCTTGAGAGCTTTTGCAGTCAGGTTCTTGGTGACTGCATTAATAGTTTTGATAACTTCTGTAAAAAACAGCACTAACCAGGAGCTCAGGTTTTCTTATGCTGAAACAAACCAACCTGGAAACATGATTCCCTTCCATCTCCTCCAAATTCCCTTTTATATGAAGCTCTCTTTCAATTACTCCGAGTGTGAGGAAAAGCAATGAACTCAAGGGATTAGTCACTTGTGTGTGTGAATGCATTTTGGGTTTTTATTCAGACTCCTACATGAGGGATCTCTTTCAAATTCAGACATTCCTCTCAGCTCACGTGCATTATGTGATTTTTAAAGGCTTCTGGGATTTATACCAGCAGAAAAAGAGCTCCTTTTCTTGTAATCTCCTAATAAAGGTTAAAGCAAGGGATAAAATCAAGTTGTCACTCTTCAAAAACAGTCACTGATTGCAAATATGGATACAGAACCCTGTGGTCTGGGTTTTTCTCTTCTGTGGCATTTTTCCGTGTTTGGCTGTTCTGATGTCCCATCAGTGAGTGGTGTAATTGCTGCTGAAATCTGCATTGCTTCTTTCCAGTATGGTCAACAGTAACACAGAAGTATCAGCTAGAAAATTGATCTTTAAATAATAGTAGCAGAACTTGCAAAATGCTGCATTTATGAACTCTCAGCAGCATTTTATTTTACAGAACATTTACTATCTCATTATTTGCAAATATCATTATGCTTCTAGAAACAACAAAAGAACAAGTGCCACTAGATACAATATTTACACAAACCTGATATTCCTGTCTTATATTCATGTATGCCAAATTTGTCAGCCGTGTACTTTAAAAGTTGGGAAATACTATTCAGACAAATTTATAGAAACAACATATGGAACTTTTTGTCTGTGAAAATCATCACATTATCAAATTGAGGTAAATTGCTAGTATCTAAGTACTATGTGATAATACTTCCCTAACCAATAGTGTGCCTACTTTCTTAGACATAAAGTGACATCAGTTAGATCCTCTTTCATACATGTTGAAACTTTGGCAGATGGGAAGTCTGTTGAGAAACAGCTTTCTCCCAAACTCCACTCATGTGATACTTGCCAGGGTTATAGTTTTTTGTATAGAAAAGGCTGAATTCAAGCATATTTCAAAGGATATGACCCCATCACATGACAAAAAAGCAGTCCTGTTCCTCTGGAAAGAGGAAGCACAGGTTGGCTGTGGCACTGACTGAGAGAAGTGGTAACCATATTGTGGGAAAAGGTAAAACTGGTTAAGAACAGAGAGGAAAAATCAACTCACAATGATAATTACACTGATTCTATAGCTGAGCAATGCAAGATTGTTCTGAAAAATAAATAAAAATATATGATTATGTGTAATATGAAAAAACAATATGATCCAGTATAGACAACACAGAATCTGTAAGTTAGTAAAATGTACAAGCAGAATCTGAAAGAAAAATGTCATGAAAATTGAATAAAAGACTGAGACAGGCAAGATTATTCTGCTTTTTCCTAAAAACGCTGGTTTTCCTTACACGATGGCATACAGATGACACTTCCATTTCTCATTTTCCAAATGGTCCCTCTTTCTGTGTTCTGTGTGCTGCTGAGAGAGAACTGCTGCTCCTTACATTACCTATAGCTGAGAAAAAATATGTTGGCTAGGCAGTTACTCGGAGGATTTAGTAAGTGTTGGCAATTCAGTTAATTATCAAGGTATTTAGCTGGTATATGAGCTCACTGGTCATTGTCACTAGAATTCCCAAACCCCTCCAAAAGAGAGGAAAGGTTTCCTCCCTGATTTATGGCTTCTGTTTCTCACATTAAATGGATGCTCAAGCTGCAAGAGGGTGGTTCCTGTTGTCCTATAGAGATAAAAAGCCATTTTATTTTTATGATCTACTCTCCCTTTAGCTACAAAGTGGGTATTAGTTTATCCTTAATGTCCCTATATTCTGCAGTTCTAAGTTCTTGTCATGTAGCTTTTTTCTAACAGCTTGAGGCTCAATGATCATAGGAAGGTAATCAGGTGCCATTGTTGAGTTGTGACTTTCTGTGCCAGAAGCAGCAAACTGCACACTGATTCAGTTGTAGAGAGGAGGGCAGAGTAAAATTCGGGGATTTGTTAATTCATGCAGCTTTAAAGACAGCTTTAAAATTAGTTCAGTTGCATTTCTCCTTCCTTCTGGCCAAGAATCATGGAATGCCTTTTCCAGCGCTGCCCTGGCTCTGCTGCACTCTGGGGCTGCACCGGAGCTGACCAGAGTTGTCTGTGTCCGGGGCAGCCCTGCTGCCAGCTCCCTGCCACTCACACCAGTATGAATGTTATTTGACAAGATGAATAATCTTTGGGGTTTCAGAAATATTCAGGGTGGCCTGGCCTGCAGCCCAATCTGGCAGTGCCAGGCGTGGTGCAGGGGCAGGCACAGGTGGGTCATGAGGCTAGGAGCACCTCTTGATCCCTACAGAGTTTGTCCAAGGCCTGCATTCCCATTACCTCAGGATTTCTTGGACTGCACTCCACCCTACAAATTCTTGGAAATCAGGTTAGATAAGTAGAATATTTGACGCTAAGTATGTAATGGAAATCCGAGTTTGGTTTGAGTGCTGTATCTGGTACTTCTCAGCAGCACAGTGAGTGCCAGGGGAAGATCGAGGGCTGGGCAGCAGCCAGCAGCAGCAGTCAGCTGCCAGGCTCATCTCTGCAGCCCAGGTGCCACCAGCACTCCAGCTGATGCCATCCTGGCAGCAATGGAGAATGCATCATCTGAAATTAACAGGAACATGAACTACTTCTGTCTAGTTTTCAAGTTAATGTTTATGCATGGATATGTTATAATCACACAAAAATAGTTTTCTGCCTTTGAGAAACTCTAAAAGATGTGTAATCTATTTAAATTAGGGAAAGGAGTCCCCAGAGAATGTAACAATTTTCAGAAAACAATCATTACACTTTCCAGCATCTTGTTGACCTGAGTTTGGTTCTACACAATGCCATATCAACCTCAGGAACCCGCAGATTGTCCATGAAATAACCAAGTGATGGGATGCACGTATTCTGTGAAGTGACTGTGGTGAGGGAATAGGGATGCCTATGTCTGACAACATTTCTCATAGGCAATAACAGCTGCCAGATTGAGAGAAGCCAGTCCGGATGCTGTGTGGCAGCTCAGAAATGTTTGCAGTTGCAAACCCGAAAGATGAAAGATTGCTTTAGGAAAAAATGGAGCTTTGCTTTAGCCAGTGGCATCCTGAAGCAGTAATTGTTATTTGCAGGTGTACTGAGTGAGGGTCGAGTGGCTTGGGTTATACTTTTTCCTGGTTTAGGAATATTAGTTATGGGTGTCCACAGAAGCTAATGGATCTTTGAGAGATTAGCCTAAGGACAAAAATTTATTCCTCATGTTACAAAATCCAATTAAAATTTTGGAAGTGCATGAACATACTGTTGATAGCTATAAAATGCAAAAAATAATGGAGTGGAGGAAGTTTTGCTGGATTTCAAGGACTGCTTAGTGGTTTTTCACTTAAAGTTAATTGGATTTCATGCTAAGACAGCATAGGAAGCCAAAGTTAGAAGCCAGGGCACTGGCAAGGAACTTCTGTCCTCACTGGAATACAGAGTTAGGCATTTTTTACTTTATTTTGGCCCTTCAGGCCTTTTATATCCTGTCTTCATTTATAAGTAATTTGCTGATAAAGATATCCAGGAGTTCATTCTATGAGCAGCAAAACTGGTGCTTCTATTTCAGGGTAGCATATCTGAGGGTTAGGTTAAAAAGTTTTGGGTAGGTTGGATGTTCAGGCAGTGAGGGTAATGCCAATAGCCTGAGGTCTGTTGCCTCAGGTTTTATTACAAGGTCTGTTTTGTTTTCTATCTAATCTCTGACACTTACTTTGGAGGATGATTTTCTAAGAAATATTCTATCTCTATTTAAATAGCTCACTAATTTAAGTTCACAAGAATCTCTGTTCCTGTTTCCATTCCTGTAAAAGGCCATGTAAAAGAAGAAGCAACACTGATTAGATCCAAAATTAAATGAATAGACTGTTTTTTAATAGGTTGGAGGGTTTTTTAGTGCAACAATGAGCAAAAGCTTAATGGCAAAGAAGTTTTCTAATAACTGTACAGCATCACAGCAATTTCAAGTCTGGGCTTTAGGATCTGTTTCGTTTGAAGTGATTTGGAAGATGAAATTATTTCACAGGTGTGAAACTGGCAAAATTGACTCATGAAGCACAAAGGTGTGGCAGTTTGCTGATAAATGACTGCTGGAGAGAAAGCCTAGGTGACTCTTAAACCAGAAATTCTCTACTGCTCTGACTAACCAAATAGTCTCACACAGCTCTTAAATACACACTTCAGTCTTTTTCATGTGGGTAGAATCCAGCACTTTATATCCTTAATGTACAAATTCCCTTCAAGAAGAATTCTTAGTTTATTTTACTGAAACTGAATTAGTTCCTCTGTAAGGAGCAGGAATCACCTTGCAGACAGCCTAAAAGATGCTGTTTCATAGCATTCACGTACCTCACACTCAAGAAAAACAATGCTGTTGTCAACTTTTTTTTCTGTTTTGAAAAAAAAGTGTCAAAGTGCCTTTTCTTCCACATTTAAGACCACCCAACCTGTGGTCCAGTCTATACTGGGACAAATTATATACAAAAAAAAATTATATTCAGAAATTTCTGCCTTTGTGTTGTCCTAAAATTAATGAGGTCTCAAGTAACAGAATACTGGGTGTGTGAGTCTGTAGGAGGAAATCTTCAGCTCTCCAATCTGATCCTACAGACGGAGAGAGGGTTCTGTGTGTCTGGAAGGAGGCTCAGTTGGAGCATTTTGCACTGGCTGTGAATCTGGTTTGGAATCCTTGTTTCCTCTCTACCCCACAAGACTAACATCAAGACTGGCAGGAAAAGAAAAAAACAAAAAAAATTACCTTCCAAACCAACAACCAAAAATGCAGAAAGCATCATCCCAGTTGTCCTACTTAGTGTGGTGTTCTATCAGGTTTGCCTCAAAATTTAGGCTGTTTCAGACAAAATGGTGTGTCTGTGGCAGATTGTTGTGGTCCACCTGTCGACATCTATTTGGAGGTAAGTCTGGGATTGTGCAAGATTTATACACTTGAAAGTTTTTAAAATTCGGGTCCTTTGGTTGCAAGATTGATAGATATGACTTATGGCCACTAGAAATGTAGACAGGCTTCTCAAAACCCTGCATTTTAAAGTGTATGATTGTGAAAATCACACAGTGTGCTGAGCCCATGAGCCCTGTATTTTGCCAGGCTAGAGTCAGGTTTGCATAAATGTGTATGGAATGGATTATCTGAGAATGAGTCTGGAAAAATGACATTCTGACAATGTAATCAGTTGCAACAGATTTTGTTACAAATTTCAGTTGAGAAATGTATTATTTCTGTAATTTTTACTAATCTCCTTGATGTCTGAACCAGGTCTTAGACTTTCAGAGAGAACCTGTGTTCAAGCTAAGTCTCCATAGCAGAAATTCAGCCCAAAGGAGTTTTTCATGGCCAAATTATAAATTACTGTAAAATAAATTTCATTTTGAAAATGTGGATTCAGCCTTCAGTGGTGCAGCACTTTGCTTTCCTTGTTAATAACGTAGTGACCTATATGTGCAAAGTTTCTTAAAGTATTTCTTGAGGCAAGTTTTTTCTGCTCTGGGTAGGAAGGCATTTATTATTTTATGTAACTTACTTGGCTCCAGGATAGTGTGTGATTAAAGACTTCTGTAACAATAGCAGATGCCCACAAGTAGAGTTGATAAAATCAGGGAGTTTTAGAAGTCCACGTGGTTTAGTCATAGGCACACTTATATCTTCACCATATAGCCGAAGTCATCCTGTATGTATTTTTTCAGAATGGATCTATGGACAGTAATAGTGTGCTGTATGTAGGGAAAAAAATCTCCAAATCTATGTAAATTGTAAAGTTTTCCTGAGACTTGCATAGAGAGTGAAAATTACTCTGTGATGAGGTACATCCTATGGAAATAGGTCTGGCCGGAACAAATCTTTTCACATGGGATGTTTATGATAAGTTAAATCAGTAATTTCCTTACTCAAGTTGATAAGGACTACTGGAAGCTAAAAAAATTTCCGTAATCCCATATTGACTCAGTTTTGTATTATATAGCACCTTTTGTATGCAGCTGGAAATAAAGGCATGCATTCCTTGACAGAAATGAGGATCTTAAAGGAATCAAGCTATTATGTTTAAATTTAATACTTTTTATTTGTTTCCTTTAAGACAAATATGAAAGAAAAGGATGCATGCCATAAATGGAGGATGATATTTTACAATGACTCTTTGCAGACAGAGGTTTTGGCCTGTTTAGTTAGTTAGTTCAACTAGAAAAAAATGATAAATCATGTTGAGATGGAGAAGCCCTTTTACTGCTTCAAAATGGAAAGAAAGTCTGATTTTAGAATGTCAAGTTCAGGATTTATGAGTAGGATTCCCATAATCAGTCACTCAGAATGAATTGTATTATTTAAAATGTATTTTCAGGCAGACAAGCTGAAAATATTTCTGTGTACAATGCCAAGTCAGTTTACTCTGTCTTTCACATCTAAATTGCTTTTTCACCCTATGCAGATGGAAACACACACATAAACACAGACACACAGTTTGTTAGTGCTGAGTTCCCTTATGAATTAGTTATAAACTCTGACAACAGTGCACAACAGCAGAAGGGGAGGGAGTCTGAAGTTTAACCTGTAGTATCTTACCTTGCAGAACCACAGTGAAACCTATTAGAATTGCCCTAAATGGTATTTAGTAGAGTTAACACTTCGAGAGGGACCAGCTAGTAGGAATGGGCCCTAAAAATGGGCCTAGATTGAGTCTATCCTTCAATTATTTAGGAATTTAGACTTCCATGAGAGGGCAGGAAGGGAAAGAGCTGGGCAAAACCTAATTAGGCAGATGTCTTTCTTCAGCTATGCCGAGGTAACATCTAGTGTTTAAGGAAGGGATTTTCCTTTTGTCTTTTGCATATACTGGTCATGGCCCACAGTACTGCAGTGTAGTAAGTGAAATGCAGTGAAGTAAATATGTAAATAACTACTATAATAGCTGCAAACTGTAAATTACATACTTGATCCTTTAATAGGTCATAGTGTGTCAAGCTACTGGAGTGTCTAAGTTCATCATCTTTCAGAGCATTCTTACACTGTTTTTCCCTTACCTGTTCATCATTTCTTTTGACTTTTTGACATGGGAATTTTTTCCCGAAGTTCATACCCTGCTCTCTGCAATCAGAGGTCCAAAACACCAACGTTTATATTCTTTAGGAGGATAGGAATGACTATGAGCCAAATCAGTGCAAGAAATGCTATGCTAGCTCTACCTGTCATTATCAAAAATCTCCTTCAAAAATGTCTTTCCAGCTTGCAGCTCTCAGTGTAACTGATAATGCAAAGATTTAAGGATTAATATAATCCTACACAGATCCTCTGTGCAAAGTCATTATTGTTAATGGCACTGGGCTGAAGGTGATCCGAAGCAGGAGGGTTGTGATGGATTTATGGTTTCAGAAAAGCATGTGTGGGGGCACCTACAAAAATTGCTGGCTTGTGTGAGTGGATACACTCGATACAAGTCCCAAATTATGTAAGATAAGCCCAGATAGGGGGGCATGTGAATTGTATCCTGATAATAGACAAGATATTATGTGGGGTCACGTCCATCTGGGATAAATAGTAGTTTTGCATCTGTAGCATATACAGGGGCATCAACCTGAGACCATGGGAAACAGGATACTGAAAAAGGGACACCTAGTCAGGTCATGGTGAGAAGAGTGGGGTCATGGGAGTCAGTATGCTGATGGAACTATCCTGTATCTGGTCAGGTTTCTGGTTCTGGTTCTCAGTTGGTTTGGTACCTGATACAAATAAGGTCATGTTCTGAGTTTGCATTCATGATTGGACCTTTGCCCCCAAAAGATCCCTTATACCTTGTTCCAGTGCCATGCCCCCTGGGTCTTTGGATCTTGCCCCCATACTCTGCGCTTTCCACGTTTGTTATTTTGTTATTAAAGTCTTTATTTTTTTTGGGCAAGACCATTGTTCCTGTCCCTTATTTCTCCGGTTCCCCCGGCCAAGCCCAACAAGGGGTCGCAGGGAGCGCAAGACAGTAATAATGTTAGAGATGAGAAAGCAAGGAGCAGGACAAAGACTAGATTTGGGAACAGCATATACATACTTGTTTTTTTATTTAAGGACTCTTCTGTTCAAAGGACCTTACTTGGGCAGTAGTCATGCCTTCAGATAGACACATATCAATTCTTCTGAAAAGTGGTGAAGGAATTCCTACTACAGGTTGGAGAACACTGTAAACCCATACCAGATAAGACTCAGCACATCAAGAAAAAGTAGGAGGTGGAATCTTGGAGTGTCATGCCAGACACCTCAAAGTGCTGTCACTGCCTCCTCTTCATGGGGACAGCAATGAGGAAAGAATCTGATGAAATGACTGAAGCAATGCCTTAGCAGCTGCGTATGCACCTATTCTAAGCTACAGCTATGAGTGGATCCATGAAATATTGCCACTTCCAGAGTGAAAAAATTCCAGATTAAAACTCACTATCTTTTTTGCTTCCTGAAATGAGATTCAGCAGACAAGGAACATAATCACATGGCCACAGGAAATCTTTTCTTCTGTCTACATCTCTCCATGCTGCTCTGTACCACTATTTCCCTCCCTATCTCTGTGCTCTTCTCTATCCCTCTGCACCAATACTATTTCTACACCTGCAGTTTGTGAGAGTGGACTGTAGGTCACATGAATTGCCTTGGCACACTCAGTTGCTCCATTTCTTCCTCCTGCTTCTCTGCAAGTAGAATTCCCATCTTGCTCTCCTTGCAAAAAATGAGAGATCCCTCATTTCAAAATAAGTCAGGCACTGTTAAACTTTTTGGCAGGTGCACATATCTCATGGTCAAAATTTAGTACCATCTTGCCTTCAAAAGCATGCTAGTAATTAGGTGAGCCAAAATTTTAATTTATACAGAATTGTGGGCTCAAATACATGCTGCACAAGTTGCTCGAGAGCAAGTCTGCTGAACACCTGAGCTTTGCACTCCTGCCTGCCTCAAGGCCACCTTGAATATCTATTCTGTTACTGAATTTTAGAGGTCAAGCCTTTTTAGCCAGGTTCTCAAACTTTCACATTAATTTTGTGCTATTTTCCCTTTTACATTTATCAACATGTGTTTTTATGGATCTTACGTTACTAGATTGGTAAAAAACCTGAATGTTTCCACAGGGAAGTAAAATTGTTCCAACACTGCAGAGTGCACTATAAAATGGGAGTTGTGTTTGAAGCCAACAGCCTATAACCACAGTCTTGTTGGTTCTTTCTTTGGGAAGAGCAACAAGCACAATCTCCGTGTGAATCATACAATTATACTATCTAAGGTAAACAGTCTGTGAAGCTTTAGGGCATCCTGTAGCTGTTGCCAGGGCGCTGATGCTAGAAAACACAGCTGCCAAATCAGATGCAGTTTAGGACTTTGGAAGCATGAGCCTGTGACAGCAGCATGATGTAGAAGCTCAGCTTGAGTTCATTTGTTCTAAGGGGCAAGAGGGACAACAGCAGCACCTTGACAGAGCCTTCAGCTGTCTGTAAGGAGAGAGGCAGCAAGCAAGAGTGAGGTGGGGAGGGGGAAAGAATTGCTGGATTTTGAAAACCTTTTAAACTCTGACTTTTTGGAATCTCATCCAACTGGGATTCTTTCTTTAAATGCATTTGCAGAGGGCTTTGGCCACAAACCATGGCAGGCAGGGCACTGAGGGGAGGGGATGCCTGACCAGGCCACAGTGGCAAGAAGTGGGGTCATGGCAATTAGTAGTATGCTAATAGAACCATCCTATATTTGGTCAAGTTTCCATTTGTCATTCTCCATTGGTTCAGGACTTTCTTCTTAAACAGTCATGTTCTGAGTTCACCTTCATGACTGAACCTTGTGCCACTATACCTGGCTGTGTTTGCCCTGCCCAAGGGGTCTTTGGAATCTAGCCTCTGTAATCTGTGCCACGTTCGTTATTTTTGTTATTAAAGTTTTTATTTTCCGGGCTATTCCACCGTTCCTGTTCCTCTTTATTAGCCAGCTCCTCCTGGCCAAGCCGAGCAGGGGGATCACAGTGGGCATCGGAGCTCACGTGACTGCAGAGAAGACTGTCTGTCACATCTAAGGAAACAAGGAGACAGATCTGGAAGGGCCTAATGGTGACACTTTTATAAGACAGCAGACAAAGAATCTGTCTTCGCTGGATGGAAGCTGACAGTAATTTCTCTTTTCATAAAAATGGCAACTTGCTGGAGAAGAAAATAAAAATGGTAATGTGTAGTTACATGTGCATCAAATCCCCCTGACTCCTATGCCCATAACATTGGAAAATGGTAATGGTGGTAGCTTTCCATCATTTAATAACTGTCCACACTCATTGTGTTTCCTTTTAAATTTGGTGTGGCCCCTTTTACAGTAGCACTTCCCTACCATAAGTCAGCAGAGAGAAGACAGTGTTACAGACTATACTGTCTGTTTCTAGCCAACTATACATGTTCTTAAAACAGAAGCATGTGTCAGTGCTTCCATTTCATTTTTTACTGGGCTGCCAAAACTTGGTCAACATTGAACAAAATTTGCCTATGATTAAATCGATTAGCATCAATATCCATATTGAAGTGTGAGACTAGTTTCCCATATAGTTCTATATTCTGCTAATTACTATAAAACCATCAGATTCTTGCAATGTTACCAAAATACCTGCTTTTAAAGGCTTAATATCCAATATTATATTATATCCAATATAAGTGACATTTTATGTGGACTTGGAGAAGGGAGATTACAATCTAACATCACAAATATGGAGAATATTGGGTCAGCATATTTTAGTTGCAAAATGGGTAGGTAAAATATTTAGAAAAAATGTTTTCATTTGCTTGAAAAATTCTAAAAAAAAAAATCATCAGGAAACACTGTTTTGTAAAACCTGAAACATTTCAGTCGAAACATTTCTCAGTGATTTACTGTCCATGAATCCAAGGCAAGACCTTAAGGGACTCTGCATTTGTAGCTTATTGATTTGCCTAGGAATTCTCTGCAGACATCAGAAATATGAGTCTTTGTGAATAGGGTCAAGTTCTGAATAGTTTTGTGCTTACCAGTTTTATTTTTATTAATAGCACAATGTCAAAGAGTAGTAAGAAAATTCCCTATGAACTCAAATCTCTTGAGGATCATGTGTTTTTACCTTTTCTGCTCTAGGAACACAAGCTAATGCAAATTTATCTAGACAGTGAAGGGAAATGGAGTGTGATTAATTTTAATTCTGGCTCCCAATTTTTAATGGGAGTTTAGAAGCCTTTTCTAGATTAAAATAAAGTGAGATGAAGAAGAGAGTGTGAGGTGTTGTCCTTCATGATACAAACAAAGTGCTTTAAGTGCAGAAATGCTTTAGCCATATTTAGTTCAAGCAGGATATTAAACAGCTTAAGCTGGCACTCTAGGTTCTTGGAAGGCAAACCCCCCACCTCTGGAGATTATTTCATGTAACAGATGGCATTGTGATACAAGGAGTATTCAATAACTAAAGAATGTGTGTGGGAATCCTCCCTGGGAGCCCCCTGCGTGGGAGACCCCTAAAAAGAGTTCTGTGCAAGGATTGAGAGATGAATTGGATCCTTTTCAGTCTTCAGGTTGCTGTTTATTTTTAATCTTATCAAAACTTCTCCACGCCACCAGCACCAGGCTTAGCGTGGTGAGGAACACAGCAAAAATGGTCACAAGATGTGCAGGTTCAAGGTCTTTTAAAGCCATCTTGTCCAATTAACTCTAAAAATGTACTTTATTTCTACTTTTCTATCAATAACTAACTCTCTAACACACACCACCTGCATTGTGACTTTCCCCAGCCAATCACCCTGTGCCACCAACACTGCAGAACATGGAGTAGATGAAGAAGAAGAAGGAGATCAGACAACGCCCAAAATCCTTCATTTTGTCTTCCATCTACTTCCATACTAAAAATCTAAAAGTCTAAATTTTTCACTCTGTGACAAACCACACCACATCCACTTCCCACACTCACAGACTCCACTCAATCCCAAAGCCTGGGAAGTCCTCTCCATGGACAAAGGTCCAAAGCAGTGCTTTCCTGAGGAGCAGGGTCTGTCAGGCCAGGCAGGGAAATCTTCCCTGTCCCCTGGGTTCCAACAAATGTGCTGAGTCAGTGCAGGCTTCAAGGAAGGGCTTTCCACAGAGCTGGAATTATGTACCCAGCTGCTGCATCAGAATAATGCCACTGCCTTAGAGTCTGAGGCACTGGTATTCTCTGCACTTTCAGCTGCTGGATGAACTGTGCAGACACTGTGAGGATTCTCCTCCTGGAAGTGTGAGACACGTGTGGAGAAGCTGCTTTTACTAAGATTTATAAGGAATTAATATTGATTTGGATACTGTGACTATCTCACTGCCTTGACTGCAATTCCTGAATTGTATTAGAGAAAGCTAAACCAAAGCCATGCCACAGGAGCCAAGTGTTGTTGATACAAGAATGAAGAATGGGCTGAGGTACTCTCATTCTCAGAAAGGGAAATTGGAGAGGGACTATAAGGCTTTAAGCCTTAAGTGTGGCTCACACACATCTTCTGGTAAAGATTGTGATTTTTTTTTTCCCTTCTCAGCAGAGCAAGCTGCAATATAAGTAGGATTCATCAGATGCTGCTGCTGCTGCTGCTGCTGTACAGATTTCTTTTCCTGAATACATATTTAGATCTTGGGGTAAAGATTTCATTTATTCTTATTATACTATTTATTACTGCTAGTGTTTGTGCTATAAAACATGCTCTGGTTTAGAATTATAGAATAATCTGCTTTGGAAGGTACTACCAAGGACTTTTAGTCCAGCCTCATGTTCAAACAGAACTAATAAAACCAGGCTGTGCAGGCATTTGTTTTGAAACCTCCAAGTGCTGGGAAAAGGTGTTAAGATAATTGAGAGGACGAGTTGTCCTCAGTTCAGTGCACAGCTGTAATCAACTCTCAGGAGATCCTTATCTCCAAGACTTCAATAAGATGTGCTAAAAGAATGTAGCCTTTAAGTATGAGCACCAGTAAGAAAAAGGGTATCAGATATCCTCTCAGTCAGCCGACAGTTTGGAGTCCTAGATCTTTTGATTCTCTAGAAGATAAACTTTAACTATTTCGTCTTTTATGTGAAGACTTTTTCTGTACACAGAGTGGCAGTGTGGATGGCAAAATTAACTGATGACAGGATGGTAGAGGTGAAAGATTTCTGAGTACTCACTGACAGAGGAAATATTTTAACCTAAAATGGCACAGTTCTTAGAGTGCTAGGTCTGACATGAAATTCTCAGGATTTGCAGAGCTGCAAAAAATTACCTTGAACATATGGAATGATGATGCAATTTTAAATGAAATCTATATCTTTCTGCATTTGCCTCTAGGCTATTTTTGCATTTCTTTATGATTTGATTTCTCCTGGGCTAGACTTGCATGATGACAGGAGACAAACCAACCAAGAAAGCTGGCAATGGAAGTAAAGGAGTGCTACGTATTGACATTTCAGGATGTGGTGTCTTAGATTTTCAATTAAAAACTGTTACAGTTTTGCCTGTGTAGAGTTTCAGTCACTGGACTATTTGAAAGTCAAGGAGTCTGGCATCTGGACTGAGGGCCTAAGAATATAGCCTGTAAATAAGAATGCATTCCCTGAATTTCCCCAGTAAATTGCTGGTTTTAATTTCATGTGATTTCCTTCCACTTCGACCCACTGAAAGTTTGAAAAGCTGTTCTTACAAGGTGTGTTAGTAGCAGAAGTGTACCTGGAAAACCTTTATCTAACTTTTGATGATCTGCCTTTGCAAAACTATTCAAGCTTCTGAAAGAATTTTCTTCCAAGATAAAACAGCAACAATAAAAGCAAAGTGAGGGACCTTGCTCTGCAAAAAGATAAACAAAGGAGTCTTTCAACAATCCCAGTCAGTGGCTCCTACATCTCTTTGCTGCTGTGATTTGTGCTCCTGAATCCAAACTTCTGAAAATCTCTTATCTTCCATTACATCCATCATTTGCCATTTTTTCTAACAGCAGAAGAAAATAAAAGGGAGAAAATTGTTAGGGGAAATGAGTCTGCAGCTGCTGAGGCAGATGAAAATAAGTGTGGATTCGGCTTTTATTGGATAATATACCACCTATTACCAATTGGAGGCTAAGACCTTGTAACACATATTTAAATGTACTTTACATTTCTTAAATATTTTAAATTTTTGTATAAAATGACCTTCTGGATATACTGTCTTTATAGACATTTGCTGCCACTTCTATTCGTAGAGTCTAGTGATGTTATGCTTTCTACTAAAAATTCATAGATCAAATTATATTTTTCCCCCTATGATTTGGTTGTTCAATCAGTTCCTCATTTTCAAGAAGAAAATTCTTGTCTGCCATAGCAGCTGATGCTGTGCCCTATCTGTTCACTTAAGTTGATGCTGTAGATAGCCAAGAGCATTGAATGGAGTGAAAAAGACAGATGGAATTTTTGTATTTTCCTATGGGAACAAGGACATTCTATTTTTGTAGAGCCAGTCTGTAATGGGAAAAAGAGAGTGAAAAATTAATTCTGTCTTTCCTACCATCTTAGGAATTAGTATTGATGCCACTTTATGAGTAAAAGAACCTAATTTTCCTGCAAGTTATGAACAGTAGTTTAAACAAAAGGCCATCATCCTCACTCTGATGTTTCTTAATTGCTCTACTGCTGGTTACACAGGGGAAATTTGGCATTCTGTTTGCAAGCTGCTATTGATTAGTGTTGCACTGACACTAATGGAGTGAAAGCTGCTATTTAAGGAAAATAAATTTTTTTTTTAGTTTGGGAAAAGAAGCTCATAATCTCTGAATACTTTGTGAAAATATCTTCCCCTCACTCTGTAATAAGTTGTCTCAACACAGTTCTTAATTCTGTGTCTTAAAGAGAGACTGCAATATATATTTCTAGCTGACCTCTGCTGCACATTTTCTGTATTCAATACCCCAGGAAAGTCTCTTTGCAGCAGTCTCTCTCATTACTAGGAAACGAGTTCGTAGCAAAACTGAACTGGGAAAGTAATGGCAAATGTAGAGATTGAAAAAAATAAAGTTGGCCACAGCAATATTTTTATTCTTTTGGCCTGTGCAGATTCTTCTCACTCAGTCAGGCACCATTCCAGTTATGAACTCCACATTTTTCTATCTCGGAATACCTCATCCTAGGATGTCTTAGACAATCCATTTTCCAACTCCGCTCTTATTCTCACTGCTATTTCCTTGGCCATTACTTCTTCATTTGTCATTTAGAAGAAGCTTTTAAAGAAGTAGGTAGTTTTGGATAATACATGGAAAATACTCAATGCATTTTTATTGGTACTGGAGCTCAATAAAAATACACTCCCACCCATTCACAATGTGAGTTGCACCAGAGGAGGTTTAGATTGGATATTAGGGAAAATTTATTCACTGAAAAGGAATTCAAGCTTTGGAACAAGCTGCCCAGGGCAGATGAAGTCACAGTCTCTGGAGGTATTTAAAACACCTCTGGATGTGGTTCTTGGGGATATGATTTAGTGGCGGAGTTGGCAGTGCAGGGGTAATGGTTGGAATGGATCTTAAAGGTTGTTCACAAGATAAATGATTCCATGATTCTGTGACTGTCAGACTCCAAACCAGCTCTGAAAAGTACAAAGAGGGAAACACACACAGACTTCACTTGCTGGGGAGTCACGCTCTGGACCTCTCCATCTGACCTGTATCAAAGGAGGCTGTGAGGAGGACAGACCTTTGAAAGATTCAGTTCAATCACCTTTGTGTTTCTGTATTTTTATGATCCAGTGATCCACAAGGAGAAATGCATTTTTAATTATGAAATACCAATTGAGATATCAGAAGTGTATTCACCATTCAAATATATTTAATCACTGCAAGTGCTTGGGGTTTGAATTTAATAATATAATATTGGTTAGGTAACCTCAAATCCTTCTTTTTCATTGCTGCTTCTGGTGCCTATAGTGCCCCAAACTGCTTGCAATTCATCAGCAGTGTCTGAAAAAGGGTTTTATCAGAATTCTGCCAGAGCTTCCTAATTAGGTGTAATTAAAATGTTCCACAGTGATAGCTAAGTTAAAAATGTTCTTTTGTAAGCAACAGAACTAATGAAGCTTGGTTTTCTGAGAATTTATCTTACACACTTAGCTGGATGTGTATTCAATTACCATCTGTTAAATGTGGGGCAGTTATCCTCTGGCAATTAGGCAGTTCACTTTATCTCTTCCACAACCAATCCTCCCTCTGGGGAGACATCTTCTGTTAATGGGCCAGTGAGTGTCCCTGCATGGCTGATAAAATTCCATCATCCCATTGGGAGAGGCTCTGCCCAGAGGGAGGAGCCAAGCATTCCTACCTGGATACAATCTGACATTTGGAACAACAGAGAGAGCCTTTTCGCACTGCATTCCCAGAGGGGCAGCTTTCTTCTCCCCTGCATTCCCAGAGGAAGCCCAGGCCCATCTCCAGCAGCACTGGAGCTTCAGAGGAAAACTCCACCCTTGTACAGGATCCCTGCTCCAACAGATCCACCCCTGGCACTGCAGAAGGGCTGAGCCACCATGGAATGGCACTGCCACCAACACCCTGACACACAGGGGGGGCAGGGCAGATTCTGACTCTGACAGTGGTTTTTGGTTTTTTGTTTGTACTATTGCATTTGTATTTTAATTTTCCTAGTCAAGAACTGCTATTCCTATTCCCATATCTTTGCCTGAGGGCCTCTTAGTTTCAAAATCATAAGAGAGGGAGGGGGTTTACAGTTTCAATTTCACAGGAGGCTCCTGCCTTCCTTACAAACACCTGTCTTTTTAAACCCAGACAGTAAGTCCCTCCATTAAATTCCTGTGTTGTCCACCCATTTTGACTTCTCCAGGACATTCTCCAGGATGTGCCCTGAAGCTCCTCTGATGCTCTGCTCCTCTCTAGGCCCCACCTGGTTCCATGGACAGGAGCAGCTGGCCTTGGCCAGGGCCATGAGTGTGCTCATAGCCCAGCAAGAAAATCCAATCCAGCTCCGCTTACACTGCACATTCCTTCCTTTTGTCTAGCTGGACATTCTCATAAAACTCAAAAATTCCCATCCCCAACCCGAAAACCAACAGCACCCTCTCACCCCAAAAAGAGTCCCAAACCCCAAACCCACCCAAATTCTTTCTGCCTTTGAGATCTCTATCAAAGTTTGTGATTTGGCCAGTAAATTAGGAATGCGTGAGAGTGAAAGATGAACAGATGATGTGATCATGTAAGTCTACTTTCATTATGAAAACAGGGCTGGAAGTTCTAGTAGAGCCTTGCTGGTAGCTGACACTGCCTGGATCTGCTTTCACACAGCCTGCTCTGCTTTAACAGATAATGTATCTCCCATGCCCCTGATGCAGCCTGTCAAAACCCTTTTGAGGAGAACAAGAAAACGTATTGATTTTTTGTTTTAGATGAGACCAAAACAATTTTCAAAATTCTGTTTGAAATATATATGCCCTGTCATACCTTTCCTGGAATCTTGCTTTTTGTAAATGTTTGGACATTGTTCACAGAAAACAGAGGTGGAGCACAAATGTCAGACTGCCTCAGTTTATAACTTGGAGAAAACAGTCATTAAAAAAAAAAGACTGTGTTGGGTTCAAGGTTCACTAAAGTATTCTAAATGTTTTGCTTGAAATTTCAAAGGAACAAAACCAAAACAAGCATTTGAGTGGGCCAAGAACTTCTGGTAACACCTTTTTTCAAGAAACGTCATAGTATCAAAATGAGGCATTTATTTAAGAAGAAGTTATATATGTGTCTGCTCTCTCTTTTTTTTCTTTGTTTTGTTTTGTTTTGAAAATCATAAATCTACTTACTAGTGCTTTTTTTTTCCTAGGTTTTTTGTTATTACTTCAGTTCTATGGACTGCATAGATTCAATCTATCTAAGTCAAGCAGTGCTCTTTTTAATGAGTTGTCTTGGAATGACATCTGGGAGCCTTCATTTACCTACAGGATTGGGTACCACTTTTAGACCCTTTGTCTTTCAGCCTTCTCACTGCTGATTCACCTCTTTAATCTCTGAGAATCTGCAATAGAGTGCTCCATCTTTACTTGCTGCCCTCTTACCCAAATTACCATACAGTTTCACATTTATACCTCTGAAAGTTCATAGCATCTAAAAGTAGATGAGAACAATCCTTCACATTAATGCTGCTGGTTGTAACTGAAGAGATGATTGTGACTGAATTATTGCTATTATAGAAATAGACATTGCTTGTTGGGAAAGAGGTAAGTTTGACAGGAAAGTTTCACAGATATGTATGCTTGGCAGAAAGCTCTCTGAATGTAGAACCTGAGAGCGGAATAGAGATGGAAGCAAGTTTTGATATAGAAGAA
The DNA here is from genome assembly GCA_013397155.1 of Irena cyanogastra. Taxonomy (NCBI): domain Eukaryota; kingdom Metazoa; phylum Chordata; class Aves; order Passeriformes; family Irenidae; genus Irena; species Irena cyanogastra. Next base: position 767,114 of record VWZV01007367.1, read on the forward strand.
CAATGGATGTCTAAATTAAGAATTGTTGAGCCAGTTGTTACTGGACAACTGAAAAAGCAAAGGTTAAGTGGAGCTGGAAGGAGGTTTTATGACTAGAGCAAAGGATATGTTGACCACAAATAAAAAAGATGTTTTTACCAAGCAGAAATAGGTCTTAGGAAAAGCAGGAGATACCATGGGCAAACAAACATGTTGATGTAGCAAGTAGAAAAAAAGTCTAAGGCTTTTTCACTGCAAGAAAACAGAAAAAAAACATTAAGCTTAAACTGTAACATACTAACCATGTGGTTGGATATTAATGAGCCTAATATGATAATGATACTAGTTATGATAGGCTATAGATAATAGTAAAGGTATTGTGTATGATGCTGATTGGTTGTTATGTATTGATGCTCAGCAAAGAAAAATATATAATGCATTGTAACCAGAACTAAAGGGGCTTCAGGCTTGCCTATAAGCTGTAGTTGGCAGCTGTAGGTATGGCTCTGTTAGCCACGGCCCGAGACTGCTGTAACATCTTCTATATAATAAACAGCATTTTGAAGAGCCACCTGGAGTCCCATATCTCTTGTTTCAGGCTCTTACAATTGCTGTCTAACCAGTAAGGACTTAATATAGGTCATCTTTATTCACCTTATATCACCCTACAGTAGCTGTTTAAAAAAAAAATTTCTACCCCTCTGATGTCTATGAATCATATCTTACATAATTCGTGTTGTGTATAGACCCCCTCTGCCACTTCTGCTGTTGAAAATATCATAGCTCAGCATCTTAAGGTAGGTTGGAAAGAGAGAGCAAAAAATCTTCTACAGAGCTAAAAAGGTTTTTAGCTCCCCATAGCTTTATTTTTATTAGTTTTTTTTATCTTTTCTCCTTACATTTCTGTATATCAGCAGCAGCAGCAAATAATAATGATAAATAATGTAGGCTCAGTCAGTACTCCACATTAGGAATATAGGCACTAAACTCCTGAACTATTCTCTGTCTCTGTGCATAGGCTCAGGAGGCCACAGTACCTCTTCCTAAATATTTTCTGGTGTGTAGTTCTTCCCCTGCCTATAAAGGATAAGCCATTGTTTTCTAATTCCTTATAGATGCTTTTTAGTCAGCCTTGCTGACTAAAGCCTTGCTGCTGAGGAAAAAAAAGTGGAGGTTGAATTGCATGAGTGGAGTTTCTGTGTTAACTTATATCAGCATAGCTCTGGCCTGATAATAATTTGAGTGTTAATAGAAATAGAGATAATTTAAAGGTGGTCCTTTTAACACAACTGAAATGACCCAGTTAACTTTTCTTTTCCACTGTGTCTTTTCTCCCTTTGAAAAGTTTTGTAGAGGGTACCAATGAGTCACCAAATGATGATTACCCACCAGTGGATTTAGTTTCTCTGTAATTTCAGCACACAAGAGAAGGGAAGAAATTTTCAAGTCTTATCCCCAGTGATAGTACTAGCATCTTCTTTGGTTTTGCACAAGGAATTCACAAGGCACACAATGATTCATTGACTGACCAGATCAGGAACTGGGCTGATTTGAGCAGATAATGCTAATAACTGCATGAAACCCTACAGAAAAAAGCAGAATTTATGCTGGTGTTTGCAGAGCACCCAAATGCATGTAGTGACCTGCTTGTGTGTTGCTTTGATTATCTCTGAGTTACAGGGGTTGTGCATGGTGCAGAAGCAACGAAATTACTTCTCCTGGTGAGGTTTGGAAAATGCTTTCTGTTTAGAAAGGATTGGGAGAAGTACTGCAGAACAGTTGAATAAGTCTGGTGGCATTTTTATTTCCATATTGAACTTCTGATTGCATTGGTTAAGGCCTGATTCAATAACACAGCTCCTGAGCATATAATGACATTTTATTTTAACCCCCCACCCCAAACCCTCCACCCTCTCTGAGCTCCCTGAGTTTTTTAGTGTATGTAGCAAGCATAGATGGCAGAGGGGAGAGGGGAAATCACAGAGTAATTGTGCCATGCAGAGAATGTGAAAATTTAGCTGCTGGCTGCAAAGAAATGTCAGCAAACTTTGGGAGCACCATAGCCTCAAACAGTGAGACCACCTCCCCAAAGTATAATAAATAAGAATGATTGTATAAAAACTTGGTGCCAGTTACTGTTTAGAAAGCAACCATGACTTTGTCTGGCTTGGAAAACACATTTCATGAGCTACATTTAGGAAATAAAAAGGGAATTCTATATCAATGTTACTCTAAATCCTTAGGATAAAAAGAAAATTAACTAAATGTTTATATGTTTTCCAGGGATATTCCCTGAAGTTAATGCATCAATTTTCAGTCTTAATTGCAGCAGCAAACTGGAAGTAGCATTTGCAAACCCAAGTCATAGTGATATTACAGATAAAATGTAAGAAATTGCAAAATGGGTCTGGATATTTAGTGAAGGATCACTGCATCAAACAGGAGGGTGTTTGAGAAAGGGCAAGGAAGAGAATGCTGAGGATTTTAGCCATTTGAAATAAGAATTATACATTCAAAAGAGTTGATTGTTCATTCTTCTGGCCATCCCTCTGGCTAAGAATTCAGTTTAAAATTCAGTGTCAGAGTCTGTCTCTACAGAAAGTCTAAAATTCTCAGCATCCAGAACTCCAACAATTCAGTATGCTCACTTTTGATGATGCTCACCTTTGATGCTTAAATTAGAGATGGGCAGTGTACATGAATCTGCCTTTAATTTGGATGGGGACTCACGCTTTTGAAGAGAATATCCTCATTATCTCTGCTGCTTTTGTTTCAGAGCTGGTTTGCTCTCAGAGACAACTAAATTAGAAGATGTGCTCAAAGAGTTCACCTAATGTGCTACAATCATTAACGAGCACTCAGGTTATAAATATTCCAAAATAAAACCCCTAAACCACATCTAGCCTGGATACTGCATTCTCAGCAACAAGAGCTCACCTTCTACAGAGATCTGCACTTAAGTTCTCCAACTGACATTGGCGACCTGGCAATGAATTTTAAGTTTGTGAGTGTGACATGAGGGAATTGGATCTCTTTTTCTCTCAACAGAGTATTTTCTTTCAGAGATTTTCAGTCTTTTTCAGTCATGAAAAATATAGACATCCTCATGAAAGAAAAAGCTCTGAGTTCAACAGTGGAATTCAACAGAAGCTCTTTTTGTTAAGTTCCAAACTGGCTCAACTTGGCATGAATTTGCACTAAATGATATACACCAAGTTGCTTATACCTGTTTTTAATGAACTTTGGATATTTGAAGCACACACATACATTAGAAATTGTAACTTCTGGAAGAGGAGATCTGTTATCTGATAAGAATAGCTGTGCTACTTCAGTGAACAAAGGGACAAGAGTTCTCAATTTATTTTCTGATTTAAATGTAAATTTTTTTCTTCATTTTTTCAGCTGCTTACCATTTCAGGTCAGAGTTACATCACTGAGCTTTCATACTTTGTGTCACAAAACAAGCAGGCTCTCAATATTTTACTGGGTACGCAAAGCCCTCCTCTAGGAATCAGAACTGGCAAATCTAAGCCAGAGTGGTGTCTACTCTCCTTCCCACAATTATTCAGTGAAAGACAGAATTTGCCTAATAGCCATTATTCACATTGCCTGAATGAACTAACACTACTTTTACTGAAGTTACAATAAATGAATCACAGAATATTTTTAGTTGGAAGGACACACAAAGATCATTGAGTCCAACTCTCAAGTGGATGGCTCATAGGGGGATCAAACCCACCAGGCTGGCACTAAGGAGTTTTTGTAGGAAACGAGATCCCCTTAACTGAAAGGAGATACATAAACACATCAATAGAGCTAATCCGCCTTCTAACTGCGCCTCCTTCTTCACAGTGGTTCCCCACCTTTCTCGTGTGAGGATTTTTTGGTTTTGTTTTCTTGTCTTGTCAGTTCCACACAGACACACACTGACAACAGCACAATTGCAAAACAGAATTTTGCCATCTGGTCAAGCCCAGCAAAACTATCTGTAGCACAGCATGCTTCCACTTGCAGGAACTTTGCTTGAGCCAAGTTTAGTGCTGTCATAAGTGGTGTAAATGACATGCCAGTAAATCAGTGCAAGTCAGTGCCCTGGGCTGGCTAGATGATGCTTGTATCTCCAATCACCTGCTCTGTTTATGCTGGATAATAACTTTTGTACCTTTAAGACTTGTTCCAAGAGCGAAGAGGGGAGAGAAGAAGCGCGGAGTTTGTGATCACAAACTGCACTCACTTCCTGAATCCTGCTCCTGGACTGTGTAGTCTGTGGATGGACAGACAGCAGGACAGAGCTCTCCTTTGCTTTTAGTTAGTTTTTAGCTAGCTGAGGCAGAGAAGTTCCCTGGACTGTGAGTTTTCTTTCTCTTTGGACCTGTTTAACCCCGCTCTGAACTGAACAGTAGTTTGTTACTGTCACACAAAACTATGATAAGAATAAATGATATAAAAGCATAGGGAAAAAACAAGCTGTTTATATACTTTATTAGTTCACAGAGTGTAGTCTGTGATAATCCTTTCCCATCTGGCTGCCCAAAAGAGCAGACTTTTATCTTTATTTCTAAGTGCTATGAAATGGATATGAGAGGCACAGTTGCAGTGTTTTCCAAAAATCACCTTTCCAAATAGCATCAGAAACAGGGACAGAAAACAAAATATAGGCAGTGTCTGCTATCCAGGCTTAGAACTGAAGCAGAAATAGGGAATTCAGTTCTGTGAAATATCAAAGAGTGAACCACTCAAAAAGGAGGTTTCAATAACTTTTTCCCTCATCAGCAGGAGCATACAAGGTCTCCATCATACTAGAGGACAATTATAACATTCAGAATTTTAAAAGCTCTAGCCCTGCTCCAATATTCTTGCTTGGTCCTAAGTGTAACCCACCAAACCACAGCATCACTTCCTTTTGTCAGCCTGGTCTTACACCTACACTGCTTCCACCAGCTGTGCCTGAGGTCACAACAGCACTGAGGCAGAGCTGCACAAAAGCCCTGTGACAGGGCCACTGGATCCTCAGTGCCACCAGCCTCACTCCACAGACCCTGTCTTACCATCCCACTTTCATGCTGGTAGCTACAGCCTCTATCATCCTCCTGAGCCCTGGCTCAGTGCAGTAAAACCAAGCCTAACAAATTCCTAACCCACAGTTTTCTACCAGTTCCTTAAGACTGGGATAGATTAACTATAAACAAATTGTCAAATATGCCATAACCTGGACTAGAACAGGCGTTTGCAGGCTGGAAATGTGAAAGACATCGTGAACAAGTCAGAATTGGAGCTTCTTTTGAAGTGAACAGAGAAATCTGGGCTGAGCCACAGGAAGGGCCTGCTTTGGGCCACTGCAGGAAGGAGGGAGGATTACCCTCAGGAGAGAGGTATTTCCCTTCAGGGCCTGGGAAAGAATAGACACCTAAAGCTGGGTGAAATACATCCGCCATTTGCAGAATCTAAAATCTTTGGGTTTGAACCCCAACATGCCATGTGTTTAATCTGGTGAGTTCAATTTTTATTTTATTTTATTTTAATAACTTTTTAGCTTAAGTGTAGCTACAAAAGCAAAGGGTTTAATTAGAGGAATTAAGAGCATAAAGCACTATTGTGGGATAGTTCTCAAATGGAAGTGAAAAGCAGAATTCACCAGCAGATTAGTAAACTCAAACTATCTGCTTAGTTTTAAAAATAACATACATTATTCTTATCGTAGTTTTGTGTGACAGTAACAAACTACAAGAAATTTATATTAAGTTTTAGTCTTCAGTATTTAGCAACTTTTCCAATCTTTCTTTCAAGTGGCACCTTCAGCAAATTGCCAGGCAGGTACTCTGTTTATGACAAGATGATGGAAGAGGAACATGGTTAAAGCCAAATAACAGCAGGGATCCACCTCAGGTGTCATTGTTGTAATGTCTGGCCAGGTGTGTAGTCAAAAAGACCGATTCATTTTTGGCATTTAGCTCTTCTCTGTGAAAGGTCTGTGTGAGAATTCATGATAAATGAGGCTTAGGTTTAGCAAATGTTCACCACAAGAGAAAACACAATCTTGTGAGTCAGAGCCCAGCAGCAGGTAAAGGTCAAGGAGAAAATGCGCTTTATTCTGAGAGCTTTTCATGGGCTTACTCAAAAGCTGCTGATCTGCTGTGGTTCAACTTTATGATATCTTATGCCTCTTGCCCTACTCTGTCTTCCTATTGTGGCTGAAGGTGCTTGAAGCCACAGGTATTTTGTAGAGAAAAACCGGGGTTGTTGCACAGCTAAAGAAGTATCGCTGCTTAGGAAAAAAAACAGCAAAGAAATTGTGAGAAAAGTGAAATTTCTTTTGGCACAACCTGGTTTCTTGTAAGTCAAAATAAATGCAGACTGAGAAGGGCAGCACTGAAGAGCAGTACAGTGAAGGTGCTGCTGCAGGGCAGCTGACACAGGTCTGACCTCTGGCCCCTTATTGTGTCTTCACAGACCTTGTTTCCTTCTTCAGCACATAAGGGCCTATTATATCTATGAATAGCTGTATTCCTTTGATCAGTTTGGCTGTTTCTTAGATAAAAACATCTGCTGCTTTCTCCCAAAGCCAAGCTTTTGGTAAGTGGTATGACTGTCTTAAATGTCTCTTACAAGATTGTGCTATTTTCTTCCATCAGATCAGTGTTTCATCTGCTTTTGGTACCTACTTGATACTATATTTTCCATCATTTTTTTTCTTTAATTTGGGGTCCAAATCATCAGGAAAAAGATTATATTCACTTTTTTTGGTAATTGAAGACATAGCGTATCAGTTTATTAATAAAGGAGATACCTAAAATTGACTCTTTAGTTATAAAAAGAAAAGGCTGAAAATGTAACATATGATCAGTGATGTTAAATGAAAGGATGTAGACATATAGAATAAAATACTAACATTTGTATGCTATTTTTACCAGGGAATATTGATTTGGAAGGCTGGCAGCAAATTAATGTTGATCCATCTATATGCCATTGATCATTTCAATAAAAATGGAGTTTGGTGGAAAAAGACTATTGCTCTTGGTAAAAGATCTGCTCTCAGTTTAATCACAGGTAAAATAGAGGTTTTTACTTTTTAAACATAAAATTAGCACTTCTCTCCCAAAATATTGAATCACAGAACAGAAGCTTGGACCAGAGTTCTCCTCTGATTACCAGTGTGCCTAAATTATTACATTTCCTGGCTGTGTTGAATGTCTTCCTGTTCCAAATAAGTCTTTCAAAACTGGCAATGCTTCCTTGAAATACTTGAAGTTCAGAAAAAAGGTATATTTTAAAAAAAAGAAAAAATTGTTTTACAAATGAGCTGTCTATTGATGCAACAAAGAAAGCAGGCCAGGGTTTGTCAGTAATGGACACATTAATGTTCATTACCTGCATTTTTCCATATTTTCAACTGCTGTTTAGTAATTGTTAAGGGGGTTGAGTTGAATTTTAGTCTATTGCATTTCCATCTTCACCAGTCAAGGGTTTCACTGATTTAAATCAATCAAAGGATTAGCTGAAGGTCTTATGCAGCTTCATAAAGTGAAACCCACCAGCCCTTGCCTGGACAGTCTGACCAGTGGTTTCCTTGAGAACCGGCTCTGGTGACTTTATGGAGAGAGACTACTCTGATCCAATTGTTTGGAAACAGAACTTTAATAAGGCGAAAACAACAAACAGGATGGCATACACTGTGCTAGGAACAAACTGGAAAAGACCAGGGTCCAGGCTAGGGCAGAGATATTTATACACTTGAATATAGGGAGAGGTTGTTGTGGTTTGACGGGAGGAGTTTGGGAAGTGAGGTAAAAAGTTTGTGTGTATCTGACAGTCAGCTGGGCTACTGAGAAGCGGGACTTGCTTCTGTGAAAAACACATGTTAAAGATGAAAAAATCCGGGAACTTCTTTTTTCTTCCCTGGCTGGTAAGAAGGTAACCAGGTCTGGTCTGGCTTGTGTCTTGGCTGGGCTGGGCCAGCCGGCCCTGCCACAGGCGTGGGTACTCTTCCTCCGATTTGCCTGCCCCTTTCTCTTGTTTTATTGGTCGCTGTGCAGAGGGAGGGGGGATGCCGCGGGCCGGATGGGGCTAGTCTTGTTAACATTTGGCTAGCCGGGTCCCGCTGGCCCCTGGGAGCAGCTCCGAGCTGACCCTGGGACTTGGTTCTGTGGGAGTTGTCTTATCTGTCGGGCAAGGGAGGGGAAGGAGGAATTCTCATCTCGGCATGTTGCTACTGAGTTTGGGTTTGGCTGATCTAATCTGAGTTACTTCTCTCAGGCTTCTCCCAGCTGCAGTTCCAGCTGGTCAGGAACATTGAGTCTGACATGGTAACTTTTTCAGTACTTCAGTCTTTCTCTGAGTGAGAGAAAAGAACAAGATCTAAGCATGTAAAAGAGTAACATGAGACATTGTGGTCAGTGAGGAAGAAGTTTGAGAGGGATGAGAAGTTGTCTTCTTAGAGTTGAAATCTTGTAAAATTATAGAGAAAGACTCTTTTTCTTGTAACACATAAAATTATGGGGAGATGAAAATATTTAAATTGATGTTAAGTAAAAGCTTCTATGTTGAAGTAAGTAGATGTGAAAATAGTTGTGATCTCATGAAAAGAGGAGTAGTCTGTTGTCACAAGAGAAGAAGAAGAAGCAGATTTTTATTCTCAGGGATGAAGATGATTTTAGAAAGAGATAATGAGAACTTTTGCTTTTGAACTGCTCATCTTTAAAATAATACCCCATAAATCGACATAACTCATCGATAAGTTGTGAGAAGGCCTTTAAAAATAAGAAAGACTTCATGGTAACAGATTTTCCTCCTGGCAGCTGTTAGTTGTGAGAAAACCACGAGAGAACTGTATTTTCCCTCTTGTAGAGAAGTCTCCAGAACCTTAACAAGAGAGACTTCTCTCCCTGAGTGAACTGTAGAAAGACTATGTCAGAAGTGGCAAATTGACTGGAAATTTTAGGTTTGGTTCTTTACATTGTTAGTGTTCAAGGGAAAGATTGTGGGGGGAGGAGAAGTGGTCTGAAGAGTTTGTTTTGATTCTTACTTTTTTTTCTCTTTTTAGTTACTGTTAATACATTTTTCTTTATACCCTTTTGAAGTTTTGAGCCTGCTTTGCCTTTCTCCTAATCCTATCTCATGGCAAGAAACAAGTACGCTAGTGATTAGCTGGGAAATCTCAAAATTAGTGAAAATCTCAAATGAGCAAACCAAAACCATGACACGAAATTAGGGTTTCTGCCCAGTTTCAAACTGAAACCTCAGCAGGGGGTTAAGGGGAGGTTTGAGGGAAGGATCCAGTGGGAGAGAACGATTAGGAATATTACCATTTCTGCAGCAAAAATTAACCAATAGTAACAGGAAGAACCCAGAACTTTCCAGCAACAGTTTGCATAACTGAACAGGGGGATCTTGGGAGTGAGCTTTTGCTCACCACAACTAGAAAGGGTTTTCCCACGGCCTTAAGCTGAGGTTTCCTTCTTCTGCTGAATTAACCCCAACAGTAAAGCTTCTTTGAATTTCTTGTGACTGAATCCTGGAGTAATTTCAAATAAGTCACACTGGCCTTTGTCTTCTTCCTTCTGCTGCATCTATTGAAATACTTAAAGTAATGAAGGTCTTATTTGGGCATTTTCTGAAGAAAGTCCTGCCATTTTAAATGTAATTTTTAGATTTGCCAACCAATATTTCAACTGCTGATCAATATTTGTATATATGACCCGAACTGAACTCAAACACAGCTTAATAGATTGCTTGACTAACTCAAGGAGAAATTTCCTTTTTCAGCGATGTGTCAGTTCCTATGTGACTTCCCACTGAGGATTGCTAGAAAACATTATGCTCTGTTTTTATACAAGGTTCAAAATGTAAATCCTGTTGCCAGTCTTTGGCCATACAGTAAGATTGTGGGATGCTGCTGCTCTGATGGTATGTGTTCAGAGAGCTTCATTTCTGAGTGCTTCCTAAATGGGAATAATCTGCATTGTTTATAGGGTCATGGGTCAGGGTTGCAGTGCTGAACACAGTCTATCTTGTCACCATCTCATTTTTGTCAATTTAAATGGTTTATTACTTATGCCTTGTTACACACTCGTTACTAATTTAGCATCATTTTTTTTGGCTTATTATTAATTTTAAACCACTTTGGTGAAAGGTGCTGTTGGTCCACTCAAACAGTGCCAGCTGTCAGAATGTATTAACTTCAAGACCCTCAATAAACAAGCTGATTATGTTTAGCTTAGAATCAAAAGAATATTTTTTCCTGTGAGAAGCCTAAAACTTGCTTGTTTGTTTTATATGTTTTGTTTGCTTCTCTAAGCAACATTATGTAAAGAAAATGGAGCGAAGAACATGGGTGTGCTTCAAGCATGAGTTAAACTGCCAGTGGTAGTGACGTGGACTTCGTTAATTCTCCGAGAGTGGTGAAATAGGAAACCCCTGACAGCCTTCTTAGAAAGCCACATGTCTTTGCTCGTGTGGGTAAGGCACTGAACTGATGCTTTCATATCCCTAAAGGTAGTAAGTATTTCTGAGGAAAAAAGGTTTATGATTCCATTCTATTAAGAAATATGGAGCTCTTGCACACTTGGAAATGAGTTTAAACAAAATCTGCTGAGGGAATGAATCAGTTGCTGCAGCTGCCACAAATTCTTGCTAATCGACTCTTTCCATTTTTTGCTGGATGAGGTCGATCTCTACATCTCCTTATGAAAGGATATCAGTAGTATATCAGATACTGCTACCCTACGTATATCTGGTCTTAAAAGTGGCTCTTTAATTTTTAGATTTTCCATCCAAAAACCCCAAACACCTAAATGGTCTAGATATACATCCCTAGCAGGTTTCACATAAGCTGGACAACAAAATTCCTAATAGGTGTTTCTCCCAAACATGGTATGCATCAGGGCAGACGGAAAAGGTCAGAGAGTTAGAGAAACATGTAATCACCATTCTCAGATTCATTTCTGCAATTACAACACAGGGAAGAGAAAATATGAGTTTGCAGAGCTCTAAATGTTTGAAATGTATTTAGCCAGAATAAATACATTCTTCAGTAAGTGTTTTCCTATGCACAAGTAAGATTTAAGTTTTTGTGACATAGGAGACAGAACAATAGTGATTTAATCAACTACTTTACTATGACCGCCACTCACAAAATATGCTGCTATTTTTTGGTATGTCAGTATTTATCCAGTAAGGGCACTGGGGTTGCTAATTAATTGTATACAATAAACACAGAGAGTAGCAGCTGCCGCTTTTGATTTTCATCAAACTCTCCACAGACACATGTGGAAAATTATTTTCTTCCACAAATACACTGAGGATTTTTATTGCCTTAATTTGTGGGCAGTCTGAGGCATCTTAAAGTCTAATTATTTTCCAGTGGGTGGAATAGTCAGCACTCTCTAAAATTCAGAGTTCTACAAGATCATTTGATGATTACTGAAACTGTTGGCTTGTGATCATGATTTTACTATAGAACTGCTTAATCAGATACCGAAGTCATTTTTAAGAAAAGCAACATCTTTTTCACATGTTTGTTTTTTACCATAGTTCCATATGTTTACTATCTTGGTCTTTTGCTCTCAGAATACGCACACTTTAACCTCTGCTTGTGATTTTGTTTCAGGGATAACAGCAGTTACTTTATGGTGGAGGGTGTGGAATCCTCTGACTCCTCCCCCTCAGGGAAGTCCCCGGGGCTTTGCCTTGGAAGACTACATCACAGAGTTTTCCCCACCTAGGCTGATAGAGAGAACTCAGCCCATGGTCCCTTGCAGCACTACTGCCAAACTACATCAGATTGCTTCCCCCATGGGCCAGCTGACACTGCCCACCCCAGTTACTCATCCCTCGTCCTCCCTACAGGTTGCTGCCCATTGCCTTGCCCTTTACACTGCCCTGTGCCCTCAGGTCATTGGTCACTGACCTCACACTTCAGTGGTGCAGACGGAAATAAATAACAGGCAAGGAGATTTTCTTCTCCTGTTAATTAGCCCTTATTAAGAAAACCTGGACGGGGGGGGTCGGGATGCGCGCACACACCACCGCTGTTCCCTAGGATGAGCCAGAGGAGGAGGTGTTCAGATCTGTTGATCCATCGACAGGCAGAGCTGGGCCTTCTTTCCTCGCGAGAGTCTCTCGGAAGGCTCGAACAATGGCTTGAGGTCTAGGGGTGTCAATCCCGCTTGGTGCTGTTAAAGTTATGGAGACCTGGCTCGTGTCAGTTAGGGGCAGTGGAAGGTCCCTCACGGTCTCACCGTCTCGTAGCGGTCACTCTCGGTCCTTGGTGGTGTGTAAATTCCGTGCTTTCGGGTCTTAGGTGGTCCTTGCGACACCTCATTTGCATACCGGGCGTCCTTACGGGAACAGCGGATGTAGAACCCGACGGCGGTAGGGCAAGTGGGAAGTGGATACGGGGGAATAGAACCTTAACAATTAACAGATAACAATTAATTAATAACAGAAGTGTTTAATTAAACTTAATGTTCCGGGGCCTTCTCATTCATTACACAGACCACATGGTTTTGTCTTTGTCTCTGATCCCTTTGGCCTGGTGGCTGCTATAAACCCTGGCTGGAATATAGCATGGAAACACCCGTTCTGCCTCTCCTCCGCTGAGCTCTCTGTGTGTGCATGGACTTGGAATGGCTGTTCTGGTGGCCTTGCTCTGGCCAGCTGCTGAAGGAGACACTTCAAAGAAGGTTGCAGCATTCCTGCCACCCTGCCACGCTGCAACAGCAGAGCAAATTCATTAATTAATTTTCCTTTTCCTGAGTTCCATTAGAACATGTCAATGCTGTATATTTGATGCTTCAGTGAGAAATCCTTTTTCCAGTAGGAATTGGGATTTTCTCTATTGTTGTTTTAGAATTGGGCTGGGTCTGCTAAGGTCTGCTCCTGACCACTCCAATGAGATCAGGTGCTGAGATTTGGCATCATGTTGAGGGGACTTAAGGCTAAGCAAAATAATCTGGCTTGGCTTCTGACAAAGTGAAAACAATGTGAAAGCAAAATTATTCTATTTGAGGCATCTAAAATTAGAAAAGCTTTGGGATTGGCACTGGCAACATTTAGTACTCAAGAGGTGCCAGAAATGACACTTCTGGAAACAAGTATAATAACATATATAACAGTTTTCTTCTGTTTTGTTATTTTGGTTCTTTGGATTTCTCTGCCATAAGAGTTCTGTCTGGTGAAAGAAGGAAGTAATACAATGTGTACTGCAATGTTTTTGTCATAATAATTTTGTTCAAAGACTTAATAGTGTTCAGACTATTATCCCTTGGTTAAAATGGCAGCTGAAAGGCCCTGAGCACAGAGTACCTGAGTAAGAGTCTTTGCAGGGGCCTCTGTCACCTGCCAGTATTCTTGGTGGCACTCATTTCACTGAGGGAGAATCCCACAGCAGTGGAATTTGGTCAGGTTTTCTGCAGAATAGGTGAGAGCACAGTTCGGTGACCTTAAATTCCAATTAATGGTTGACATCCCTTGCTAGAAAGAAGTTAGTGACTTATGTTTCAAAATGGACTTCATTATCTGCAATATAGCTTTTAAACCATGATAGCCATGATCTTTGAGAAACTTTATCTTTAGTCTCTGAAGGTCTGTTTTGTAGATATCCTGGGTTTAGTGTCTGTTGGAGGAGCTTTTGTCTTACTGAGTAGCAATCAAATTAGGAAATGGAAAACTGTATTGCTAAGGCCTAATGAGGACATTTTGTGTAAGTTCCAAAAGAATCAAAATGCTGTAAACGAGGTTACACATCTAAAATCACAAATGATCATAAGCTCAAGTGCTGAAAGATTGCTGCTGCCTGGCTTCCCACTGAATCGTTTATTACTTACAAAAACTGCACTTTTATATCCCTCTTCGATATGCTTCTCTTTTCATGTTTGAATAGCGTTTACTATTGCCTGTTTCCTCAGCTGTGCCTAACCTTGTCTGAAATTTTTAATGCAGTGATTCTCGCTTTTCTCAGGAAATGTATCTTCTAGTTTTTTAACTGTCAACTCACACCAAGTCCTGGAAACTATCTGTGCTCTCACCTCAGCAGTGTGAATTTTTCTGCCATTGCAAGTCTGTAGCACACTGCAGTCTCTCTGAAGCTGCAAATTTCCACAAATGCTGTAGAACCGAGCAGGTCACTCTTGTCTCCCAGGAACCTGTGATAAACGAGCAGCTGTGTATCTCCTGCCAGCTTTGATGCTGCATCACAGATAGCAGCCACGTTCCTTGCTAATACCACCACCAGCAGTAGTATTTATTTACTTTCTCTTAGTGCTAAAGGTGACCACCATACATAGCTGTAAGCACAATTAACTCCTCACCAAAATTCTAGTTAGAATGCTTAGAGCTTTGCTCCATCATCTTCTTTCTTAAAACTCTTGCATGTTAAGCCATTTCTTACCAGGTAGACAAGTTTTGCATATCGATCTGAAAGTGTACTTCTGCCTTGTTACTTTGCATATAAATCTTATATCAGTCTCAGTATATCCTTTATAAGGAAAATGAGCACATGAACAGGTCAGTTTATACTTCCATGAATGAGGCAGGAAAAAGCCACGTGGGTTGTGCAGAAACAGACAATTTATAGTTCAGTGTCCTGGGCCTTATAAATAGTTCCAGTCACATCAGATACCAGTGAGTTTGACAAGATACTCCACTCAGCACCACAATACAGACTTGACAAATACCCTTCCTAAACCCCAAGAAGAGTTCTCTGAATATATCATTGGTGTGTGCCGACGTACTGCTCTGCCATCACAAATGAAGTCTCTGTCAGAGTATTCAGTCAGCACCCTCTCAGCAAGTCACTTTCAGTTTACACCCTGCGGCACTTGAAGAAAGTTTATATTTAGGCAGTGACAGAACAGCAGCTTCAGATAGGCAACTTCATCTTGGTTACTTCCCTAAGGCACCCAATTTGCCAATTTGTTAATGCCCCTTGCCTGTAGCAATTTCATACTTGGTTTGTCAAGCACATTTGTTATGTATGTTCAGCAAAGACTGCAATAATGGAAAATACCTTATCCTGCAAGTTCTTCCATCTCTTCAATTCCAAACTTAGAGCCAAAGTAAAGCTGGGTTCCTGTGAGCAGCTCCTGGGATTTCTCGTTCTGTCCGGTTAGCTCTTGCCCCAGTCCAGCTTTAAGGGCACTTCTCCGTACCTCCTCTGGATCCGTGGGTCTCAGCCCTGGCTGAAGCACGGCAGTGACAAGGAACAAAGGGAGGACTTTTGGGGGATAACTTTGGTTTTATCGTTTCCAGAGCCGGTGTCCCCACTAAAGTGAGGTTTCATCCCTGTGCAGCACCTTTTAAACGGGGGTGGAGAGAGGGGAGGAGTACAGCCAGGGGACCATGAAGAATAGGGGGGAGAAACTGGGAACCTGGCCAATCACCCAACAGCTCCCCTGGAATGTACCAGACACCAGGGCAGGGCTGCAGAGAGACTCCAAGCCTGTGAGGAACACAGCCACGACCTGGGGGAAACCTGATAAACCCAAAACCACACCACAACACTGAAGCTTTTGCATTCCATCAGTAATTGATATTTAACTCTCAGGGGTTTTCTATCTGAAATTTATGGAAGACTTCCAAGAGGGGGAAAAGTAGTGAGGAAGAAGCAAAAGTATCTAAGGTTAAGTCAGACAAAGGTCACAGGAAAAGTCAGTGGTACAGACAAAAATACATAGCAGAGAGGAATGTGATCTCCATTTGGAATAAAGGTCATAGGGGCTGTGAATGTCTCTTTGTTAATGGCTGTCCCTGTGTTAACAGGAATTGTGTATATAATCTATATCAACATACATATTATATATATACATTATGATGTGTCTATGCATATAAAATAATGCATATAAGATAAATGCATATAAAATAAAAATAGGCATATTATAATGCATATAAAATAAAAATATTTTCAGATTGCAATTGCATTCTTGGATTGTCTAAAAAATCCTTCTTTGCATTCAAAACAAAATGAATAGGGTAGGCTTCCAATGGAGGAGCAGCAGGCTTTTGAGGGAGTGAAATTACTGTGAAATTGCATCCAAAAATGGACTGGTTTTAGTGCACAGACTTGAGGGTTATAACATGATCCAAACCATTATTGATGTGAGAGACTAGGCAACAAAGGAAACTACAGAATTGTTCAAACAGGGGCTGTTTGCTTTCTAGCAAAGGCTCGTGTCCAGCAAGGGTCAGCCTAATCCAATGGTTTGGGAAATTTAGTAAATGCATTAAAATTTGTTACTTCAGTATAGAATAATATCTAATTCTACTAAATCTTGAGTCCAGAAATAATAATTCAATAATCAAGACTACATAATGTGGCACTTTACGAGAGCAGTCCATCCCTTGAATTCTGTAGAGGAACAGCTTCTTCCTAGAAGAGAAAACAGGCCAGTGCTCATTTCCAGGAGTTTTTCTGACAAGCGTCTTTGGTTTTTTATCCAAACTTTACTTCCATGTAAGTTGTGAGTGTGCTGACCTCAAAGAAAGTGAGGGACTCTTGAGGTCATTTGAAAAGAAGATCGTAAACTGCAGCCTGGCAAACAGCACTAGCCAGACATCCACAGCAGCATGTCCTGTTTGTTGTTTGCTTGAAATGTGTGAGATGCTTCAAATAATTTGTTTACACAGTGATAGAATTTTTCTAAAGCAAGGATTATCCCAGCTGAACTGGTTTAACACAGGCCATGGGTATTTCTGGAAGTGTTTTGCAGTCCGCTTGGGAACTATGGATCTGGAGATAAGTTAAAATGAGGTAAAGAAAAAAAAATATCTATTTAAGAAGAAAAAAAACAACCAGACTCATTACTGATTGAATAGGCCCAGGATGCAGAACAAGTAATTTCAGTTCCCCTAGCTCAGTTATTGCTTTTGGTTTTCTTGTCTGCTCTATAACAATGTTTCTTGAGATTTTCACTATCCTGTAAGCAGCTCTAGTTGCTCCCAATATTCAGCAGAAGTGCACATTCACCTTCCAAAAGCTGTTTTCTGTGGGTAAAAGCCTGCTTTGAGAGCAGCTGTTGTTATCAACTGACATTAGTGGATTCAGACAGGCAGTCCATGCTTTAAATGACCCAATAATAGTGCCTCATCTGCAGCCAAGCAGTATTACCAACATTTTGAGAATCAATGAGATCCTGATATACTGTTTATTTTTTGGAGAAAAACAGCTACTTGAAAAGCTCTTGAGTCCAATTCTTAGCTGATTCAACCCCATTCCATTGATCTTAATGTTTCAGAGGGAATAGAAACTTTGAGACACTGACAACACAAATCATCATGTACAAAGATTATTCCAGATGAGGCAGTTGTATAAAACAGGTAAATGAAATATCACAGTGGTTAATTATTCTGTTTGAAAATTCCATTTTGTCTTATACAATCACTTATTTAACATTTAGTCCCCTTTTCCCCTTATTCCTTGAATTGCCTAAAATCCTAAAATTAGTCACTTATGGTTGCAAACATGGAATCAGAAGAGTTGCCTGGATCTGTGGTTATGGTCAAACTGCAGGAAAATAAGAAGAGAAGATGAGAGTGCTGACAAGTGATTTAAGAGTTCACTTTTTGCAATTCCCGTTTTACAGAAGACTCACACAGCACTGGCATGCTGCACCAGCTCAGAACAATCTCTGAGTGAGGGGAAAGAGTTTTCATGTGCAGAACTTTTACTTCTTAGGGGAATATTAAAGCAAGCTGGATGAGAGTTTTGTAGCTGCCTTTTGTGGGACTTTGTTGGTACCATTTCAGTAGCCAGGAGACAAGGCACAATCCTGTTCCTGACACTATCCATATGCTGATTTTGAAGGAGCACTTTTTGCCAATGAAAACAAAAGACAAGTAACTGAAATTTGTTTTCTTATTTTACCCACTTATACTGAGAGTCAATATAAAAAAAACTCACCCCACAACATTATCCAAGGTTCACAAAAAGCTGTGTAAAGATGTCTGATGTTTCAGCATGTGCTCAAAAGACACTCAAAGGCAGCTGGCTGGGCATTCAGTGGCCTTATGAACTGCTGGTTTTCAATGATATTTGAAAGAGGAAAGTAATGCAGCATGACTGACCCTGTAAATACTCTTACCTACAACAATTTGCAGGAATGGGTTAAAAAATGACAGCTGAAATAGTGTTTTCAAATGAAATATAGTATCAGTGATATTATAGAGTATGATATAAAAGCTGCATGGATCAATTGATTGTCCAGTCTGCAGCCTCATCATTTTTTGGTGCGATGAACTGTTCGTTTCGTGATGTAAGACCTACAACAACTGCAATTATCACTTAATCAGTCTTGAGCAATAGAAAGTATGTAATGGGCTGCTGGATCAATTAGGAAGTTAGATCACTTCGTCAATATAGCAGGGCAAGATTATTTTGAAAACTGATCTCCTTTCTTTTATAAAAATGTGCTTCATATGTCTGAAACTGAAACTGCTGAGGTCAGGCCTAAATTATACATGTAAGTATTTTATTATCAAAGCAGCAGTCCTAAGGTTGAAATTAGGTTATTACTGAGTTACACAAACAAAGCCAAACATAATACAAATAAGTGTTGGTGCACTGTGCCATTCTTTATGCAGTGATTGAATCAAACATTTGTTCTAATCAATAAAAACTTTTAAGCAGTTGCCTGGAACCCAAATTCACCTTTCCTATCCAGAGCTTCATCTCTTAATTTGAATAAATGAAGTTTATCGAAGAGTGCTAGAGCAGTCTGTTACTGTGAAAAGAGAACACAGTTGTTGGTGAATTAATTAAAAGACAATATCTACAACTGCAAAACATATTATGAAAATTTTTAAAAGAACATCAGAATGCTGAGTGGGAGAAAGATAAATCACTCTGGAAAAGGAGATATTTTAAATTAATGGGGGTTTGGGGCCTTTGAAATTACTGCAAATGAAGTCTTTGAATGGCTTCTGGAATTAATATTGGTATGGTACGTTGTGATTTTATGTGATGTCTTTACTGTAGTAATTAATCTCATTTTTAAATCTTATGATAACATTTCTGATGGTTCTTCACTTTGAAGTAGCTGCAATGACTTTTTTAATGATAAGACGTTTCAAAGTAAAAGCAGAGCATATATGGCTGAACAGTTGCACAGCCAAACCTACAGGAAAATGCTATGATTTTTACACAAAGGAGTAAAAGCAGCAGCAAAAAATGAGCCAAGCCAGGAACAGCTGTTTTATTGATGAGTAGCACTGACTGAAGTTGTCATGAAGAATCTTAGTACATAAAGTGCTCTCCATGGACCTGATTGAAAGCCTATTTACAAGGCAATGGGAACCTTTCAATGGAATTCCCAGATGACTTTGAATCAGATCCAGTAAATTTTGATTTGTTTCTCTTGAATCCAAATTCTCTTGTGTGCTAATGTGTATTAAGTTTAAAGTACCATTTTAAAATAATTTAAATTTTTTTTCTATCTAAATATTATTAGGCCTGTAGCACCTCTAGCACATCTTTTTTGCCACTGAAAAATCTGAGAAAACAAAAAAACCACAAACAAACAGAAAAACAAAACAAAAGGGAAAAAAGTCTGATGGTAGATAACCATACTAATAACACATTATGGAGGGGCGCAGTTTGGAAAGAAAAATGGGCATAACTGGATTGGCAATGAAAACCAAAAGGAGTATATATATAAATAGCAAACACTAATTATGACATAAAAACAGAATTTCAAATACTCTCATGTGTCTGTAATAGTTATCCAGCAACATAATGCTTCAGAAAGATCACTGTCATTTCTATACTACATAAAGGACCCAACTGGATTCACGGTTTAATTAATTTCATATACTGATTTAAACAATTAGAAGTGGTTAAAAAATACATTTACAAAATGCAAAACCATTTCTGTTTAGATAGCAGTGAAATTAAAGTATGACCTGCCAATTAATTTGAAGACTCCTCTACAAGTAGAATCCTGAAAGTATTAGTATTTCAGAATAAAATATTTTTCTAAAGACTCAAAATGACACTAGCTTCTGTTTCAAATCATATATTATCCCCCTCAATATGAACCTATCCATCAGTATTAACTCAGTATTAACTCAGTATTAACAGGAACATTTCAAACAAAGATAAATAATTGGCAGAAAAAGCTTGCTTCTTTAAATGAGAAACACTGTGTATTACATTTAGTTTGTCAAGGAAATTATGATAAATAATTCCTAGCTTAAAGCAGAGAAGTGTGATTAAGTGATCTGAACAACTAGTGGCAATATCCATCCTAATGGCTTTCCCTTTGCCTGAATAATCTCTTCTGAAAGCGTAGCCTTGCTCATAGTGGAATACAAATGTGATAATCGACATTTTCAATCTAGGGCAGCACAGACACCTCGGCAAACAACCTGTTCTTAACTGCTGCAGAGGAGGTTTTGGGTGTGCATGGATGTTCTCATGGCATATGGCAAGGAAATGCATGTTTTATTTGGTCCTTAGAAGAATTGGATTTGCTCCCAGAGGGAATGATTTCAGG
This sequence comes from Irena cyanogastra, assembly GCA_013397155.1. Taxonomy (NCBI): domain Eukaryota; kingdom Metazoa; phylum Chordata; class Aves; order Passeriformes; family Irenidae; genus Irena; species Irena cyanogastra. The sequence continues at coordinate 787,576 of VWZV01007367.1, forward strand.
AGAGTGTCCTATGAACACACTGAAAAGACTTTGCTTTCTCTTGCCCACACCAAGAACTGCAGAAAGGGGCAGGGAGGGAATCAGTTTCTTCATGTTTAAAATTAATATTTGCCAAGCTAAAAAACAAGTGTAGAGAGATCTTCCTGATTTCTATAAAAACTTGATGGATAAACACCATGGAGGTTGGAAGAGCTGTTGCAGATGATGAACAATGCTGGCATAATGAAAAATGAGCCTACAGTGCCCCTGAACAAATTTATGGTGGAAATGAAGAAGAACTATGGATGGAATTAGGATCTGGAGCAGCTATTCAGAGGGGCAGAGGGGCCATTTAGCATTAGGATAGATTTTATTGTGCTCAGTTATGTGATGTGCTTATCTGCAATAGCTGATTAGATGGCTCTGTGATGTCTGGGGTGCTTTGCCTCCTCCTTTCATTCTGCCTAAAGAAAGCAGCTGCCTGGGGAGATGTAAGCCAGGAGACAGTGACAGTTTTTTAGCTAGGTTGAACTTAAGGATCACAACTGTAATCAGGCTTTGAGTTTAATCTAGGACATGATAGGTAAAGGCTGACATGATTTAAGCATCAAAGCCATGCCTGCCTTTCATGACAATTATTTGTTGACAGGTGTGTTAGTACATCAGTTGTGAGAAAGATGACTTTCATCCTCCTAGATAAAAAATAGATATTGCAGCTGAGCACTGAAACCTTCCTAAGTTTTAAATCAGTACTATATGTAATAAATTGAGATGTCTGGCAATTTAAGGATCCCGCTGAAATCTTATAAAGGAAAACCTGATGCCTAAGAAAGTGGAAACACATTTTGCAGGCTATGTTACAGTGCTGCTCAGATAACACAGCTAAAAGAATCACTAGCTCCTATGAGTCTTTCATAGGTTAGAGTTTGTGAATATCTTTCTTGGTGCTAAAAGAGGTGGCTAAATTGCTTCCTCTTTCTAGAATTTTGTCTGATGTCAAGACAGAACCTTAACTCAGAATTTTTGGACAGAAAGTATTTTCATATGTGCATCTCTGACAAATTAAACTATAGGAAGACTAATGCAATTCTATTAGTTGTATCCATTTCAAATACTTATTCTGACTGATTTTGAACAGGAACTTTTAACTCAGTATTATGACACTCTTGAACTAAAAGTAAGATCTGCCTTACTCACACAAAATATCTTATTGTTACCATGTCTAATCAAACTGATGTTTAACACCACACAAAAATCCATTTTATGTGGTTTTGCAGCCATGGATTCTCATTTTTATATTTACATAACAATGTACTTTCATCATCCACAAATTCCTTCATCTGAAAATTGTACTTCTTTTTCAGAAAAAAATAAAAGTTTTATCAGTTTATTACTTTTATCATACAGAAATTAAGGACAGATAAAGTGACAACAGGGTCTTGTTCATTGTCTGGAGAGGAAAAGACTCATTCCATGAGTCTTGAAACACTACCTTTTCAGGTAGGAAACTGATCTATTTAAAGAGTTAAAATTTAATCTCTTCTAAGGTTTTAAGAAAATCTGTAAGGTGGAAGGTAAAGGTTTGAATATGAATAGAACCAAAAGGAAGATTTGTGTTACTAGGATTATTTGCTCATAGAGGCCAAGTTCCAGGATACAGGATTTGGAGCTGCATTCATCAAGGCCTAGGTGTCCTAACAGTTAAACAGCTATTGAAAGAAAGACAAAATAGTTATGAAATATAAGAAAATATAAAATAATTAAATATATGTAGTTTTACTTTTGTTTTCTATGCACCTGGCTCTAATCTTTGGAGCATCTTTGTTTATATTTGGATGGTATCAGAAAGTTGTATCTTTGGACTAATCACAACTGCAGCTTTTGCCTAAAAATCTTTTCAAGGAACTGCTCTAATTTAGAAGGTAAAGATAATTTGGGCATGGTGAAATACTATGTACCCATTACTTTTTTTTTTCCCTAAGAGTTGTAATGTTACTTTGAGTGGAAAATTCTTTTGAAGTTCCTTGTAAAAGATGGTTTTTGAGAACTGATGATAATGGGAGACAGTAATGAAAATTAATTGCACATGTTTCTAAGTGTTGATTTCCATTGCAGCTTGGGAAGATGATCAGATTGCTATTATTCATTGATCCATAAGGACATTTTCCTAACCTGTGACCTGTTGTCTTCTCAGGGGAAACTGAGCTCATGCTTGTGCTGCTGTAAATGGACTTTACTGCATGCAGTGGGGAGGAGCTTCTAAAGGAAAGAGTCTTGCCCAGCTCTCTGTTAGTACATTGTAGATATAAACATCCAGGTAATGTTTAAAAATGTGTTTTCCCAGGGTGGATTATTTGTTTGGTTTAAGTACTGTTCTGGCTCGCTGTAATTTCTACTTTTTTATATACTCTTTGTTTCCTTTGTACCAGATCTTTAAATCTGCTTCAGAATTTTGGTTTAGTGTGGTCCTTGGCTTTAACTTCAAGTCTCACAACATAAATCCTGGTTTTATCTCCCTATTGCACTTTGAGATCTGCATAGTTAAATGGAATGAGGAAATTAAATGTCAGTGCAAAGAGCTGTATTGACCTTTACACTTTCTTTTTTCCTTCTGAAAAACTGTTTTCAACATATTGTTAATCCACAGCACCTATCCCCAGCAGATTTCTCTGTGCTTGATTATTGACCAGTTGATGTTTCTGCAATGAAATCTTCATGCTTGCAAGTCAGTGCAAAATTAGTTCTTATCTATGAAGAAAGGAAATAGAGCTATTAAAGAATTTTTTTAAAAACTCCTGGGGAATCTGTATTCTATAATCTGGAAAGGAAAAGCCTACCAGAAACCCAAGTGGAATTTCAATGAATGAAATGGAGTTTGAAGGTACTAGTTCATTGCCTGGGACATGGGCCTATCTAACAGGAAGCCTAGAGACACAGGACAAAGGGTGATGGCTTTAACATGACAGATGGTTCAGATTAGATTTTAGGAAGGAATTGTTCCCTGTGAGGGTGATGAGGGTGCCCAGAGAAGCTGAGGCTGTCCCATTGCTGGGAGTGTCCAAGGCCAGGCTGGACAGAGCTCTGAGCAGCCTGGGACAGTGGAAGGTGTCCCTGCCCATGGCAGGGGCTTGGAATGAGATGAGCTTTAAGGTCCTTCCAGTCCAAACCATTCTGGGATTCTACACATTGATGGACATCCTCATTCTCAGTCGTTGTAGGAGAAAGAAGAGAATTAAAACATTTTCCTGTTAGTCCCTTGTAATGGTGAGCAAGATCTGTCAGGGAAGTTCCAAGTGCATAGAAATTTCTATTCCTTTATCCTCACTCCTCTGGGTGTTCCCAATGCCACTAAATTAATTTGGGTTTAATGTAAGGATTTAGGTTCAAACATGTTATAATACATCCTAACTCTCAGAAGTACTTTCCTGCTTGAAGTCATGGTAATTTTTTTTTTGAGAGAGGAATACCATAATTTGAATTCCATTGTGTGACAGACTGAAATAATGTTGCATGGTGGATTAGTCCTATATGCATTTAACAAAGTTGTCACACATCACACATCCCGGAAAAGAGGCTATAATGAGAAAGTTGCAGATGGTAGCCTATTAAAATATATTCTTTATCGAGCCTGGCTATCCAATAAAACTGAGCCAAGCAATGTGCTCTCAGGGAGATTTTCTAGCTGAAGTTATTTGCTTTCAAAAGTACAAAGTAATGAGAGAAAATAGGTTATACCTGCCTCATGAAGAGAAAGACACAGGGGTTTTGTAAACTCATACCTGCCCTGGGTAACACATACAGACCCTGTGATAAGTGAAATTATAATAAATGGAACAATACATTGCTGGAACATCTGCTTTTTGTGTGCTGGGCAGAAGCCAGTCCAGAGCAGGAAGTTCATATTGTGCTCTGTAACCTGCAGGAGGAACCTGAGGGAGAAGACCTCAGTTAGGAGCCTGAGGAGGAGAGGACTGAATCAAGCAGTCAAGAGAATATATGTATATTTTACAAGGGTTTAATCAGGCTTTATGATAACAAAAATGAAGGGTGGGTTTTCCTTTTCCTTTTTTGTGAAATTAAACATTGAACATGTAGTGATTATTTGCTAGATAAATATAATTAGTTTTCAATAAGAATTGAGTAAACTTTCCCTTGGCTGAGTAGATGAGCTCGTGGTTTTCCAGTGTTTATATGTTGGTTGTCTCCATCCTCCAACAGGTTCTAAGAGATTTCAGAGGGTTCTGGTCTGAGCAGACACAAGCAAACTCTGTCACTTCTGAGGTTAATAAAATGTTAATTATTGCATTAACACCACACTGAGTTTAGAATATCCCACTGAATAGCCTGTTTCATTAGCCCAGTGCTATATTAATGCTATATAATTAATAATATATTAATGAGGTGTCTCTAAAGGGCTGTGTCTCAAAGGCCCTAAATCCTGTGGTGCTCAGTACACCAAAGCCCCATAATGTTCTCCTCAGAAGAGCATTTTCATGTGCTGCATTAAGTACCACAGGTGCCTCTGTTGGTCAAAACATTCTCGGAGGGAGAAGTGCTTTGTGTTAAAGAGAGGACAAACAAATAACAAAACTGTGGGCAGAATTTTCTGATTAACCCTCTAAAGAAACTCCATGTGGAACATAAAACATGCCTGTAGCTGAGCACAATTCCTGGTGAGTTTGTGGATGATACACAGTAATCTAATCTGGAGCTTTCTGTAGCCCCTGAAGTTTCCTGAGGTGCACAGCACAGTTGGTCTGTTGTGTTTAATTGAGAATAAACTCAGCTGAGAGGGCTTTTTTATTGTTTTATCTACTTTTAATGTGTTTAACTGAGTCAGATGGATGTTTGGCTGGATAAGCTTGTGATGATTTGATTTCTAGTTTTCTAGCAAAACTGGGACTTGAATGAGGGCTCACTTGAAAATTATTCCTCAGTGAGTAATGCACTGGCTAACTATTTGATGAGAAAAGATCTGTACAAGATAAAACCAGCATTTTTACGAAATTTCTCCACACTGTGAGGGCCTTATCCACTTCTAAACTCCTACCACAGTCTCCTTTAGGGTCAGTTCATGGATAAACAGGAAATGCAGAGCTTGATTCTGATTGACTCAGAGACGTTGCCCCATGATTTATTCTCCAGATAGATTTCCACTAGTGACAAGAATGATTAATATCATTCCTTAAAAGGAATATTTTAAAATGCAGCAGGTAGAGATAACTTGTACTGCAGAGTTTTCAAAAGAATTGTATAAAGCATTTTCTTGACCACTTGTCTACTTCTGAATAAATCTTGGAAAAATCAGAAAGGCATAACTGCCTAAAAGAAAGTTATGCAAGAGCTATTATTTTAAAAGAAGATCACCCAAGCACATATAAATATATACCAACAGTGGTGAATAAGGGAAAAACTTAGATCTTACAATGATTGTTACCTTTTCCATTTCAAATTTCCAAAGATCACCCTGATTAGTTTTTAACAAGATTCACCTACATTTATTTGGCATTTCTGATAGAAAGTCCCTTTGCAGATGTCTTATTCTAGTTCCATTTGAGTTACTCATTGGAAGTATTTTTTTCCATGATTGCCAACATTCATAAAGAAGTTAGGCAATAAGAGAGGCTTTGTCTGGTAGAAAGAAATTTTAAATATCAGATGGGAATAATGAACTTCTAAACTCAAGTTTGATTTTATTATAAAACAGGCAAAAAGTTGCCAGGATCTCAAAAGGGCAGCACACAAATTCAAAGAAAACACTCGTGAGCTGTTGGATAGCAAGAGGCTCCCTGTGGCTGACAAACCCTTAAGGCACACCTTCTGATAGCTTGGAAAATATCCCCATTCCAACACTGCTGCTGGTCCCTGTTGGAGGCTGTGGGTAGGACATTGGGCAAAGCTTTCATCCCACCTCACTGTTCTTATTTTCTGGAATCATCCAGGTCACTGGGAGCTGTCACACTGCCTGAATGGGACCATCCAGCTCACCTGTTGTGCACCGAGTCCAAAGAACTGAGAATCCATGACAAAATCCCACTGCGTCTTTAGCCTGAGAGGAGTTCTTGGAGCACTGGGTTCTACATCGTTAGTTTGTATTGTCTCATGACATTCAAAAACTGCTGGAAAGTTGCTTTCTGGATGGTTGGGTTTTCTAAGAACCCCACTGTGGCTTCTCACCTTCGGATAAACTGTTGGGAGAACAAGAGTTAACTCATTCAGAGCCGTCTGTGCAAATCAAGTATATATTCAGTAACATTAAAATGAAGAAATAATACTTTCTATGCAGGCTTTCTGATGAAAAGCTGAGTATTTCAAAGGGTGAAATTGCCAGAAAATGCAGTGTCATTTCTGCTCAGAGTGTTTGCTGGGGTAAGATAATCCTAGGGAAGTCACTGATGTGTCTAAATGTTTTTGACAATGCAAGCTTTGAGGGTTTTTTAAAATCATTAAAAAAAAAATTTGAAACTTTTTCCCCTTCAGCTTATGAGTCTTGTGAGATATTCATATTGCATTTGAGTTACAGTAGAATTAATGGCTTGATCTTAGATTTACTATGATTTGTTTCCTGCCATGAGCTGCTAAAAGCAAGCAATGCAAAAATCTCATGGTAACTAACACAGTAATAAATGCAAGGGCACATCCAGGAGGTTTTTATTTGCAGGCCAAAATCCTAGAATTGATAGAGTCTGTCTTAGTTGTTATTGTGAAGAAGAGGGGAAAAAACGCAATGAACTCTATTAAAAATATTGATGCATGACTGTAAGAGCTCTCGACAATTGAGATTTTTCTCTGAAGTGTTGTTTAACCCATGTATGGCAAAAGAAATGCAGGGGAAGGAACCAAATTTTCCTATGAATTTTTGAAGCACTTTTTATCTAGCAAAACAATGAAATTATTAAAATACAAATTCCATGCAGCCAAGAAAGCAAAATATTCTCGTTTTACAAAGCAAAAAATTCGTGCCAGGAAAAAGAAGCAAAACGATTTCCTGTTATTTGAGCTACAGGTGGTCTATATGGCTGTGGTAGCTGGGCTGGTCAAACTACTCTGGTCGTTTCTCTTGTTGAGTCACTGGCTGGAACAAGAGCTTTCAAGCTGGTAAGCGACCTTCCTGTGACATGCACATCCTAGTAAATTTTCTTTTGAAGATAAAGTTCTCCTTCTCTTCCTGAAGCTGAAATGTTCTTTACTAGATGAGACAGGCTATTGTTGTCCTGTACACTCTCTAATACTGGACAGCACTGGAATCAGTTTTGCCCCTGAAAAGAATTTGCAATATGTAACATATTCATTGTTTATTTAAATTTTTTATAACACCAGCTGCCTAAGTGAAAGCAGTAATTTCTGAACACTGTCTGTCCTGGTACCTGGGAAGTTTTCTCCCTGCTCTCAGGTGTTAACTGCTTTCAGGCAGGCTGTTACTTTATCCTTGCTTTGCTGTCACTTGGATGGATATTGAGAACTTCATTCTCTTACATATATTAACTTTCCTGTAAATGCTAGTGAGAGCTTGAGGTGTCCAGTAAGAAAACAGATAAGTTAATGTGTATTTTTTCTGTGTAAATTAATCCTCTCTGATCTCCAGTAATTTTGTTTGTCTTTTACTATCAAGATTTTACCATTCTGAATTTTGTTCCAGTTCCACTTCAGATTCTGTTTTCTATGGCAGGAGCAAGTAGCCAAAACCTTACATGTATGGACACATTTCATGTATTCTTTTAAATTTTTATTTGTGAGTATATAGTCCTTTTTTTCTATTTATTTGAGTTCTGCTTATATTTTCAAACTACATTATCCAGATGCTTTTAACTTAAGATGCATTGGATAGGCTAAAAGTTGTGATTTTGCATTTTTTAAAAAAGAGACAGTGTTCAAACCACTTTTTTCATTTTTGTTCTCTCTTCTAACTATGTTTGCAGAACCTCCTAGTTTTTAGAATATATTTCTCAGCAGCATTAGACCATAGCATTACAGTCCAAATCAGAACAGTTTCAACAGGCTGGTTTTATGTATTTATTGCCCTGCTTTGTTTTCTTAAAATGCTGTGACTTTAAAAAAATGCTTCTAGTTAGTCTTGATTTTATCACTTAAAAAAGATAGGAACCACCATCTCAGAATATTTTCTTTCAAATTTTCATTATTTGCTTCAGCCCAACTGTTCTCTTGGCTTTGGAGGAGGTAGTTTGACAGCCACCTTCATTCTGTAATGTTTTGTTCAGCAGGGTTTGTTACAGATATTCCAAGAGACAAATGGTGGGAAATGAAACGATGGCTCATCTAATATTTGATTACATATATGTCTTTCATTTGTTCACCTTGGCCACCTGCCCAGCACAAATAGGTACTTATTGTTCCCTAAATAAATTATGTTGGTTCTAAACTTCTCTGCAATTTGATACAAGAGTTCTGTGTTTATTTGCTGGCACAGGCTGCCCTAAAAATATTCAACCTTCTGTGGTTTGGCTTCTGTAATACTCATTACCTTGAAAAGTAATTATGCAAATATCACATTGCATTAAATACAGGCAGGCTTTTATTTATTTATAAACATCTCAACATTTCAATTTCTGGGTATGCAGCTGAGACAAGTCTGCTTGGAGTGAGACATGGGAATGTGTCCCCACCCATTGCTGGAACTGAGCAGCAAGCAGTAGAAAATAGTTCCATTCTTTGCCTTACCTGCTTATTGAAAGGAGGAGTGTAATAAATTTGCTGTAGACATCCAGTCACCAGGGGATTTGACTGTGCTCAGTTCAGTGCTTGCCTAGTGCATGTAAAGAACTTGACACATCTTTTTTTTTTTCTCCCACAAAAATAAAGAGACAATCCTGGAGAAAAAAAAGCAAAGAGCTGAGACAGAGATGTTTGAAATGTAATTTGTTGAAAAAGAAATGCAGGCTTCCAGCAGCTCCACAATAATTAGCAAAAATTCTTCTATTCCCATGGATGGCCAGGGGCTGCATAGGAGTTTTATCCACCTGATCCAAATCGCAGTCTTACTCATCTACAGAGAAATAAACTAAAAGGGACACCAGATGGATGAGTATCTGGGGAGCTACAGACCACCAACAAAAACTCACATGTCCTTGAAAAAAGTGGAAAATGTTGCTGTCTGGGGAAAGGTTTTTTAAAACCATGAGTATTGGAGGAATAATTGGGCTTTACTATATGAAGAGCTGACATTTAGATTTCTGTAAAAATCTAGAAAAAGTTTTTGAATGCAGGTGTGATGATCAGGTCCCTCTAAATATTTCAAAATAAGCTTCTCAAAATCAGACAACACTGTAATTGTTTAATAGGTTTGAAAATGCAAGCTTCTTTTAAAACCTTTAGTCCTATCTAGAGACTTGGTTGAAAGAAGAATATGTTATCAAGTAAAGGCTGCACAGACATCTTGGCATGAACTGAACATTAACTGAAGCATCACTAATTCCGCTGACTAGCACAAGACAAAGAGCTTGGCACTCTCAGAGTTCTGATTTCAGCTTTGCTGCCCTTTTGTTTGGACTGTTCTGCCACACTTGCCATCCACAAACTGAGCAGAATATCACTACCTTGCAGCAAAGCTAAAGCAGAGCTTCAGAAATAAAAGTTGCAATAGAAAAATCATATATTATTAATAACTATGCCTACGTTTTATTGTTTGCCTTAAGGAAGGTAGTAGGGGGTCCATGATTTCACGGGCACTATACATATTACATGATTTTCCCCAAATGGATTTGTTCTGTGCTGAAGGTAAGACACAGACATCCAGTTTAAAAGCGTTGGTAGTTACCCTATTTCCATTCCCATCTAAATGCCCTACTTGATAGAGAAAAAAAAAAAGAAATCCACCTTCTAAGAGTTATCTGCAACTTACATCTGAAACAACTTACTCTCTTTCTTGAAACAGTAAAGGACAGTGACATCTATATTGTACATATTCAAGAACACTGACTTTTAATGTTGGTTTCTGTACTGTAACTAACTGAATTTTCCAAAATTTAGCAATTTCGACTTGTGTTAGTGGGTTAATGTGTATTTGGGAGTTGGTTAGACAGGTCTTAGCATAGTTTATAGCAACAACTCCTTTGAGCCTGTTTGCTCAAAGTCTGTTTTGCCCAGAGAAATTTTAATTCACTGATCCAGAGCCCTACAGGCCATAATGGCTGTGTCGTTATGTGCAACCATTTACATGATGGGCCATAATAGGTTCTTTGGAATGGTTATAAGCTATTGTGTCAATTGGATTTTCATGCATAAGTACTAAATTTGGGTGGTGAATAGCTTTCCATAGCATAACCTGAACCTTTAATGGATGTTATTTATTCCCTTTGTCTTTCCAGTTTAAGCAATGGTAATGCTTCTTTTACTGTGCATATTTAATTTTGAGGATTTGAAAGGCTTTTGAATTTGATCATTAGAAATAATGGATCTTGTGATGCTTATCTGACTTTTGCAACACATTGTGAGTACATGTGGAGCTTTTTGAGGAATGAAAAGTAGGAGAGTAAGAAAAACAAAATGTGTGTCTTGTGTACCACATGCTGATACTTGGACACTCTTTTTCATTTTCGCATGAAAATAAGCTTAATAGCACCTTGTGCATATATCATTCTCAGAACATAATGCTTTTTCTTGCATCCTATGTGAATTGTGTTTTTCTACTTTTCTTGGACAACTTTGTTTTCTGCCTCATATAATTCCCATTACTTAAGAAATAGTAGAATTTACAGTACTCATTTTTTCTAATTTTCATGAGTCTTATTGTTCGTCCTTCATTCAACTTTTTGCCTGTAGTGAAATGGCCATCCTTGACTTACGTTTCTAGCAGCAGAATTATTTTGCTACCTTCTACTGAAAAAGGCAGAATTGGTGATACTCAAATCTCCACAACTGAGCAGGAGTTTTGGCTGTTGGGGAGGCACACTGGAGGCAGCAGCCAGACCAGACCAGGGACAGGGATTTGCTCTCAAGGTCAGCATCTGGTAAGAGCAAACTCCTGCTAGGCTTTTTTGTTGCCCTAAAGCTGGATAAGGAGTGTATCCTACTGAGTGCCAGAAGCCTTTACACCAGATAAAGAAAAGGGTGATAAATTATTACAAATTTCCTTCTACCACTTGCTGCTTATAGATACAAGGAATTTGATTCATTTATGAGGTCACTCCGCTGACCACGCAATATGAATCTACATTTTTTAGTCATTCAAACTATCTTTGACTTCAGAACTATTTGTAACTACTGTACACTACAAAAACTACAACTGTTATGATTGACTAGGAATGAGAAATATTGTATTTGAGGAGTATATTATTTGAGCCAGAGGGAAAGCTAAGAGTATACAGTACCAAAGGAAAGGATTTTCTAATATAACTTTGTCTATTTCTTCATTAGCAAACTTAACTGAGATAATCTAGTAACACAATTAGCACCTAAAATATATAGATAAGAGCTGTCTAGAATAATTTTTTAAAAATCATTTAAATGAACCTAATATTTTCAAAGCATCAGGGCCTAATAAAATTCACTCAAGGAATATAGAAAAATACTTAAAGTATTCACAGTGGGTTTGTTCTTTTTTGAGAGCACGTGAAAAATGTTGGAAAAGGTACAGGACTAGATGAAATTTAGTATTACACAATTTAGAAGAAAACCTAAAAAAATCTCATTTTGGTTGAGACACATTTCTCACAGAACAAGGGCTTTGTAATGCTCATGTGAGAGAGAAATCACAGCATTTCATTCCCGTTTGCAGAAATCTCAAAGGCATTAAGTGAATCTCTACAGGATGCTTAAGAGGGTCTATTTTTCATGGATATTAAGGAACTACAACAGCACACTGTTACCACAGTTTGCATGAATACTGGTACTAGGGTCTGAATGCATCAGCTTTTCCAAACTATTTCTAACTCCTGCTGTGTGAAGCCTTATTATTCTATGTATTAGTTTTACAAAGTGAGTCCTGTCATTGTTTGGAACCTATAAAAGTTACGAAAAAATTTATAAAAGCATTTTACAGAATGACTGGAACTACTGGCTGTGTATTATCTGTCTCTCCCTGATTCTCCTCCAGCCTTTATGTATTTTGTCCTTATCCTGGTGGTCACACACATGTCCTTTGCCTGATGTGTTTTGGTTGCTGGGTTGGCTCACTTTTGGATCCCCTTGGGCTCTTTTTGAACTTGCTTATTCCCAGAGTAAGGGTCCTCATTTCCTCAAGGTGAGGTGTGACTCTTCTGCTATTCACACCACAAGAGGAGAAACTTCAGCCCAAAGCAAACACTGCAGCAGTGTTAGCCAGAACAAATGCAGCAGCTGCAAACAAATACATTTAAAATTTAGGGCCATGTTGTGTTAAAAGGTGCTGTACTGTGTGTTGAACAACTGTCTGTGGCTACAAACCAGTCAAACTTCTTCAAGTTTTTTTAAAAATTCTATTACAAAACTGGACATTAATACAACTGTGCTTGTTAATGCCAAATCTTTGTCATGGTCAGCAGCGACAAGGCACTTGCTCACCTTCAGACTGGCAGTCTGAAGGTCTACCTGCTTTCCCAAGCCTTGGATCAAGCTCCAACCTCACTTTTTAGTCTGGTTTTCATTTTTGTGTTGGTTCTCTGCTGGACATTCTGACTCCTCTCCTGATTAGCCTGGCTCCAAGCAGTAACAGCCTTATTAGGAGGCCCAGCTGAGAAGTTAAATATACGCTAATAACTTGGCTCTACTTAAAAGGAAAAAAAAAAAGAAAAAAATACTCATTTTATCACTTACACTGCCTGGGGGAGGAGAGGAGAATACAAATGAAGTGGCGGAGGTGAAAGTAAAGGCTTTATGGAATAAGCAGTGGTAAGCACAAGGAATTAAAGCTGTGGTAAGCAGAAGCTCTCTGTGATCAGGGAAGTGAAGATTTTCCTTCACTCCAGAAGTTCCTTCTTCTCACCAGCTGAGAAGATTTATCATATATATAAAAGAAAAATCAAATAAGTTGGTTTTAGAAAAACTTGTGAAGAGGGAAAGAAGAGCTCTCAGCAAGTAAATCAACAAGCATTAACACTTCATCTGTAATTTAAATCTGCTTGCTGCTCCCCTGTGGAGAGGATGGAGAATATACCTGCCTGCATGCAGGTGAAACAGGTGAAAAAGCTTCTTGAACAAAGTTGTTTGCTGTGAGTCTAAGTTTGGACTTGCATTAGGGCTGGAACTATTGTGTCGCAAACAGTAAACTTTCAATTTTTCTTACAGTTTTGCAGCTGTGGGATTTCTTCTCCTCCTTCTGCCCCTATACTTGCTCTGTGCTTACCTCTTGTGCATTCACCCTGACTGGGCAAAAGGTGCCCACCAACCTCTGTATCGCTCCCCTGCTCAGGTGGACAGTGGGACAGAAAATAAGAAAGGCTCATGGGCTGAGGCAAGGACAAGGAGACATCATTCAGAAGTTAAAAGACCTTCCCCTTATCGCTCCCTTTTTCCTGGGCTCAGCTTTACTCCCAATTTCTTTTCACTTTCAGTTTCTTCCTCTGAGTGGTGCAGGGGGACAGGGAAAGTGGGTTGAAGTCAGTTTATTCCACGTCTGTCACTTCAATTCTCACACTCTTACCCTGTCCACTGTGGGTCCTTCTCTCCACAGGTCCCCTGGTCCTGCCAGGATCCTGCCTCAGTGCAGGCTTCCCATGGAGCTCACAGCCTTCTCCGAAGAGAACCACAGAATGTCTTGGGCTGAAAGAGACCTTAAAAATCATGTCTGTGAAAAACGCCAATCACGCGTTTTAAAATTTTAAAAGTCTAATAATAACAAAAAAATAGTAATGAAAGTAATAACAAATAATAAGAAAAATGAGGACAATAAGGACAATAAAACAGAGAATATGGATGGCCGGGTGTCTGGCATTCACCACCAGGCACACCTTGCTAACAAAGGATTACGCCTAAAAAGCAATAACCTGTTGCATATTCATATAGCTCATACATGATTCAAACATTCTTTTCAAATTAAGGTCTTTCTGCTTAATCTCAGCTCTTTCCTTGCATTCTGAGCTGTCCTGGTAAGGAGGTAATATTTCTTCTCTGGAGGTCTGGTGCCTGGTACCGTTATCTCTATCCCAACAGGATAGTGTGAAGAATTCCTTACTTGTCTCCTTTTTATTCCTTAATCTAGTTACAAAATTACTCTACGCTACAGTTTCTGTATTTTAATCTTATGCTACAGACTGAAAAACCAATATTTACTATACTACTTAATATACTACTACACTACTTAAAACAATACTACTTAAAACATTAATACAGCATAAATTCCAACATACAGTATTCATTTTAATCTTTGCAAATAGCCAATCATACAATAGGTATTTTCACAATCTCGTTCCAAACCCCTTCCATGGACAGGGACACCTTCCACTAGGACAGGTTGCTCACAGCCCCATCCATCCTGGCCTTGAACTCCTCCAGGAACCTACTCCAGATCCTGTACTGGCTGCAGGTGGATCTCTGCTCCTCCGTTTGTACCACCAGCTGCCATGGAATCTCTGCTCTCACTTCTGCAGCAGCTCCTCCTCCTTCCCCTTTACTGATCCTGGTGTTTCTCTCACATGTTGTCATTCCTCTCTCCAGCAAGTTTCTTCCCTTCTCCTTGATTATGTTCTCCCAGAAGCACTCCCACCGTCACTCGGCCTTGGACAGTGTCAGGTCCATCCTGGAGCCAGCTGGCACTGCCTCCACTGGACACAGGGAAGCCACCTGTAGCTCCCCACCACTGAAACCTTGCCACACCTCTTGTATGAGAATGTCAGAGAAATATTTGTGTTATTGCACGAGGCTAATCTCTACCAGATTTCTCATCAGTAGTAAGGTAAAGGATGCTCAAGTCTGATGAATAGCATTTCTCACTGGAAATACCACTTTCTATACAGTCCTTTATTGCTGTTCCTTCTGTTCCCTATTTAACTTTTGGACATGTCTCTGGTGCTTTGGAAAGGCAGAGGAGGAGAGGGGAAGGAGGAGGAGAGGGTTCTCTTTAAATGTTCTCTGTCCTACTTTATATAACACAACAGGAGTCAACAAAGTTTCCACTGTCGACAGTTTTTCTTCAATTACATAACAGGGATTTAGAGACTGAATATTTCTGCCTAAAGGCTTAGGTTGCTATACCAAGTATTTAAATTATTTTTCCCCTAAAGAATTTTCATTACTATATTAGAGTAGGGCACCAAAATACATCAGTGCTGTTGTAAGTGAAAAATTGCAGCATTTGCAATCATTTGGCTTACATTTAGAGGTAATGATAGTGGTGATCATAATTAACTGAATTTGCTGTTCATTGTTGGCTGCAGAAAATAATGTGCAATTATAATCTAATGTGCTCCATGTCTGCCTCAATTCCTGATCCACAGACATTGTGGACTTTACTAGTTACAGTACTTGGTAAAAATAGATGTAATATACTTTCCATTTAAGAAACTTTATGGAATTAATTCCCTTTTCTTCAAATTAATTAATATGACTTGGCCAAAAGCCTTGTATTGCAAACTCCAGTGTATATTATACCTACAAGCAGTGCATTTGCAGCAGGTACTCCTTGCTGGGAGAACTTAAGTCACACCTCTCTTCCCTCCTCTCTTCTCTGTCTGAGTAATCAAATTTCCATGTGGGAGAATGAATTTGCACTTTTGTAAGTAGAATGAAAGTGGTCAGTAGCATAGAGTCTGGTTTCCACAGGGATCTGTTCTGATACACATGGAGGTATTTCTAGAACAGCAGTTAAAGCACAAACACTGCACTGAGTGATAGTTACAGCATGTAGAGGAAAATTGCATTTGGCTCTGGATTCTTGGATTTGAAGATCCATCATCACAGTTTTCCTGGTTTGCCACTGAAGTAGCAATGCTAAAAGACATGGCTTCTTAAATGAGCTTATTAAGCTTAATAAGCTTATAAATGGCTTATTAAGATTATAACAGTGGGATAGTTTGGCTATCATTTGATCTCAATACTGTCTACAGTATTTTACTATGAGAGCAGTCTGCTCCAAAGTGTAATTCCTATGCTGAGATGGAAGAACTGACAGAGGGAACCATATGACAGGATGACATGCTTTTTAGGTTGAAAATAACTGTCATGCAATGAGAGAGACTAAGCTGTGATAAAGCTTTGGGAGTAGAAATAACAGTGTATGGCTGAGGCATGTGAAGAAACCTTGCTCCAATAACAACTGGATTATAAATGAACAAAATGTTAAACAGTGGTCAATAATTCCCCTGTCCTCTCATGGGTAACTGAGCTATGGGGAAAAAGCCTGCAGTTTAATTTCCAGCCCTCAGCAAGTGACTTAACCTTGCTGTGCTACAGATTTGCTACATAACTGGTTTTAGGATATAGGTTGAAAGTCTTAATTTTTAATACTTTGACCTCTTCAAGATTCATTTGCCTAAGAAGGCTAGGTATATGCAAAGGGTTGTTTGAGTAAATTAAGTAATGGGATTACCTTATGTTGAATCCTTTTTTTTTTTTCCTTTAAACAGTAAATTCTAGAAGCTGTTCCATTTAATTAGGATGTCTGGCAGCGATCTCAACTCCTGAGATGCACTTGCTGTTTGCCTGGGGATCCCCACAGGAGGTAGCAGTGGTTTCTGTGGCACTGAAGCAGCCAGCAATAGAATACTGACAGTGCAATGGGGGGAGCTGTGCTTGAAGCAGCAGACTGAAAATTTAAGATGCCACAAATCTAGCTCTTTCTATATAAACTGGGTGTATTTTGGATATTGCTTGGATAGCTTGATGTTCTTTTTAAATTAGCAATCAGTCTCATAGAAGGCTGCACCTGATTATTTTATTATTAGAAATGGAAATGTGGCTCAATATGATACTGCAGTGTTTCATATACTTCATGCTCTTGAAATGTCATGCAAGCTATGTACCTGCACAAGTTTTTTCTTTGTAATCTTTCAAATTTTTTACATAATCTCATTATTAGTTAAAGAAAAACCCTCCACATAAGCCAAACCTCTCTGAGCTAAGGAGCTAAATTTCCTTCAGTGATGTGTATCATGGATCTCATTTGCAGCAATGATCCTTCTCCCTTTCTTTTACACTTGTCTACATTCAGCTGGCTTTTCTTTCAACCAATTTTTATCTTGTTGTCATACAATTCTAATAAAGAATTTGGCTGATGACTGGAATCTCAAAGGACCAAATTATGAAAGCTGATATAAATAATTTTCTTTCAAATAGGAAAAAAAAAGGCTCATTGTTTCCTGTTGCTTATGAAACTCCTTCTATGTTCTTACACAAAGTAGTTGGTGGTCAACTTTTTTATGTTCATGGGCTGATCTGAAAAATTCCATCAACTAATGATGAATGAGTGGTATTCAAGCAGAGGGGGATTAACAGCACAAACTTCCTGGATGCTTCAGAGTGCAATGGGCAAGGAAAATATCTTGCTTTCCCTGATCCATGATGATGAATGACAATGATTATCATGAATCTGAGACTGTTTACCACAGCATTCTCCTGGAGAACCTGGCAGCTTATGGCTTAGACAGGCGTGCTCTTTACTGGGTGAAGGACTCTCTGGATGGCTGGGCCCATGGAGGGGTGGAACTAAGTCCAGCTGATATAAAACTGGATATTCAGATCTCTTGAGAGGGTACAAATAGCAGCATATGTTTTGATAATTTTGTCTCTAGCGTAGTTAGTCCTGGCCAGTAGGAGATAATCTTCCTTCTGCATTTTAGGCTGGATTCTTTCCTCCCTGCTCTGTGACATGTGTGACTCCTTAGCACTGGAGATGTTTACTACTCATAATTTACTCTGGTTTATTGCAGCCAGTTTAGTTTTATTGAAATCCACCCTCTTTCCTTGTGTAGCTTTACTTTTATTAGGTACAATGCTTTTGCCTTGGAGGGAATAAAACTTGTTATACCTTGTGGAAATAAATTCCTTTTTTGTTATAAATGAGTTCCAGCAAACTCCACAGACTGGGAGGAACACCAAAGGTGTTCTTTGTGTTCAGTGAGACAAGAATAGTTTTGGCTTTAAAGGTGTTAAATTTGCGAGCTCTTTTTGTGCACAGTGCAAGCCTGGATATTGTCAAGGAGTCATTTCTTCCTGTGCTAAGGGAGCACTTGGTTTGCTATTCACATATGATACTGAGAAAATGTGGAGTTGAACAAGTCAAGTTACTGCCCCAGAGTTGCAATTTGTGGTTCTGGAGCTTGACAAATTAGCAGATGTCAGGTCAGGGTTTTGTCTTAATTCTCATTTATTAGTGTTTATTTATCCCTAGAAAGGAATTATCATAATTCTTCCTTTGTCCTAACCAGATATTTTGTTTCAGTATCTTGAGCTTTGTGAAGAAAAAGGTTGTCTTTCCACATAAAAATGTCAGTACTTTGAGTCTTTCTTACAAGGAGGAACAAAAGAGACTATTACTTTACCTAAATAGTAGCAGATGAAAAATCAGGCCAGCGTCCATCACATGAACGTATCTTCATTTTGTTGTAATAAATTTTTCCTTCTGCTTTCATTTTCTGCTGTGTTTTCTCTTGAGAATTGGAAAACAAAGTTTTTGCCACCATGCTCAGAAAATCAATCAGGTCCACCTAAAGAAATAACTCAGACACCAAGCAGTGTTTGCAATCATCTTTTTTCCTTGAGAAATCTGTTGGAGACTTCAGACTATGATTATCACTGAACTTACAAATGGGTAAATGGGATGATTCTTTTATTTTTAATGCACCTGGAATAAAACTGACGAGTTAATTAATACCAGCTTTGCTTCTATTCTGCAGACCTGTTTCTTGAGTAACTTTGAACAGAAATTAATTATTTCAATGGCATCTGCATATGTTTATACTAAAGTGTTTCCCTTAAGTTTATTTGATAAAACAAGCATTATTTAGAGCAGAGAGTCCTGCCCACTGTTTGTCTAAGCTTGTTATGCTCTACAAAGACACGTGATAATGTGAGGAGGAATCACTGCACCCTAACCAAACAGGTGTGGAATTCTGTCATATCTGTGCTGGGAGTGAAGGCTCAGGTCTCTGAATTCCCCCTGGAGTGATCTGCAAGTCCAAACCTGAGCTGTAGAGGCACAGCTGCTGTGCTGCACTTGGTGTTCAGCCCTTGTCTGCTCCCAACAGAACTGCCCCTGTAAACCAAGGTGTCAGGAGGACTGAGCCACTTAAACTGCAGTTTGACACCTCTTAAGTGCAGGCAAAGAGCAGAAGGAATTTTGGTCCTGTTAAAAGCTGCCATCTTTGGAGTTTATAATTAGTTACAATCTGTAATACATTTTTTTTTAAACTACAGGTCAGTAATTTTATTTGTGCATTTTAAAGAGGTGATAGAGCATGTGAGAGAGGTGTAGACAGAAGGTAAATAGAAAAGAAAACAAAGATACACAAAGAAACTAATCAAAAGAGAATGATACAGACAGTGAAAGATAAAAGAATGATGAATAACAGATCAAACATTAGTCACTTGAGATTGCAACTATGGGGATGAATGTGAATAATCTTCAAGGAAAAGAAAGTGAGCATATAATAAAATATTGCCGTGTCTGGCAAAGATAATAGAATCTACACAGGGTAAATCTAAATAAGAATAAATTGAAAATGAAAAGAAATACCCTAAACCAAAGAAATACAAAACAGAAGAAGAAATTGCAGAAAGAAACAGTACGAGTGGAGAAAGTAGTAATGATAAATGGCAAGGTAAAAGACAGAAAACTCCCTGAGGAAATGGCTCAAGGGAGCAAGCTGTTCAGTAACAAGAATAGCCAAAGGTAATCCTGCAGAAGTTTAAAAGAAAGCTAAGAATGTGAAGGTGAATAAGTTATTCTGTAGAACATCTTCCATACCTCTTCTCCATTTTTAATTTAGTCAGAGAGAGAAAAAAAGTGAATTGCATTATATTGTGTTTTGGAATGTGATATGATTAGACAGTGTGAAAGCACAAGATGAAGCCATTAAAAATACATAAATCAAGGAAAAATATATATTGCTTTTGACAATCAGAACCTGTGGAGCCAAACTCTGGCAAGTAATGATGGGGCAGCCTTTTGTGGTCTTCAGCCGTCTGATCCATCCCTTGCTGGGACAAGGTGCTCCCTTCCCCTAGAAAAGCTCTGAACTGCATTTCCAACAAAAGGCATCTGGGTAATAGCATAGATCATAATCCACAAGCAGCTGTGATCACACTCGTGAGTCTGAGGAGCTGGTGAAGATCAAAGCAAGGTAAGCCTATGTCTCAGTTTGAAAGACAAGTGTCTGCTGGGAAGGCAGGAACCGCCCTTGGTATGGAGAATATAAACGCCCTCCGTCCGAATTGTGAGGTTGGCTTTGGGAGGGGAGAGCATTGGAGACAGAGACCACTCACCCCAGTGTTCATGTGCAACAGAGCGACTTTATTCTCAAACCCTTCCTTATAAAGGGCATTTCAAAAACCCAATCTGGATATTTTCATTGGTTTGATCTTTATGCCCCTTCAGCTTCTGGACCAGTGAAATGCCTGCAGCCTTAAGAGAGATGTGACTGGGCAAAGCCCCTGTCAGTAAAGCCAGGGGCTGGTTAATTTGCCTAGTATGAACCAGCTTGTACGGTGATATGAGGCAACATCTCACTCTTCTGTCTTTATAAAATTCCGACCTCCTCTCTGTCACCCATTTGCAAGGGCCCTTTCTAAACGGGGTGAGAGAAGACAGCATGGGTTTCACTGAAGCTGCATCATTCAAGTCTAGGATCTGTTAGGGGAGAACTTAGGCTAACATGTCACAGGCTTAATGCTTAGAGGTTACAAGTTACAACTTATCTCTAAAAACACGAAACAACTTTTAAACTGTTAAAGAAAAACTCAACTACTAGAAAAAACAATCTGTAAGCAGGAAAAATAATTTGTAAACAAATCAAGTCCTTGTATGAATTGTCATTTCAAGAGTCTCAGATTTCTATGAGACAGGTCATAAATTGTTCTCTGTGGTGTCTGTTGAGTTATCAGGATGGTTCTGAGTAGGACGTAGTGCAGGCCAGCTAGATCTGGAAGGTATCTAACGTGTTCCAGTGTCCACTGAAATGCATTTACCTTGGGTTTAGGCAGCTGAGTATCACAGGATTATTGTACTATTACATGACTGATTGAAAGACATGAAAACATGGTATTACCTAAGGCTTAAAGGAAGGATGTACATTCACTCCAACCTTTTTTCCCCTTTTCTTTGCACTAATAACTAAAAATAGGAACAAAACATGGATTTTGAATAGTATTAATAAGGAGCTATCACATCAAGTCCGAGCTGCATATCAGGGAAGGCACAGGGTAAAGCTGACAATAAAACATGGATGAGGCTGAAAACCTATGGATGGACAAATCATGCAAATACACAAATTTAAGGTCCAACAATGGTCTTTTGCAAGTCAAGTAAAAAGTATTAAAAATGCAAAAAGGCTTGAACCAGAAGTCATTATAAAAAGTTTCAGAATAGCATGAACATACTTCAACTTTTGACGCAAGTAATAACTCCAGCAGTGGCATTTTGTATTAATTGATATTTTCACCCATTTCTCTGGCACTTTCAAATAGGAGAAAACTGAAATATTCAAGTACAAAAGTAATAAAACGACAAATCTCAATATATCTTAAAGTCACAGAGGCAGTCCCTCAGCAATTAAGAATAAGTTTTAAAGGGCTCTCAATTACATAAAGGAAGTTACTGCATATTTTATTGGGAAGATGGCAATATTTGTCAAAGACAATATCAGAAAGAATTTGCAAGAAGTAGGAGAAGGGTCATAAATTGGAATGGCTACAATACTTAAAAAATAAAAATATTAAATTCTTTAACTTAGTTTGGTGAATTTAGGTTTGAAGTCTGAATTTTGGCTCATTATATATTAGATGGCAATGAGTGAAAACTCTAAATAATGCTCATTACAGAGAAGAAAAGAAATTACAGAGAAGGAAATACTACAGTTAATTATGCCATTGAATGTAGACCTGCAAACTGTTCACAGTTCCTGAGACAGGCACTGATCTCTGTGTCCTGTCCTAACATTGCTCACTATTCTTGATGTGATGGTAGGCAGAATATGATATAAAATGGATGTGGACCTGCAGGAGCACTTTGCAGTCTAGTAATGATTCTCTTAATCATTACAAATAGCACTGATAAACTCTGATATCAAATGTATTCCCATCTCCATCTGTGCAGGGATGTAGAAGATGGCTTCGCCACTTTTCCCGTCTATCCTCTCTTCCCATTAAAAAGGGCAACACAAAAAAACCTTAGGAACTGACCATTACTTTCACAAATATTCTTGCAGCTCAAAGTGATTCAAAAAGTGTCTCATTATATTAATTTTAAGTCACTCATTGTTTTAAAATTGCCCACTCACAGAATTATGTAACTATACCTGTGTAACTTAACACACATTAGAAGAAATTACACCTCTTTGAAAGACCCTGTTGTTCTGGAACCACTTTTCTATTATTGTCATATACATACTAAGTTAACTTCCTATGAACACAGCATTGACTAAATAAATTTTAATTCAAAACAAAAATCATTCAAACACCAAATGTGATACTAATTATCATTAATTGAAACGTATCATTCTAGTCTGAATGTCCCAATTCTTCTTATCACTGTGTAGCAGGTACTAACATTTGAAAGATTTCATACAAAAGAAGAGTAGAAATAAGGCACCCAAATAAAAGCTAAAAGCACACAAATAGACTGTGGCTCCTGTGGGCAGTCTATCCCATCTTCTATCTCTCAGTTCAGGACATACATCATTTTAGACAGAAGATCATTAAATTTCCAAGTCTACAATTCCAAAATTTAAAGGCCTAAAGAAGAAAAGACATTCCAAAGGGGAGAAAAAATTTCACCATAGAAGGTTGTGTCCAGCTGATGACTCAGCTCTTGAGCAACTGATGATAACCCATAGCATGATAAAACTGCCTGCACATGGTACCACTCAACAGCTGGAACACCTCTAAGAAGAAAATATTCATAAATATGGTCTCATTATCTGGTTGAGAAGATTATGTAAAGGAACCAATGTAAAACATAGCAATCTATTTCATTTTTTGTCTTATAGATTAAAACCCTCAAAATTTAGCCTACTGTTATGGTGAACTACACTAGATCTGTTAGAATCTTTCTGGAGGCCAACAATCTTGGAATCTATAATTAGCACAAACTGAAGCAGTCATGACTTTGGGTAAAAATCATAAGCCCAAGAACTGTTTCTTTCTAAATTTCTACAGGAGAACTTGTGTGAATGAAGCATGGCTTCAGACAGAAAAAGGAATGCATAAATGAGAATTATTACTGGCATGCAAAAAACAAATTCTTATTGAATGGAATTGCTGATCACTTCCATTATTTTCAGGTACCAAGCTGGGAGGGGAAAGATGGCTACATGCAAAAGCAGGAGAGAGCTTTCTGGGGAAGGCAGTGGGTAACCAGATCCAGAGAGCCTTGTAACTGAGGGCCAGCCTGCAGGAGGACTGGCTCAGAACATCCTTGCCATGTCGCCCCAAAGCAGCATGTCACGATCCGCAAGGCGGGATTCACGATGGTTCGTTTACTGATCTAAGAGCGCGAAAGGCAACGCAAGGGACTCTCAGTGCAATCACAGCAATGCCCTTTATTGAAAACAATCATCAGTGTTGTGCAATAGAGGGGAGAGGAAAGGAAACAAAGTATAGAGAGAAAATAGAGGGTAAGGGGGAATTTATAGCTACCAACGTGGAAGTCCTCGCGGCCGTCCGGCGACGTAGAGAGTCTTCTGTCCGTTGGGGAGATCTCGAAGGATGGTGAGTTTGGGGGGTACTTTTATAGTCTTTTGGGAAGTGAGAGGCTTGGGGCCAGAATCAGAGGAGATTTATGATTATTCTGGTGTAANACCATCACTGCCAGCCGAGGGCTGGCTGCACTGCCCAGTGCTGCTGCTGCTGCCACGACTCTGCCACAGCAGAACTGGGCAATCTGCCACAAAGTCTGGAGGAACTCATCAGAAAGGTTAGCATAAGCATCCGATATTTTAACTACAGAAGAAGTTTTAAAGGTTGAAGGAAAGGTGACCAGGCTTACCATTCTTTTCCCTTTAAAATGGAAAATTTTGGGACCTGGATGGCAGGGGTACTGCATCAGTCATTGACAGATGATGGATAGTGCCTACTTATTAGGGTAGGTTTAAGGCTGGCAGTAGAGTTTATTGAATACCAGTCATGAAAATAAATTACTCAATGAACTGTAGAAAAATTCATCAATCATTTATATGAGTAATATTTTTGCAGATATTTTCCAGCTGCACTGGATATGGTGTCATTCATCTGCAGGTCAGCAGTATGAATCAAAACCAGGCTGCCTGTGACAGGA
The DNA here is from genome assembly GCA_013397155.1 of Irena cyanogastra. Lineage (NCBI taxonomy): Eukaryota > Metazoa > Chordata > Aves > Passeriformes > Irenidae > Irena > Irena cyanogastra. Next base: position 811,913 of record VWZV01007367.1, read on the forward strand.
AATGGTTAATGCTTTATAACCCTGGGAAAATATTTAAGCAGAATCCTGAATAACATAAAAGTGTTAGGAAACTTGAATACTGGGAAATTCTAACCAGTTCCCATGACTGCCTTTTGATATACAAGAGAAATATATGTTCTTCCCAAAATCATTGTCAATTAATTAAATCCTGATAACAAAACATGCTTGAGGGGAAACTAACCAAATCTTTTTAGTAGATTAGATTCAAGACATTTTCAAGTTCTGAAGTATTTCCAAAATTCTTTCAGAAATTTGTAAAAATACTTACATTTTTAATTTTAAAATACTGGACAAGGTTTATTATTTATAGGTACTTTAGAGTTTGCTATTTGAGTATTCAAAATCAGTAGTACTTGGAAAACACCATTTTTATACCATAGGAAAAAATTTAGTGTATTAATATCTGGTTTACATTTGAATTAGAGTATTTTTAGTTCAATGAAAATAGCCAGGAAAAAAAGTCCCATCTATCAATCAGAGAGTCAAAAGCATTCCACAATCCTGACTGAAGCATGTGTACAAGTCTGAGTGCATATAAGTCACGTTGAAGTTCATGGAACTTCCATATTTAAGTGCTTTCCTGAAGTCAGAGAAAGAAATTCTACACAGTATTACCTTGTTATTCAAATTGTTTACTTAGGATTGAAGTCTGAGATAACCAAATGGTCTAAAATGTCACTGATTTTTATTTTAGACCCATATCCTTGTTAATTTCTAAACTTTCATTCAAATGGTCTCCTAAACCTGCAAATTCCTTTAAGTCTATGTAGTTGTGTACACATAAACAATACAGGTGTAACTACAAATGTTAGTAAATGTGTATTTACACAAGGGGTCTCAGGTGCCTGCACAAACCTAGATGTTTTTACTGTGGCCAGTACCCAGTGACACATACACTGAGAATTTCTGTAATTATATCACCCACTGGTTTTCATTGAAAGGCATTTAACATGCTGTGCACTGACTGTTCTTTAATTTTTTAAATCACGTGAAAAACAGAGATTCTTTTCCTTCCCATATTCAAGATGGATGGCCAAGTTTGTAGAGTATGCTTAGTAGGTGCAACACCATATCAGCCTTTCTGTACACATGGTGCTCAGGCACATTCTGATTTCTCAAACAGAAATTAGAGAATCCTGGGTTGGGAACCCTCCTGGGCTCCTCCTGTGAGGATAAAATTCTGTAGGGCCTTTGTTCTGGCACCAGAACTTTTCCATCCTCTAAACCATTGGCTTGGAGAATTCTGTTCACGCTTGTTCACTCTCAGGCAGTAACTCTTGGACTGCTTCATGTGAGGTGAAATAGGTGTTATGGCTGGGAATAGACTGTCTGTCTCCTTCACACATCCCTGGGTGGTGTTTTAAGCATCAAGCAACTGATCAAATTGTAAGGGGCAACTTGAAAGTGAGAGGACCAATCTGTAGTCTGAAGGGTTGGGCACTATCCACAGCAATGGACTTCACTGCAGACCAGATCTTCTCCTTCATTTAGCCCCATGGCAGGGTGTTAATTAACTGGTTTGGGATGCCTACCCAGAAGCAGCTTAGGTGTCCACATACACTTGGTAGGCATTTTATAGCAGAGCTCTATTTTAAATACCAGGCAAAAAACTTGGGCTTTTTTCCCTCTCCTCCTTTGCTTCCTTGTCTCTCAATCCCCATAGCAGACTGCTCATGTGAATGGCACCTTTTAGTTGATTGTCTGTGCAGTTTGTGAGAAACACCACACAGGTCTAGAAGTGAGGGCAAGATCACAACAATGTATTTATCATATAGATTTAAGAGTCAGAATCCAGAGTGTTCTGGTTCTTAGTTCAGTGCTTACTCCAATGGGTAACAATGAGAAAAATTTTGGTTATTTTAAAAAAGTTAACAAATTTTACTACTGATTTTCATGCAGCCAGGATTCTACCTCTTAGGACTGAGATGTTCCAGTTTTACCTCTCAAAGGGATCTCTGCCTCTGTAAAGACAAAATTCCCTGTGCAATGCCTTTATAAAAATTCACTCTTACTTCTTGGTCATTGTCTTCTCCCAGAAAAAATCTCAAAGTATGAATGGTAATTTGCCTTGAAAACCATTAGTTTTCCCTCTCTCCTTTCATAACTTCTGAGTTCAGTGAATTCTGTCCTTCTTCATTTGCACTTACTTGACATACTTCATTTATATAAAAAATTATTTCTCTTCTCTTGTAATCTTCTAAATGCAGATAAGCTTTCTAACTCTGGGCACTCTTACTGTGTATGAAATTTACATTCAATGTGTAAATGTTTGCTCATCCTCCCTTTCAAACAATTTCAGGTTAGATATTCCCGAATGATTGCTTTTGAAACAATTACTCTCAGGTATTTTCCTTCTTACACTGCCATCAACTGCACTTTTCACAGTTTTAAGTAAGCAAGGGGAATTAATAGCTGTACTGAATTTTTCCTTTGGATCATGTTATAAATGTGATAGAAGTTTAGCATTGTATCAGTTGCCTAAAAGATGTTGCAAAGAAAATTAAATTTCTTCACGGGTCTTGATTAAGCCTTGCTATTTATTCTAAATGGCTCTTCACCTATCAAGGTTTAAAGTAATTAAAAAAAAAAAAAAAGTTAGAAGAAAGAAAAGACAGACATTACACTTCATCTTTTGCTTGTTAGCCTTATTTCAAACATTTCAAACATTTCCCAGGCCGGCTCTTGAGGGCACTTGGCACAAATTGGATCAGTACTGCACCATTACAGGAACAGTGTGGCAGAGGGAAGGACAGTCTGAGTTACCTTTAATTTCATTGAGTTGTGTTCCTCTACCTAAACCCTCCCCCTGCTGCTGTGCCCTGTGCTGTTGCAGGATTGTCAACAGATGATTAATTTCTATAAAGACATTTTTTACCAGTCCCTTTCTCAGCAAAACTGAGATTTTCCACAACAAACAGAAGGGCATTTCAGGACAGAGTAGCTTCAAGGAACAGAAGAGGATGACAGAATACACTGCTATTTAAAGAACGATCATCAAATACCACAGGGGACCATGTAAAATCCCAGAAAAGTGGCTGAATTCCCAAGTGAGCCAAGCTGTGAGAGGACGTTGATTTTCTCTTTACAGTGAACACTGCAGAAAAGACCAAAACCCTTTCAATTCATAAAATATAAGTTTTAATACATGACTCATGAAAATATCCACTTTTAAAGCAGTGAAAACTGAAAGCATGCAGAGAAGAGAGAACTCTGAATAGGGAGATTTATTATTCCAGAGCTAAAAATGGAAGAGAAAGGTGTCTAGAGGAGCATGTGCTTTAATTAGTATAACTCTCTATTACTTGTCTTCTCCCAGTACCAGAATAAAGCCTTTAAAAATGGAGAGAGAAAAAAAAAAACATACTGAGAGGAGAAAAATCTCCATCACTGGGGAAAGAGGCAGCGTTTAGAAGTGACATTAGTGGTGTCAATTGTCTTTGCTCAATCCACTCCTGCAAATTATTCCTCTGCCTGAGCAAGACTTTTACAAACTGGCTTATTTTGGTGCATAAAGGCATAAATAAATACTATGTAATTGCCTCATAAATACTTTCTAAACATAGGCATCTTATGAAACAGCTCTTCTGAAGCCAGAATACGCAAACAAAATCTTTTTACATGCAATAAATAATGTTTTCCTGCCAACAAATCGCCTCCAGGTCAATTTGAGAATTATTTAGTCAAAGTTATCCAAATAAATTATGCAGGAAGAAACCTATTGAACAAAATTAAACTTTCTGCATGCCAAATAAAGTATAAACTAATAACTGACAAGTAGTGACATAATTATTTATTATAGTTTGATTAAAATAATAAAATTGCTAAATGAACATGTGATTTGCACCAAATCAACTATGACTTACTAAAGAAATAGGTTTGCCCTTCCAGCATCACATATAATACTGAAAAGTGTTCAACATATCGCATTTTTCTAGTGTTCATGTGCTTGCTAATCAGAAGCAATTGAGAATATGAAATATTTAATTGTGTAATGTTTTATTAATCTCTGCTCATGAAATGTTAATAGCAAAGTTTGGCTAATAAAATATGGAGCTCTTGGTAAATGTAGCGCTTTGGTTCTTGATGCTGTATATTTTGTGATGGTCATGGAGTAACAGAATCAAACAGACAACACCATGAGGATTAAATGCACACCCACTAGCCCCAGAAAAATAAAACGGAGACTACGCTCTGAAAAAAATTTAACCACATTAGAGTATAATTTTTCTCATGACTGTCCAAGGATCCGGAGGACAAAATGATTAACTTTCTGCAACAAACTGTCCAGCATTAGTTTAATGACATGATATGCAATTTTCAAGGAGTACACTGGGCTAATCTTCCTGGATGACCAAATCTTCAATTAACACAGCAACACTAGGCTGTGTGTGGGATGACTGTGAATTACAGTGCAGGTATAACAAAACCACCAAGGTATATCAAAAGAAAACTTCTGAGCTTCTGTTTAAACAGGCCCTAAAAGACTCCTGTGTTCCTCTGGATGCTGCACTTCCTCGTCTCACATTCTCACTTCTTTCTTTAAAATCGAGCATCTTTCAACCTCTTTGCCTCTTTTAAATATCTTCCTTCTTGGAAGATATTTAAACTCCCATCCCAGCCTCCAAAACTCCAAACTTCTCTATTCACTATTTAAAAAAA